>CM017197.1:1170119-1300254 GCA_004837865.1 Musa balbisiana
AGGTACACCAATAATGGATATCAAAATTAATATGTAAATATGGACTGGTACAATTACTATGCTGGTATATTGTATACCATTAAACCAATTTTGTACAACACCTAAATTGTGGTATTTCAACAATGTTACCAATTAGAAATTGACTCTTTGAAAATGTACAATTACTATAACCAGTGCCTAATGGTTTCCCATTTTCCAGTGAATCACTAAGCATATTGCTTTGAGATCTTAAAGAAGCAAGAGACATACCTAACATATGGATTTTAGTGAATGAGTTCACAATTAAAAAGCATCCAGATAGAGAAGGCTAAAGCAGAAACTAAGTGTAGATATATGCCATAGATGCGTTCATATTATTACCTACGTGGTAATCGTTCTCTTAATATAATTAAACTGTTATTATCAAAAAATTCTTAAGCACCATACTGACACAAATCATAAGGAAAACAAAATAATAAGGAAAACACTAGAACAGTACCAGAAACAGAGGCAACAGCAGAAAAGGAGAAAAAATATACAGGATAAACTGATTGTGTCGACAGAACTTGTATGTCACCTGGTTGACAAAGCTTACAAGAGCTTCCAACTTTGTCATGGCAATTGCCATTTGTCCCATGTAGTTTTTCGCACCAAATGTGCCAAAGGGGTCACATGCTAGAGTTTCAGACAGAGTTTGCTGAAGTTTCTCCAATCCTTGGGAAAGTGCATCTTCAGCCTGTTGTGAACATTGTTGCAGGCCAGTGACAGCCCTCATTTGTTGCTCTGTCAAAGGGTTTAGCTGTGAGGAGAGCACCTGTGAACCAACAATGAGAAATATAAGTAATATTAGAAGTACCTTTTATTCATACCTTACTCCAAGAATCTGTAAGAATAGTGAGATGGCTTTCCATAAAGTCAAGGAAAAGAAAAGAAAAAAAGAAACTACCACTAAGTAACATATGACATTGGCAAGAAACCCCATGCTGGCTGGTGACATGCTGACATGGAATATGCAAACCCTCTCTACATTGTCGTAGGCTTTCTAAAGTCCAATGCTGTGGTAGCATACCCTTGCATGCCAGCATGACAAGTGCAGGTAGCACATTGAGCAGTGCTTGCATGTGCAATCTTTATAAGATACTAAAATTTATGAACAAGATTTAATTCACCTTTAGATTGTCATAGGCTTTCTATAGTCCAATTCTGTGTTAGCATGCCCTTGGAAGCCAGCATGACATGCAGGTGGCAAATTGAGCCGCACTTGCATGTGCAAACTGAAAAAGATATTAAAATTCATAAAACAAGATTTAATCACCTTTAAAAGCTTTGAGGGCCTAAATCCACCGATCCAAAGAAAAAACCTTTCTGTGGGTGTTCGCCACATGCCAGACATGAGATAGAAGACATCAGACTTTGCTGTGATTGCTTTTATTCGGAAAAGATTGTCATAGTGTCTTATTCCACTCTTTACAAGCATGTGAAGCTCAAAGTCAGATGCATGTGCTTGTAGTGCAGCTCTTAGTTGACAAGTTTGCTGATTCTGTTTTTCAACCCAGTGTCCATATTGCATTTCAAAAGCAGCAATCCCTGAAAGATGCCACCAACAAAGGCCTTTAGGTGCATAAGGAGCTGACATCTTGACCTTACATCAAATAATAATCCATGGAAAAAATTAAAAGAGGCATGTAAAACCAGCTAGACCCATTTTCCAATTCCAAACACTTTTCCTGTGTAGGTAAAAATTATTGTCATTTTTCACTCAGTTAATATCAGGGCAAAACATCTGATATGAGATACTACAGCTGAACTTGAAATTTCCTGCACATATTTGTACATTACAGTCGACATTTTCAGAATGGATTTAGAGACACAAGTCCATGAAGGGCTAGCAGATAGCTAAATGTTTGGAAAGAGGGGTTGAGACATTTACAGAGTAAAAGTGAAACCATAATGATGTTACCGAACAAAATATATGATATAAAAACTAAGAAAGAAATGCTTCGCCCAATTCAACCTGCACAGGTGGTAGAATGCAACACTATTTGTATGCATTATGGCATATAGTACAATTGCATATGAGAGTTGTTCCATCAAGCGCCAAAAGGTTTAGTGCAATTTTAGCAGTAAAGGTCTGGCTTTATCAAAATAGTGCAGAAAGGATTCTAAAACGATTGCAAGATAAAACATAGCTTGTTCTTCTTTCCCATGATATTTCAACATCAACGCTGTTAACATATATGCTTCAGAAATTACATAGAATGAAATGAACACTTGTACCTGAATTAACACTTCCTGACAACCCAAGAGTTCTCTCTCCCAAACGCCCACCAATGTAAATACCCTACAGTTCAGCACTAGATTTTCGGTTAGCTTATATATGCACAACAACAAACTTCCTTGTTCATCATAAAAGGTACCATTTATACCTTCTGTCTAACCTGCTCAAGCTCCTGCTCTAGTTGGCACAATTTTAAACGACTTGATTCCAACTGTTGAACATAAGCCTACAGAAACAAGTAGTAGACAACCAGCATATCAAGCAAATTATATGTTAATGGTAATTTACCATGGTAAGATACTTTTTTTCTTAAACGACTTTTCCGAGCAGCCTCTCGATTCTGTGCAAGCCGTCTTAGCACCTGCACATAAACCCTCTATTACACCATCAAATTGGCAACACTGAATGTATGAACCAACAAGTGTCAAAAGTTTATAGCATTTGAGGTACATATTAAAAATATAATTCATTCTCTGATAGTCTTAATTAATTATGACTTGGAACTTAGCTCATGGATGTTATTGCAGTCTTGCAGTTACAGATCAGATAATGATGAACTTCTCAAACATAAGCATCAGTTTTGTAACATGGGTTGATTGAAGAACAAGTTATGGTATATTCCGTACCAAGCAATTTTCAAACATAACTAAACCATCAATTTAAGTGAATTAAATTTAATATAATAGAAATTTTGTAAATTCATATCCCTCAGCATCCAACCCCTGTTGTGATCTCATAACTAGCATCAAAGAATCTTAACATATCACAAATGGATGAAACTCCAGATAGATAAAACATTAAGATAATTTGTTAAAGGTCAAAAATATTGGTTATTTAAACCAAACCTTTAGATAAATTCATTGCGATTAGAAAACAATATAAGTTACCCATTCTGGTGTTCCAGTACAGTGACTATATATGTGAACAGGCATGCTTTTGTTCTCACCATTTAATAAGGAACTGACAACATAAGTTACCTCGAAAGTCATATATGTTCTTTCTTTGTTGTCATTAAGCTATCTTCATTCACTTCCATACTCACAGAATTGCCCCACAAGTTCACTTGACACTAAGCTGGGATTAAACCCAAAAAGACATTCTCTGATTATTACCTTCATCAGAAATCTCTTCTTGCTTCCTAAACGTTTGCATGATTTCTCTCAATTGCTTATCATAGATCCTTAAACCTTTCACATATATTACTAAATATTTTTATTAGCAAGAAGTAGGAAGAACATAAACAGTTTCCAGAAACAAAAACATTTATATATCACAACAGTTCATAGAAATTACTAAAGGATCATTATGAAATATGATAGGGAGTAAGTGCCGATATTATTAGTCAAGATCACATTTTGATTCAATCAATTAGATTTATTGTGAACATAATATCTTTTTGCTGCAGACACCATATCAATGAACAGAAAACCTTTCTTTCTGAAAGAAGGTTCAATCTGATAAATGATGATTGGGGGATTTCTAGAGTGTGGAACCAAAAAAAGATGCATATTCACTACTAAAGGACAAAGCAAAGAGAAAACCATCAATATTTTCTATCAAAGTCGGCTAAAAGGTATATTCCTTCATATGAGAATATAGTGATGAAGGTCATAGCTGAAATAGGATTCATCTTGGCCAGGATATCCAAGTTCAACATTATATTTGATGCCCTTCTGACTTTTCCTTCTTGAAGTACAAGCCAATTGAACTTGGTTTTACCCTACCAGAAGCTGGTGGTTAAATTGAACAAAATCATTTGATCAAAAGAATCTCTTTTTACACATATGAGTCAATGAAGTGAGGGTTCCATCTCCAAATGAATGAGCTAGACAGGGTTGTAGATCTCTCTTATTCAAAGAGAAAAATCAAAGCAGCATGAACAAAAAGTTCCTATGCCACAGAGATGCGGGTAAAAATAAGAATTTTACATACCTTATCTGAAGACTTGTTTGTTTCCTGGTCATGGTCCTTTGGTTGCGTTAGTTCCTTGTGAGGAATATCCTCTAGCTACAAAATATATCCAGTCAGATGTAGTACTCAGTTAGAAACAGAGTTACTATAAAACATAGATATGCTATATATCTCTACCATATAAACAAGTCTCATGTCTGTTTCCGCTGCTGGTGATGTACATATATTCCGACAGCTATCAGTTTTAATGGAGTCCTCCCACCACATGCCAATCTGGTGGTCTGGTTCATATATGCCCATCCTTCTCGAGGTTGTAAATGGAAAGGTAGAGCTTCTACTGTTTAGACCGAAAGGAGAAGATTACTTATATGGAAAGGCAACAGACAAGTTAAATATTTTACTGATTCAAGCATATTTTCCTTCAGACAAAATGTTCAAGGTGCAATTGCATCAAGGATTTAATAGATCTCATAATGGCATGTAGTAAGGAGTCGCAATGGACCTTGGTAACTCAGAAAGTCAAAAATACCTCAATATGTCAGGATAAAATTTTTGTCATGAGCTTCCAAAATAAGACTCTGAAGCTATGGTTATGTAGCGAATATATCAAAGATTTTGTTGGGTCTGGCTTAACAACTAGCTAAGTAAAACCCAATGACCAAATCAGTAGCTTAGGCATCCACATTGTTTGTGCCATTTTCAATGGTATAGTCAAACTTAACCTAATTAACAAAACTCAGTTTTGTTATGTCAATTAATAATTGCCAACAGATAGTAAAGTCACATTTCTACGAGCACATATATAAAATTTTGTAGGGTTCTTTACAACAAGTTGTAAAACTGCTCATTGACAGCTCCTGAACACGACAGAACCATCCCTAAGTCACTTGATTACTTTATATATTGCAGCCACATGGTTTCTTTCTACTATCTCAGAAGACCTGTTCTGACTATATCTGACTTACACACAGGACCTCATCTCTCAAATTTGATTTGGGTTTTACAAATTATTTAATTTCATAGAGACAATTCCATCAGGGAAAACCATAATAATTTCTCCCTTCCAGGTTGTACATAACTGTAAATGAGTCATGACTTTCCTTCATAAGTCCTAACAAAGATGCTGGAACAATTTCTGTTGCGAAAAGTATGAGAGCTGAAGGGTGTTTTATGTACATACTACCCAGTACCCACCATACTAATATGGAAGTACTCAAACCATAACAACCACAAGAAGCAAGAAAACGGCCACCTATGACATCAAAACATGTTCCAATTACAGAGGAGGTTAATTTAAGCAAACACAACCTATCTCATCACTGCTTCTTTCTTTGTGAAAAGCTACTAACCTGCTAGACAGTGAAAATCCTAATTTATTGACATAGACCAAACAGTAAATTTCAAAGATCCTAAGCAACCATGCGACATAAAAGCAATCAAAAGGTTTATTCTATTTATATTTACCATCTCATATCAGAGAATGAGATACATATTGGTATACTTCAATTTTTTATAAATATAAGAGTAGCTCATAAAAAATCCTTATTTTCTATTTATTCAAAAAGTCCTCCTGATTTAATTTTTCTTATTTCGTAAATGGCAATTTTCCAGTAAATTTTGTTAGACAATCTACCAAGAGTTGCTTATTAAAAAATTACTCCAAGAAATCGCAGAAAAAAAATCCTTTGGAAGACTCTTTGGATGATACTTCAAACTGCAGGAGAGCACAATTAAGGTATCGAAACTCATTTATAGTACCTGTCATATATTTCTTTTCTCACTCTTCTTTGATCAATATTCGAAAAACCAATTCTAAGAGAGAGAATGATATCATGTAGGTCGTATTAAGCATGAACATATGCTTTTTTTCTCGCTCTCCTTGTATCAATATTCAAAAAGACAATTCTAAGAGGAAGAAAGATATCATTGTTTCTTGAATTATGTAGGTTGTATTAAGCTTAAGCTTTAATTGCTTCCGTGATTCAAGAAGTCGAGAAAAAGGCAAAGACATGAAAATTCTGGAATTCAGAGCCATCACCAAATTCCAACCTTCAATCAACCTCCGAAAACGTAGATCAAAACAAAAGAAGAGAATATCCCAATGTTATTCCATAACCTTCCCTGAATCAAGTAAAATTCATGTAAATGTAGGGCTAAAAACCAGGTTTTTCCGCGTCCGAAGGAAAACCTTGTAGGTTCCTCAAGAACAAAGCGCAGTGTCACAAGTTATCAGCTTAAGAATCTGAAAAGCCTCGGTCATAAAAGAGGAACAATCTGACCTCGAGATCACTCCAAGAGCTGCCTCAGAGCCCCGCGAAACCGGGATTCCACCACGGATAGCAAAACCTTAAGCCCAATCCCGATCTGGGAAACCCCGGCGGCCGCCATTCCCTCTCTCTCGCTGCGCCTTAATCCGAGAGAGGGAGAAGGAGCGAGGAGAAACGGAGGAAGCAGAGGAAGCGAACCAAGAGACGCAAGAGCAGATTCCCAAAGCCCACTTCCGCTCCTTTGTCGTCCACCGTCGTTTTAATGGCGTGTCGCGGGAAAGGGAAGAAAGCTTCGCCGCGGACGGACGTTCCGTTATCCTGCTCCCTCGGCACTGCTCAGCACCTGCGCGCCCGTCTGACGTCAGCCACCGCTGTTTTCAACACGCTGGTGGACTTACCCTGCGTCGGCACATTATAAGGTTGAGACAGCAATGAGCCATCACAACAGCTGAGAGCCTTTAGTTGTGCCAATTTAATTGGCGGATTCTGATGAATTTTAGTGGATGGTTTCTATCACAGAGTAAAATAGTGTGATGATTCCAAGTTCATGGAAATAACTTGGAACCTTTACAGCAATCTTGCCACTTCCACAACAATGTGTTGCATATTGATTGGAGATAAAAAGCACCACCCCATCCACCATTTCTTTTCCATCTGCCAATGGAATGTTGAGCTTTGGAGCATTATACTCAGAGAAGCTTTAGACAAGCCATAGCTTGCGTCATGGTAAGATTACTCTAATAATCTTAAATCGAGTTTAAAATGAAAAAGTCTAATTATATTAATCCTTCCTAAATGCTACATGAACAAGTGCACTCGATATGTGGAGGATTAGTATAGTTAGTCTCCTTCCCAACTTTGGTCTTTTGGTTTTCTATATGATCTTCTTCGTGCAAGCTTCGTTTCTCAGAAACAAACTTGCGGTGCTCATTGCTAGTGTAGAGGGAATGCAGTAAGTATACTTTGGAGTTCAATTTGCTTCTTCCCATTCATTGTAGAAACACATTGGACGTGCATTAAACGGAGTTATAATTCAAGCAACCAAAGAAAGAGAAGGGAATTGCTTACCTGGGTTCGAGGTGGTGCTTGTTATTTTGAAGATAACCGTGGTAAGTCTCCGTACTGTACTTGATCCTTGCAAAGATTGATAGCTTTATCATGCTGTTTTGTTGATAAGGCTTGGATCATTTCAAGTCCACTCTTAATAGAAGTATTTCCGTCAATAAAACAAAGATGATCTTTGAAGAGTGTGTGGCATACGAGTGATTTAGTTTGAGTGTAAAGATGAGAAGTTTTTGTAGTAAATCTTTTCCTTAGAAACAAAACTTAGTAATAGATCTGCTTTTAGTCTGCTAATCTCTCTTTACAAGGAGCAGACTACTACTACTGGCGGATATAAGATATAGATCTTACACCAATTTCTTCTGATGGTACATGCATACATGCACAGAGTCCAACTTTACTACAAGATTCTTAAACAAAGTAAAGCTCTTTATGTTTCTATCAGTAACTACAAGATTCATATATTTGTTTGCTCAACCTTCCTTTTCCCCTTTCTTCCTCTTTGTTGGGAAATGGACTTTTGACACTTGTGATTCTTGTTGGCACTTGGTTTCCAATAACAACTGTTTCCCCCCTCTAACCATAGCTTAAGAGCTTATGAAAGAAAGCTTTTTGTTCTTCTTTCTCCTTTAATTGCAACAAAAAAAAAAATTATATGCATTTAATTCCTATTAGTGGTTATGATTGTAGACATACTCAAAGAAATAATTGGTTGCAGCTTATATTCTCCTTTTTTTCCCTTTTCTGCTTGACAAGATATTGATATATACACAATTTAGACTACGCATACTACCTTTCTCTTTGGTTTGCAAATATTTGGCACCATCGACTCGGATTATCACAAAAGGCATGAGATTTCATATGGATATTAGACATGATCGAAAATATAATTGTAGAACTCCATATGTAAGAAAAGTAACAACAAGAATCAAGATAGAACGACAAGAACATGGAATTATTACAATAAAGTTTACCGCTTTGATCTACTCAGAAATGGCGAGTCTGATCGAGAGAGAGAGAGAGAAGGCAGTATCAATCGAATTTGGAAGTTGGGAAGAGATGCAGGTGCTAAATGGAAGATGGAAGTGATAAACTCCTCTATGTGCACTTCCTATTAAGATATATACATAGTGGCTAACCTTTTTAAGGTCGTTGACAGCCATTGACCCTTAGGCATTAAGCAATTACAGTAGCTTAAAGTAGCATGATGCATCAAGGACACTCTTAATGAGCCTAAAAGTAGAAGCAAGTTGGATGCTTGGGGTTCAAAGCCATACTTAGGATTGAGCATTGCATGTCTACAAGTTCAGATCTGGTTTATGGCTAACAAAATCCAAGCATTAAGGTGTGGAACTTTTGATGAGTAGTATAAGTTCACTTTTTTAAGGTATGCATCATATCATGTGACATCTTGACTAGTCTCAATGGGGTTTACTATAAAAAAAAAACTCAAACATAAATTATTTATAGGGATATTAATCTCATGGATTCATATATTTCAGTGGCCAATAGTAGAAGAACAAAGTATGTGGATTTCATTCATCGTGACTACATATCATATAAATTGAAGTTGAATGAAAGTCTATATAGCTATATAAATCTGTAATAATGGATTTTTTCTTTTATCTCAACTCTTCTAGTCCTTTAAATTAATATTCTCAAAAGCTAGCACAAAGACAACAAAAAGATTAATGCTTGTGGTGGATAGGTTGTTGACTTGTCACTGACGGGGAAGTAGTAAGATAAAGTTTAGGCCTAAAATGCTTGTGCAAGATGAGAATTATTACCTATGCTCGGAAATAAATGGAACCCTGGGCTTCATTGGATATCAAGATCTATCGGATTCCATGATGCAAACAATTAATGATGAGTTCATGAGCCTCTTCAGAAACTTTCCATGTAGATGACACCCCTATGAACTGAAGCTAGAAGGATGCCGTATACCTTACCACTTCTTTCTTCATTGAGACTATAAATGCCTTTTGTCCCATCACCTTTGGCTTTTTCCGGTGGTGTCATTGCCACCTTCTATCCAAACTCTTCATCAATTGCGTACGACATAAGTGTGGTTTGCTGTTCTTGTGTGTCAAAAGATCAAAAGCTTTAAAAAGCTACACAGGCTCGACTAAAGAAAGATAAGCTCGAAGCAACGTTCTCTTAGCCAATTATGCAGTGTAAGCAATTGTTAGTGCGCCCTATGTGGGGTACTGATTCAATCTAAACAGCAATGTCTGCACTACTGTCCCTTTGCTGTGTCAAGCTTAACTACATAACGATGCACTTTGATTGACTAAATGAGTTCCTTTTATTTTTTTCTTGACTAAGGATACATTTGCCATGCTTTTTTAGCACAGATCTTTGGGTCTTATATCAAATTAGTCTGTCAAAAGAGCAAAGTCTGTAGGAAAAGGAGGTCAGCCAGACAAAGAGGCATCTGAGGATAATATTATAAATGCCTCATGACTAAGACTCTTTGCATGGGTGGTGCATTCTGCTTTCTGAGATGTTTTGGTGTAGATCTGCAGAATGGAGAGGAACACAGAAAAAGATCCCAGTGGTCTAAAACCATATCTGAACATGTTAAATTGAGACTCAAGAAAATATATGCAACCACACAAGCCCTAATTATACCAACTATCATCAGCTTATTCCATGTTTGAAGGATTAAATCTTTTCAGCATTTCTTTCTCATCTAACTCATGGACTAAACTGTCTTAAAAAAGACTACATATGTACAAATATATATATATATATATTATCGTATTATTATTCAAGGCGTATAACTAATAGATATGATACTTTGGGTACTTAGTAAATAGGTCTGATACACAATATTTAGGTATAAAAAATGTTATTGGAGATGATCAATATCAAATCTTTGATAAGTGGTCTTATACATCACTATCGATTATGTTTTTGATATAAAATTATAAAATGATGTCCTAAATCTTTGATAAGTAGATCTAATGCATTATAGATATATAATATATATATATATATATAGGATTTATTATTCAAGGCGTATAACTAATAGGATATGATACTTTGGGTACTTTAGTAAATAGGTCTGATACACAATATTAGGTATAAAAAATGTTATTGGAGATGATCAATATCAAATCTTTGATAAGTGGTCTTATACATCACTATCGATTAAGGTTTTGATATAAAATTATAAAATGATGTCCTAAAAGTAGATCTAATGCATTATCTCCAGATTAATTTCCATAGGTGATGATAGAGCATGATTGGGTAGCACACACTCAGGCAGCCATCCACAGTCACATCAATGCCAACGAAGAGCTTCGAAGTCGACATGGCAGACCACGTCAACACAACACCCAAACTCAGATGACACGTATATCCTTCGTACAAAGCCGTGCAAGCGACATCACTCGGAAATGACGTCGTCTTGTAAAGATAGGGACGATGCCGCTTAGGTATGACGTTATCCCACAAACATTGGGACGGTGTCACTTGGGTACGATATCACCTCACAAAGATAAGGATGACGTTTCTTAAGTATGACGACGTCCGCAAAGATCGGAACGGCGTCGCTCGGGTATGACACTTCCCCGATGAGATCGGGACACTACCGCTCGACGTCGATCCACATAGGACGATCAGTATTAGCGCGAAGGGTATGGGTTCACCGCTTAAGAGGTCGGGTACGATCGATCCTCGTGTGTAGGCATAAAAACTCATTGTCTGACCAACACGGAGGAGGTTTTTTCTGTTCAAGCACTCTACTCTCTTTCATTTAACCAAAAAGCTAACTTAAGCTTTGGAGGGATAAGTCGGGAAATCCCCCTCTCAATCTCGACCAGTAACGAAGAAGCAGGCCGTCCGCCAAAAGAGAACATGAGTGTCAGGCCAAGCAACCTTGTGCACTTGGAGTCAAACTTAGCCTGACTCCCCAACCACGATGTAAAGAGACACTAACACGTGAGAATTATATTAGATAAGGTTTTGAAATCGCAAACTTCTGCAAGCGAGTCTCATGCATTATCAGACCAATATTTGAAGTATTAGCAAAATCATATCCATATATACATGTATAGGTGAATATATTACTTGTAGATGCATACTTAGATGTATCCATACGCTAGGTTTTGAACCTTGTAGAATCATAGAAAATCCTCTTTGGCCATCAGTTTAGAGCTTCACCTCAGCAAAAGCAAACAAGCTAGCAAAAGAGACTAGAAGAACACTTTGCTTCTGCTAATCCTAGGAATCATTTGGGGAGTATAATGTGGCTGATAGAAACTGTTGAGCTTTTCTTTTTCTTTCCTATTTCTTGTTTCTGATGACATCCCATATTGCATGATTACTATGTCTAGTGGAGGAAGCCATTCATTCATCAGGAATGAGGCTTCCTAGTCTATTATGATTGCAGAAGACCATCAAGATGTAGTGGCTGACACAGTTCTGGCCTTTTCTTCGAAGGCCGAGAGACAGTTCCCACCTCGGCTGCACCATTACATTGCCTTCGTAGGCCACCGAATCCACTACTAACGAAGGGCACTCCCCTTTAGCATTTTGGATGTGCCTTGACGCGCAGCACAAAGTCAGAAGCTGTAAACAGTTCTCTCACTTTATCGCAATTTTTTGTCCATTAAAGAGCACGATTTCCAAAGCATTATGTGGAATCTCTCTCTCTCTCTCTCTCTCTCTCACACACACACATAGAGGAAGAAGAAAAGCTTGCTGTTCGACTAGTGTCTGCCAACAAAGCTACAGAAGAGCTCAAACCTTTCCAATGTCAGGAGTCTTCGAAGCTTTCTCCCAGAGAAATGGATCATTGCTGAGCCATTTATTCAGCAGTACCTACTGCATGCAGGAACGCAAGAAACTAAGGTTTTGGTCTCTGATTCAACAACGGTAAAAACACTAAACTAGAACTGACTGGAAAATATATGTAGTTTTTTCCTCAAAGATTAACATATATAACAAGACTTTTCTTTGTTATGCAGTTTCCTATCACTAGATTTATCTACAAGATTAAGTTGATGGATGAGAAAAGGGTTTATGTATCTTTTCTATTTTAAGGCTCATCCTCAGTTGACAGAATAATTGATATCTAATAAGTAAAACTAAATTTTCCCTTATATTAATTTGAATTTAATCTATTTAGCTCAAGTTACTCTACTGGGTCAAAAAGGAATTGTCATAATATAAATAAATAAATATTATCTCATGTATCACCATAAAGATTAAAATTTTAACGAGTTGCTTTAATTATCCTCTGTCGGAGTTATATCTAGTTATTAACAAATAAAAAAATTATATCTTTCCTAATAATTCGACACATCCATCTGTATTCTCATCTAAAAAATATAAGTATTTTATATATGTTATGTTTTAACTACTCAACACTTCAAACCATAAATCATTTATTATTTTTTTAATCCTAAAAATATTTGATAATCACGTAATTAAATACCATATCATTAATATTTGACTCAGAACAGTATACCCATTCAATAAAGTTAAATTAAATATTAGCCATTGTGATTATCATTATTTTTTTAATTTAAAATATTTTATATAATTTCAGTAATTATTTGGTCTATCATGTTTCTCAATATTGTTGAAGGGTACTACTGTAAAATTAAATTTTAACGTGCTAACGATCAAAGTAATTATTTTTCTAGGAATATATGATAACTTAAATTTAGAGAGATAAATATGAAACTCACTAACTTAGACACACGCTTTTGTCATTTAGTTTTAATGAGGATGTCAAACACTTCACCATTATTTGGTGGATCAAATCACTCTTCAATTTTATTTTTTTTTTTGAAGGGTTCAGAGGCAATTCGCCTAAGAGCCTTTTGCTTGTTTGAACACTTCGACATCATTATCATGGTGAAGGATTTTTCTTTGTGAATTTTATGAGGTTAAATTGATCTAAATAAATCGATTAGGCTTTGTGGGCAATTTGGCATCAATAAGTATCATCTAAAGATTGATCTGACATTAAAGATTTTATTTATTATTATGAGAAAAATGGGCGTGATTGATATGTCAGCACCATGTGCTTCACACGTCGACTCCTCCTTAGCAATTTATTTCACACGTCGACTCCTTCATAGCAACTTATTTCTACATGCTTAAGTTGCTGAGGTCGCTTGATCGACTCGATAAGGTCATATGGTTGATGAGCTGACTTTACGTAGTCAATATATCAATATTACGTAGAAGACATAATGGCTCGATGCGATCGACCAATAGGCTCTAAGTGATCGACATGTCAAAGCCATCTTGTCAACACATCAGAGCTACCTAGCTAATCATCCAGCATCATGTTGACTACTTATAGACTAAAGTCGATTGACTATACTTAATGAATGTCATGTGGAGACAAGTTATGCAATTTTGAGTGCAAGCTAGTAATAGTTATAGTCGAATTCCATGCCCCTATCATTACGTAAATTGTACAATGAGTGATTATAATAATCTCGAACACCCATTATAAAAGTATATCTCAAGACATTGGATATCCAAAGTTTGACTTATCATGTGACTTAAGCTTCAAAAGAACGTTATTGAAAATGCTTGCATATATAGTTTTTATAGGATTTGAACTACACTTGAGACGTTCACCTTAGATCCGAATTAACTTCTACTAGAACAATCAAAATTTACTCTAATAGATTAACAATAGAAGGAAAATAAATATTATCTCATGTATCACCATAAAGATTAAAATTTTAACGAGTTGCTTTAATTATCCTCTGTCGGAGTTATATCTAGTTATTAACAAATAAAAAAATTATATCTTTCCTAATAATTCGACACATCCATCTGTATTCTCATCTAAAAAATATAAGTATTTTATTATTTTTTTAATTTAAAATATTTTATATATATATATATAATATATATATATATATATAATATATATATATATAATATATATATATATATAATATATATATATATATATAATATATATATATATAATATATATATATAATATATATATATAATATATATATATAATATATATATATATATATAATATATATATATAATATATACTTACGACACCAACCGCTTTTGTCATTTAGTTTAATGAGGATGTCAAACACTCACCATTATTGGTGGATCAAATCACTCTTCAATTTTATTTTTTTTTTTGAAGGGTTCAGACAGAGAATTGCCTAAGAGCCTTTTGCTTGTTGAACACTCTCGAATCATTATCATGGTGAAGGATTTTTCTTTTGTGAATTTTATGAGGTTAAATTGAATCTAAATAAATCGATTAGGCTTTGTGGGCAATTTGGCATCAATAAGTATCATCTCAAGATGATCTGACATTAAAGATTTTATTTATTATTATGAGAAACAATGGGCGTGATTGATATGTCAGCACCACTGTGCCTTCACACGGTCGACTCCTCTTAGCAAGTTATTTCAACGTCGACTCCTTCATAGCAAGTATTTTCTACATGCTTAAGTTCTGAGGTCGCTTGATCGACTCGATAAGGTCATATGGTTGATGAGCTGACTTTACGTAGTCAATATATCAATATTACGTAGAAAAGTGCGATCGACCAATAGGCTCTAAGTGATCGACATGTCAAAGCCATCTTGTCAACACATCAGAGCTACCTAGCTAATCATCCAGCATCATGTTGACTACTTATAGACTAAAGTCGATTGACTATACTTAATGAATGTCATGTGGAGACAAGTTATGCAATTTTGAGTGCAAGCTAGTAATAGTTATAGTCGAATTCCATGCCCCTATCATTACGTAAATTGTACAATGAGTGATTATAATAATCTCGAACACCCATTATAAAAGTATATCTCAAGACATTGGATATCCAAAGTTTGACTTATCATGTGACTTAAGCTTCAAAAGAACGTTATTGAAAATGCTTGCATATATAGTTTTTATAGGATTTGAACTACACTTGAGACGTTCACCTTAGATCCGAATTAACTTCTACTAGAACAATCAAAATTTACTCTAATAGATTAACAATAGAAGGAAAATAAATATATTTTAAGAAAACTTTGTAGGTCATCTCGATCAAATCCTGAGGACCTAAATGTGAACAGGTTAAAAACCCCTTAATAATAATGATCTTGAGTCAGGGGTAAATCGGCATGTCATCTAATTTGAATCCATCTCCTCATTACAGACCCTAACCTCTTTTAAGTTTGGATCGGAATAGTCCAAAATATAGTTTCATACCTTCCCCAACTAGCTCAGCTCACCTAGCAAGCTCCATTTGTCTCATTTACATTACCATTCCTAGTTCTTTTTCTACTATTTATTTCGTCTCCAAGCTTAGTAGTCGAGACTTGCTTGGCTCATATGCCACTCGAAGCACTTCTTCTTTGTAAACTTAAATCCCCCTACCAAAATAAAAAATCCACAGTGAGTCTGTGATATATATATATATATATATATATATATATATATATATATATATATATATATATATATATTCAAAAAAATGCTGGTTTTTGTTCCCCAATTATATTTCTGCATAGTTTATGCTTTATGTTTTCTTACTTTTAAAACTGAAGAATTTATAAGAATTTGTAAGAATACAAATTTAGTAACTTTGTCTCTTTTGTTGGTTTTATAAAGTACTTATAAAAAATTCCAAAAATTTTGAAGTAAGGACTTTCTATTTTTGAATTGTTCTAATACATCCAACTTTTATCACCTAATTGAAATTAGGAAAGGAAGTTGGAAATAACTAAGAGATTTCCAAATAGAAAATGGTGACCACTAAAATCCCTATTTAAAATAATTTATGTTTCTTATTTTTGAAAATATTAGAAACAATGTGAAAAATGCCCTACTTAATTTAAATTTCATATGAGAGGACTCCTAGAAATATGGCAATGGTCAGGAAAAAAAAATATTTTTCTTCTTTACCTCCAAAATTTTCAGAAGCATTGTAGTAAATCTGGAAGAAAACAAAAACGAAAACAAAGATTGATTTCTGTTTTTCGTTTATAGAAACAAAAAACATGGAAATGTCTATAAGGAAATTAATTTCGTGCTCTCGGTTGTGACCCGGAAGATTCCAAAGAGGTTCCCCGTTGAAGAAGGCCCAAAGAGGAGGCAAAAGGTCCACAAAAGGGGCCGAGCTCTAAAACCCCAAAAAGCCGATCAAACCCTAGCGAACCCATTGCCTGGCATCGATGGCCACCAAGAAGCGGAAGGTCGACCAAGAGGATGAGCTCCTCATCTCCGCCGCCCCAAACCATGCCGGCGAACTTTTCCCCCAGGCCCCTCACCAGCCCGTCGTGTATACCCCGGCCCCGGCCTCTGACGAAGATGACGGCGGCGAGGACGATGACGACGATGACGTGGGGAAGCTGCTGGAGCCGCTCTCGAGGGACCAGCTTGTCGCCATCCTCCGAACCACTGCTGCGGCAGACCCCGCCACCCTCGCGGAGATACGCCGCGTTGCCGACCTCGATCCCGCACACCGCAAGCTCTTCGTTCACGGTCTCGGCTGGGAAACCACCGCCGAGGGCCTCCGCGCGGCCTTCGACAGCTACGGTGACATCGACGACTGCCGCGTCATCGTCGACAAGGGTAGCGGCCGATCCAAGGGTTACGGCTTCGTCCTCTTCCGCCACCGCGTCTCCGCTCGGCGTGCCCTCCGCCGCCCCCAGAAGCTCATCGATAATCGCATGACCTCCTGCCAGTTGGCCTCCGCCGGCCCCTCCGCGCCGTCCTCTCATCATCACAACTCCGCCCCGCAGCACCACCAAAACCTTAATCCTAGTCCTGGCCCCGCCTCGCATCAGGACAACATCTCGAGGAAGATCTATGTGGGGAACGTCCATTCCGACGTCGACGGCGGCCGCCTCCTTGCCTTTTTCTCCCAGTACGGCGAGATCGAGGAGGGTCCAATCGGCTTTGATCGACACACCGGGAAGCCGAAAGGGTACGCCCTCTTTGTCTATAAGACGGTGGATGGCGCGCTGAGGGCCCTCGAAGAGCCAAACAAGAATTTTGAGGGACATCTGCTCCACTGCCAGCGGGCCACTGATAACAAGAGTAAGGCAGCGTCCCTTCAGAATGCTGCGGCACCGCCAAGTGTGGCATCCAGCACAGGAGCTCTCAATGGGTCCGGTTATGCAGGGACTACGTCTGATATGGGGTTAGCACAGCAAGCTGCCATGTTAGGTCAGGGATTTATGGGCATGGCTGGGGCTCAAGCTTATGCTCCGGGAATGCAACCAAATGCTGCATTGCTCACTCTTCTGGCAGCAGCTGGGCAGAATCCGGCAGCTTTCGGAGTCACACCAGCCATGCTTGCTTCTTTGAACCCTGCTTTTGCTGCTGCATTTGGTGTCCCGGGGAGCCAACAGGCTGTGCCTTCTTCAGCGATCCCGCAGGTGGCACAGGTGCCAAACTATGGGATGGGAAGTGTTGCATATCAGGGACCTCCAGGATTTCAGGGGTCTACTGGGTTTCAGGGAGCTTCTGGTTTCCAAGGTTCACCAGGGCTCCAAGGACCTCCAGGTTTCCAGGGAACTCAGCCAGTTTCTCAACAAGGAGGAGGTGGCACTTCTTACCAGGGAGTTCCAGCAGTGCAGGGTCCTATGTCAAGGCCACCAACTGGACCAATGGGTGGATACTGATTACTCTAGGTATAAAATATATGAAATAGATTGATTTGCTGAAATTCTCGATCTTAAGAACTGATCTTTTTGTGGGTTTACACTTTCTGTTGTTGTTGGATTTTCTTGCTAATTGATTTTCCCTCTGTTCTAGTTTCATACTGAGAACGTGGTTATTCATGTCATTTAAAGATCACATGGCATTTCAATGTCTATCAGCGCCGGATATCAAGAAAGGCTTCCAATGCAACAGTTGTTCGAATACTGCAACTACTTATATTAGTTTTCTCGTTGTTTATGGATGTATGGATTTTGGACCTTATCTTTTGACTTGATATTTCTTCTGTTCTTGGGACTCAGTCTCTCTGTTTAGTGTAATGTTCAATGCTGTTCAAAATCTATCTTTCCATTATGGATTGTCAGTTTGGCTATGTGGACTTTGTTAGCTGGTTTTGATTGGAGCTTGATGAGTTCTTAACATCTTCTCTGCATTGTCATTTGTACGGTATATTACTGTTGCTGAATTTTCTGCCTTATCATGCTTTAAATTGTCTTTTACGTGATCATTTTGCATCTTTGGTTGCCTAGTCACTCAGGGAGCAGAGTTTCTGTGGAGATGTCACCAAAGTTGTATACTAGACATTCTCTTTGCCTTGAAATTGACTTAGGATTTATTTTTCCTCATTCTTTTGGGCATCAGGATGATGAATTAATTCTTTGAAGTCAAGGGTCGATATAGCTTTCGGTCAAACTTACAGCATTGCTTCTTGTTAATTGCTTGTCTTTACAGGTTTTAAAATCAATAGGATGTGAAATTCAATTATCTCATTGACTCATTCAAATTTTTATCACTTACATTGGTTAATGAGGCTGTTGTAGCTGCAGCATGCTTTCCCTAATCCCTACACCACCGATCTGTAAGGTAGATCTCCTGTATTGTTTATCTCAAAATCATTCTTGTTTCACTTCATTACATGGCATTCTGCTAAGAATTTGTTTTTCCTTGGTTACCACCATTATGTAAATATCCTTTAGAAATTGAATATTGACTTGCACAATGGAATTGCAATGAATTAATCTGGAGAAATGGATTATGTTGTGGAGTTCATTTTAAATTTGATAAGCATGAAATGTTATGGTTTATTTCTGTTTGCATGCTTTCACCACATTAAGTTGAATATTTTTTCTTACTGTTGCAACTTCTTTGCCACTGAATAACAAATGAATGTCTGAAGTCCTACTGAAATATAATCTGGCAGATGTTTTAGACAAGTCAATGTCATGTTGTATTTTTCTTATACTAGTTTGCTATAAGAAATCATGTGAGGTGTACAGACTATATAACCTTCCATCAAAATATGCACTGGTGCTGCTTGGCTTTTGGATCATCTCCATAACTACTTGTTTCTGAGCTGTTAACTTACAATAGTCCCAAAGAATAAGCCAAGTTGGTTTGGATGGTCAGCTAGTTGTAATGTCCACCAAATAGTTAAAGCTCTAGTAGATGGTTGAAACTTATGATTTGCTATGCTGATTACAACAATGTTGGCACGAATCTTTTGGCTGGTTGCTTTTGCCATACAGCTGGGAGGAAAAACAAATAGTCACAATTATAGAATTCTTTAGCTGACAATTATGCTAACTTTGCTGTGCGATGAACTTCTTTACCTTTTATCTCTGTTTCTTACCTCCTCAAGTTGACAAGTGTGACTGACATCCAGGATGCCATAGCTCTTTGCGAAGTAGTTGCATCCCAGTATCTGCTGGTGAGTGGTCAATGTGGAGGGATCATTGGAGCCAAGGTGGCATGGGAAATTGTATATTCTGCTGCTTCATCTCAGGCTTGTGTGTGCGTTTATGTCAAAATGCAATAGGGATCATATTGTTTATCATGGCCGTCGAACTAATCTGGGATATATGAGGATATAACCTAAAAAGGACTCAATTCTGATGTACAGGGATGAAATTCTGATTTAAAACAAAACAAAATGTATTTTTTATGCCTTTATAAATTAATTTCTGGAAACTACAAATGTGTATTCTATGACAAATAGGTCCTATTTAGAAGACTAATCATTACTTTCTATTATATTTTTTGTCTCTTTTCTTTTCTACTCTTCTATTCTTCTTATCTTCTTTGTTCTCCCCTTTTCCCTTTTTTCTCCCTTCCCTTTCTATTTTTTTCACACAATGACCTACTCTCCCACGAGTATGCTACCGTGTGATGCAAAACTATATCCCATGGACTTACCTCTCTATTTGTTACATAGCAGCAATATGTAGTGCAAATGAGTACCACCATTTCTCTTCCCTTTTGTCTCCTTTGATTCTTCCTCCATGTCCTTATTGTGCATCTGGTTGACAATGGCTGCTGCATGTTGTGGCTTTCTTCTTTCTCTTCATTCTTTGCGAATGAATAAAATCATGTCTAGATGAACTAGTAGTCATGATCTTTGGTTGAATTGGACACAATCCACACTGGAATCCTTGTAATGTCGGGTAAAACTGGTATGGTGGGACAATCTGTCTGACTGTGAGGACCAATTTTATATGCTAAGTGCTGTACAAGTATAGTATAATATAACTTGTAATGTATAGCATATAATATTATTTAGTATAGTTTATGCTACAGGGTATAATATGCATGTATTTTTTAAAGAAAAAATGATAATTAACTTAAAAGCCACGTGCAGAATATGCCTCTAGTATACATGCATAATATATTATGCATGAATACTATCCTGTACTTGTGTAGTTAGCACAGTATAATATATAGTATGATGTAATTTAGTATTCTATAGTATTTTATAATGCAAGGCTTGCAAGATTGGTAGGACCAGATCAATCAATCAGGATTGGCATAAGAAAATTCAAAAAATCACAATGTTAGAAAAAAAAGAAAGGAAGCAAACAAAAAATGATGTATTATAAAAGAAAAGTGTACATACAAATCTGTGCTTTCGATTTGCAAATCTGTACATACAAATTTCTTTGCAAGTCCTGATCCTATGAGCTTTAGATTTATACAATAATGAACAAGTGCCTTATCAGTTCCCTGTGATGTTCTGATGTGAACCATATGGTAATAAAGGGTGGCCTTGTGTATTAGGCTCCTACAAACTTATGCAGTAGTACACCTGTAAACAAAGTGATTGCCTTCACATGGATCATATATTGTTAGACATATAATTATTTCTTATTTTGCATTGTTATGTTATGATTTGGTGTAATTGCATGTGGTTTATTTGATGGAAGTGTTGGAAAATGAAAGGTAACTAAGAGAGAACATGCATCTGTTTTTCATTTTATATCTTTCATTCATAGTGGCTCCAGAATCTAGATGATTAATGTGTAGCTTGGCTATTATATTCTCATCTATTGTTCGTTTATTTATTAAGTGCCACCAAGCTGAGATGCATAGTTCCAGCTTACTGTGGCCATATTCTCTTAGATTTTCTTCTTTTTTTTCTCAAAGAGTTTATGTTGGGTGTAACAATGAGTTGGGCATGCATATGACTTTAGACACTTGCATCCTTGTAAAACCCTTGATTCTAGGCTCTAAAGTTGGTGTGGAGTCTACCATGGGAAACAAAACATCTTGACAAATGTTATATCCGATATAACACCCAAGTCAGTTTTGTCTAGTGCTTTGAGTGATATTACATACAGCTTTCTTCCCTATGTACATGTATAATATACCTAATCAGACTACTAAACTTGTTTACATGTTAAACTCCCCACCAATTTGGATGCCTTGCCTATTCGGACTACTACCTGATAAGTGTGAGTCTGACTTCTACTGTTGGACTCTTGTGTAATAATGATGTTCGTGGTGGCTATTAAAATTTAGTTATTCAATGTTTTCATGAAATTTGGAAGGTATTACTAGAAACTTGTAGGCCAACTAGTTACAATGGAGTTTGATGGACACGTCTCTCCTTTTTACAAAAGAATTTATACATGGTGATTATAAATGTACTATCAAGTTATATGGAAACATGTGCTTCTTATTGTTCCTTGCACTTTGCTGTTTGGGACAGGAATGAGATGAAAGGGTGACCTCATTTGGACCTTCACATCTTGAAAGCAATGTTGCCGTAGTCTTTTGCCTTTGGTTGTTGAAAGATAGGTCAAAACTTTGCTCTCCAGGTGTAGGATTGTTTACATTGTGGAGTGAATTTGGTCAATGTTCTTTATATGTCAATGGTTGATTTAAGAGTTAGTATGTGTCAATTATGCTAATGCCGTATTACAAAATCTATATTCGAAATGTTGTGTGAACATGGAGTTTTCTCATCAAGAATGCCCACAAATGTTGCAGGCTAAACATCATCTTATTAACTTTATGCGGACGTCAGGTGAATTCTTGGCAGCTTCTGCTTGTCTATTGATTATTCGAGGTTGATGATGTATTTTTTAGTGATAACCTAGTTGTACAGTAAATGTTTGTACTGTTTGATTTGGTGCAGAAAGATCCTCCTGTCCAATGCATATAGTAGGTGTTCATTTACTGGTGTTATGGAGTTAGCTTTATCTTGGCAAGCCAAGTTTAGATTGTGGTAGTGATCTTTGTGCTAGTCCGGCCTTATGCGACACTTGTGTATCCTTTACATGGACTAGCAATGTCTGAGTCATCCATAGACAATTATGAAGACAAAAAAAAATTAGTGACAATCTTATTGCAATTATGCTGCAATAGATTGACCATATCGGCGTGGTGTCAGTTAAAAGTGCTGACTAGCGTTCTCGATTTGCTTAGTTTTTCAGTGACTAAATACATGGATTTAAAGCTGCAGCAGTTCCGGAAGGTCTTATTTGCAGCAAAGCAGTGGGGGTCAAAAGCCTGCTACAATGTGAACCATCAGAACTGGTTATTCGAGTACTGTGCATGTATAGTTGGTCTGTGTAACAAGTGGATGATGAAGATGTAGTCCGAGTGAAAGATGGTGATAATTCGCATTATGATGCAGGAAGGGAGCATGGGCAGTGCAAACCCTTGGTTTTTTTTTATTGTTTCTTTCTCCAGTTCAAGGTCCGGATACATGCAGTGTTCACAATATGACATGCACGTGAAGATCATTGTCAGTGGTAGGTGTTATATATATCAGACCAGGCTTTAACGTGAATCCCCCATCATCCCAATCCCATCTGCCCTTTTCTGTGGTATGGAATCAATCTCCAACAACCTCCACTATGTATTTCATTCTCTTTCCAAAAGGAGAATGCTCTCTTTTTCCTTTTACGGTGTCAAGGCCTCTTCTTTAAGCTTGTATTTGGATATCACTGTAACATGGCACTCGATGTACAACCCATCCAATTAGACCGATAATTATGACCTAGGAATCAAACGAGGTCAACGTGTAACTTCTAACGCCAAACCAAACTAAAAAAGGGTTACTTTACTGGGGGCATCTACTTTGAGACGCGTCTTCCTTCGATGCGAATTGTATGATGTCAATGATTGATACTTTTTATTGCAATTGATTTCCATGCATGTAATTTCTTTTTGAACTATGCAGCTGAAAGGCTCTTTGTGAATTCTTTTCCGAAAAATTCTTTATTAACTGGGAATTTTCTTACGAATAAAAATATATAAAAAATAATTGACGAACACTTTGGGTCCACAAGTTTGATCAAATAATTTTCTGTTTGATGATAAACAACATAAAAGAAAATTATGGCAGATAAAAGCTTATTGTAATATTGGATGTTCTCAATTAAGTGCCCTGAATATTCTGACTTTTCATATCAGTCACCCAATTTTTTGGATGGGTCTTTAGTAAGTAATATATATACAAAAGGTTTAGGGTTTTGAGGACATGCAAATTAGAAGTAATGTACTGTCTACATTTTCCAACTTTTTTTTTTAATTTTGAATATACTTCTTAGCAATATGAGGTATTTCACAATGATGAAGAATTTGAAACACTTTCAGAAAGTAAACTTATTAGTAAATTTCTAAGATGCAAAAGAAGCATTAGTAATATTTCCAACTTAATTCCCAAAATTAATCAGTATAATAAAATAATTTTTGTTCCTTGGAAATTAAATATTAGGATTGTTGTAAATATTGAAATATTTAAAATGAATTTTCTTTCAAATAAAAAAAATCATGATATTTGAATAAAATCATATTAAAATATTTTTCACCATGGAACATCAATATTTTGGTGGATCGAATCACCCAAAAAAAAAAATGCAGGAACGAGACAACCTCTCACGCACGAACAAAATCGAGGTTCTATGTGTACATCTCACACATTAAGCTTGTTAGAGACTGTCTTATCCTTGATATTTCTTTTAAGGTAATTTAGTCTACTTAAAGATCTTTTCCTTTCATCAAGTGGAGCCTCCGAGTTATAAACCAACCCAAACCACTCAAAACTATTTATAAAAATAATGAATTGAGAGGTTGAAATGTTTTCTTATGACCAACACTACATTTAACATCTATTAAATTGAACACTAATCTCTTTTGGAATAAAAGATGGGAGAAAAAAAAAAGAAGGATATGGTACAAAAGAATTACATATTATTGCAGATTGTCAAATTTTCTGTCCTTCTACATTAATTTTGTAGTATTTTATTCTTTTACATGGATGTGTATATATTTTTATATTTTAATTTTTTGTCATTTCATATAATATGCATTATACTAACACCAATAGATAAAACATTGATCTATTGACTATGTACATAACATTGATCTATTGACTATTTATAAAAAATAAAAAAATGAATTGAGAGGTTGAAATGTTTTCTTATGACCAACACTACATTTAACATGTATTAAATTGAACACTTATCTCTTTTGGAATAAAAGATGGGGGGAAAAAAAAGTGAAGGATATGGTACAAAAGAATTACATATTATTGCAGATTGTCAAATTTTCTGTCCTTCTACATTAGTTTTTTAGTATTTTATTCTTTTACATGGATGTGTATATATTTTTATATTTTAATTTTTTGTCATTTCATATAATATGCATTACACTAACACCAATAGATAAAACATTGATCTATTGACTTTGTACATAACATTGATCTATTGACTATTTATAAAAAATAAAAAAAATGAATTGAGAGGTTGAAATGTTTTCTTATGACCAACACTACATTTAACATGTATTAAATTGAACACTAATCTCTTTTGGAATAAAAGATGGGAGAAAAAAAAAAAGAAGGATATGGTACAAAAGAATTACATATTATTGCAGATTGTCAAATTTTCTGTCCTTCTACATTAAGTTTTTTAGTATTTTATTCTTTTACATGGATGTGTATATATTTTTATATTTTAATTTTTTTGTCATTTCATATAATATGCATTATACTAACACCAATAGATAAAACATTGATCTATTGACTATGTACATAACATTGATCTATTGACTATTTATAAAAAATAAAAAAAATGAATTGAGAGGTTGAAATGTTTTCTTATGACCAACACTACATTTAACATGTATTAAATTGAACACTTATCTCTTTTGGAATAAAAGATGGGAGAAAAAAAAAAGTGAAGGATATGGTACAAAAGAATTACATATTATTGCAGATTGTCAAATTTTCTGTCCTTCTACATTAATTTTGTAGTATTTTATTCTTTTACATGGATGTGTATATATTTTTATATTTTAATTTTTTTGTCATTTCATATAATATGCATTATACTAACACCAATAGATTAGATAAAACATTGATCTATTGACTATGTACATAACATTGATCTATTGACTATTTATAAAAAATAAAAAAAATGAATTGAGAGGTTGAAATGTTTTCTTATGACCAACACTACATTTAACATGTATTAAATTGAACACTTATCTCTTTTGGAATAAAAGATGGGGAAAAAAAAAGTGAAGGATATGGTGCAAAAGAATTACATATTATTGCAGATTGTCAAATTTTCTGTCCTTCTACATTAATTTTGTAGTATTTTATTCTTTTACATGGATGTGTATATATTTTTATATTTTAATTTTTTTGTCATTTCATATAATATGCATTATACTAACACCAATAGATAAAACATTGATCTATTGACTATGTACATAACATTGATCTATTGACTATTTATAAAAAATAAAAAAAATGAATTGAGAGGTTGAAATGTTTTCTTATGACCAACACTACATTTAATATGTATTAAATTGAACACTTATCTCTTTTGGAATAAAAGATGGGGAAAAAAAAAAGTGAAGGATATGGTACAAAAGAATTACATATTATTGCAGATTGTCAAATTTTCTGTCCTTCTACATTAATTTTTTAGTATTTTATTCTTTTACATGGATGTGTGTATATTTTTATATTTTAATTTTTTTGTCATTTCATATAATATGCATTATACTAACACCAATAGATAAAACATTGATCTATTGACTATGTACATAACATCTTAATCATCAGAGAATATTTTGAAATATGTATATATATATATATATTTACACACTGAAATATAATAAAATTTTAAACATTAAAATAAAAAAAACTATTATTAGTTTGAATTAGACGGTGTGCGTTTGTGAGTAGTAGAAACTTTTTTAGGGCCCCCGAGAAAAATACATGATCTGTTGAGGGGGTTCCCTGCAAAATCTCACAAGAAAAGACACCGCCGCGGCCTTCCTGCGCCCGCTCTACTCTCTCCCTCTCTTTTTCGCCGAAACCTGAGCTCCTAAAAACCGAAGCCCCAATCCCTCGATCGAAACCCCTCCCTCTCTTCCACAAAAGCCTACCTTTCTGCGCGACGCCCGACCCTTGCTTTCCCCCAGTCGCGTCTCGTTGGCTCAGATCTCGCTCCATTTGTGCTCTCGCTGCCGACCGCTGTTGCCTCCGCCTCATTGTACCTTAGATTGACTCCCATTTGAGCTCCTAACGTCGGATCTAGGCCGCCTCGGGCCATGGCGAGAGCGTGTTTCTTGATCTATTTGGTCGTCGCAAACTGTTTGGTGTGGAAAGCCCACCCGTTCTCGCTCTCCGCGAAACTCGTCCACAGGTTCTCTGATGAGGCGCGGGCCGCGGCGGCGTCCCGCATCGGCGGAGGAGGCGTGGAACGGTGGCCGACGCGGCGAAGCAAGGAGTACTACCAGATGCTGGCGAGGAGCGATCTCCTGCGGCGGAAGCGGCGGCTTGGTGCCCGGTACCAGATGTTGTTCCCCTCCGAGGGAAGCGAGACGTTGTCGCTTGGAAATGACTTCGGATGGTGAGTTGAAACGCTAATCTCTGGAGCCCCTTCTTTTTTCTCTCATGCATTTGAGCCATCAGACTCTCCTAAGAAACAAAGAAGAAGAACTATGTGATTCTTGTATTTAATTACCTGAGAGCCAATGATAATAGATTTGGGTCTGCATGAGTTCGAAAGGGACAGTTTGTGGTTACTACTTGTAATTTCATTTCTAAATTTCAAGTTCTTAAAGGGTTTTTCCTCACTTGAATACTTATATCGAGATAAACGAGATTTTGAGCTAACTCACTAATTTAGCCTCAGGCACTTGGATCATCAGATCTTCTCTTCTTATATTAAGAAAACCAGAATTCTCTTACGCTTCATTCTACTTGTGCTTAATTACCAGAGAAACGCTAAAGCAGAATCGTCAGAGGGGAAATAGTTTGGATTCTAAATAAGTTCATTAGGACTGCTGTGGTGGTTATGAATTGTAACTTGATTTTTAAATTAATGCTTGTGAAGGGTTTTCCTCTAATGAACGTGTCTATTAAAACAAATAGGACTTTGTATGTTTAGGAATATGTTCATATGTTTGCATTATGCAACCTGCATTGCGAGTCTTGTCGTGTTTGCTGTGGCTGTCATGTGATGCGTTCCTAGAGAAGCAATATATGGGGTTCAGATAGTAAAAAAATCATTAGGTTAGTTATAAATGTAGATGACCTCCTGTGAGCTTTTTATGATTTTCCTTTTTCCTCTTGTTATATGAGGTCTGTGATTGGCAGTCTTTTGTAACAATCCTATTACAGAACAAGGACTGGTTCCTTTGTAAAAAGATTATGATAAGTTGTTTTTATCAGGGATGTGACTGACTTATAAAGGTTCATTGTATTTTGTTAGTTTCCTTTCATGGAAGTGATTGGTTCATAACAATCCTCAGTATGATTGATTTCCTTTATGCAAGTCATCAGCATGTACCATAAATAATTCATTTGAGAGTAATTAAATGTCTAGAATTTAATATTATGCTGGAATCGTGAGGAAATTAGCCCTGATTCATAAAGCATTATCATGATCCTTGCAAAATGTCATTAATACTTTGGCAATAGGCTTTTGAAGCCAATCGTTGACTCGATAGTGACTTCTGAGTCCAAAATTCCTCATAAACAGACCTCTTACAATAAATCTGTCTCAGGAGTGAGACTATAGAGAGCACCTAAGATAACAAATCTTAAATCTTCCCCATTAAAGCATTTGGAACAAGAATTTTCTTGTACACTCTGTGAAACATGGATATCAGCACATGTAGTTATAAATCATGAAAATAAATTATTAGAGTCCAAATTTGCAACAAAATATCCAAATATATAATAGAGGACTTAATAAAATGTAATTAAATACATGATTTACATATTATGATTATAATTCATTTTGAATTTCACTAAATTGTAGAGTCATCCATCTATTTTTGCCCATTAGAAAGTTTAATATGTAGAGAGCAGACCATCACAGCAGGTATCTAAGAAATCTTCCTTAGATATCTATGGTATCTGTTATTCTTATAAATCATTGACAGAGCTGCTATGTAAGTCAAAAGTTACAAAATGTATCCATATCCAAATATTGCTGATTTGAATTAGGATGGCCGTACATTTTAAACTAGTCTGGTTTAATAGCAGATATTGCACTCAACCATGATATGTCCCCTTAAACAAGCACTTAGTCATCAGTACCATTATGAATGCCAATAGATATTGTAAATCAGAGGTTCAATTGCATGACAGAGACTTTGTAGATGTCTGGTTCTTCTTAGCTTGTTTGTAATATGTGTCCAGTTATATAGGACAATGTAACTGTGAGCGGTGGGTGAACTTTAGCAAGTTGCTGGTTACAATTGTTACAGATAAAAATCTTGCTTGTGTGTTGCTTCTGGAAATGAGTTATAGCTGACTAGTTATTTGCTTGAAATTCAATGGATATGTGTTTGGTTTGTTTGCTGACAGAGTTCCAGCTGATAGCAATCAGGTAATTACCAGAGTCTGCAGTCTTTTGATTTTCTTAGATAGAAAATTAGTGATTGATTGTTCATTGCTACTGTTGAATGTGTGAAGGTGTACTCTTATTCAGTTGATGGAGATTTTAGGAATCTACGGAATCATAGAAATGAGTTAAAAATCATTCGGGTAGTATCTTAAATCTTCCTTTTGCAAGCTGCTGAGCCGAATCTCAAGCATGTCTATCTGCTTCCGGTAAAATATGAATAAGTTAATCATCTCATTTGGTTTGTCTAAAGACTCTAAACAAACTCGGACAAGAATGGCATCAACCAGCACGTTTTGTATTCTACATGCTGTTCCCTCTCTCTGGTTGGTGCTCTTTTCTTTGTGAAGTACTTTCCACATATTATATATTTAAGCAGCTATCTAGTCACTTGCAAAGGATCCATGTGTTTCTCCTTTTTGCCCCATTTATTTTAGCATTCATAAATTGTAGTCTTCATTTTTCTCATTATTTTCTTCCATTTGTTTGTCTAGGCAGATTTTTTTTCTTTTATTGGTGTCTATATTTGATGAAGCATTTTGTTTCATGTGTTTTATTTAGTGCAAACTGGTCACCATCGTATTACCTGTATCCATATTTATGATATTCACATTACTAATTAGTGGGATACTGCTAATTGTTTCGGAATGTTTCATTTTTATTTCTGATTGGCAGGTTACACTACACATGGATCAATATAGGAACTCCTAATGTTTCCTTTCTTGTCGCTTTGGATGCTGGAAGTGACCTGCTTTGGATCCCATGTGATTGCATACAATGTGCTCCTTTGTCTGGTTATCACGGCAGTTTGGTAGGCAAACATCTGCTTTGGCTTTGGGTTATTGTCATGAAAGACATGCCATTGCCTTTGGATTTCTTATATATTATTGGATTACTTTTTGGTTTATGATTGTGTCTCTATCTTCTTTCTATTGCTTTGTGTACTTTGATCCATCCCACCTGATTTCTTGTCCTATTTGTATAAGAGATTATGACAATGTAGTATCCTTATTTCATTTTTTATTTATAACCCTTTGAAAGTTAGAAAAATTCTTCTTTTTTTCAATAATATGTACATGCGATGGCCTTCTTTCTTTCAGAGGTTCAAGAAGTGACCACAGAAATGAAATGGAGAACAGCAAGAATACCTAGTTAAATGGATCATTAGGCCGTAACTATTAGGTCATTATGTTGAATGATCAGAATTTGATGATCATATGTTCTTTTGTTATTATAGAACAGTATAGCTCAGTAACTAAAATTAGCAAGCACAAATCTATGGGGTTTAATTGCAACAAAGAAATATTATTTTTTTAGTAATAATTGCAAGTTGCAACTATATATAATTCTGCCGTAGAAAATATTATAGAAAGAATTTCACTAAGCAACAAAAGAGAGCAAACGTTGTTGACTTCAACATACAGAGTTGTTGGATTTCTTTCACAAAATTAGGTAGCTAAGGATGCAGTTTGCTCTTCTTTCTGATCTGTCTCCATCCTCACCCAAATTTCCATGATTAAGACGATGGTCATCTGCGATAATAATGCTTTTCCACTGTAGCATATTAAAAGAGAGAAACTCCACTTTTATTTTAATTATGTGTTCTTTTAACAATATGTGATTTTTTAACTATATGCATTATTTAATAACGACAATATAAAGTGGTTCTTCACAATGATAAGATGATTATATGCTCATGTTTTAAATCTCTTATTTAGGTTAATAATTTTGTGTATTCAAAGTTGAGTATTCTTATTGTTTTTGATAGTTCTTATATAACAAAATTTTGCATACAGACAGTAGTACCACTACACCTTTAGATAACTCCAAGATGATTAACTACTTATAGGAGCTTATAAACTCACCTTTCAGAATAATACTCTAAATATATTTAAGAAGTAAATCAGGAGAATATCAAATTAAGTGCATTCTCCATATTATGTGGAAACACTTTACAACTGTCTAAACAACAACCAACTGAGATGCATATTAAGAAGTCTTACAGACACCATAAGAAACTCACTATAGAAGTTTTGTTTTTCTGCAATGAAATTGATGTACAGACAAGATTTAAGTACTATTGGGCTACCATATTTCTGCATAATTGCCTTGGATCTGTTACCTTAAATGTCTTAGCCATTATTTAATATTAGTGACAATTAGTTTGTGCGTACGGGATTAATTTGCACTTATTATATGTTTTCTTTATTATTTTGAATTTGATGATGCAGTTCATGGAGGCTACCTTGATTTTCTCCATTATCCTGGACCTGCATTGTTCACTATTCTTATGCTTATAAAGAACTTCAGTAACCCTTTCACATAAGATTGCCCCTTCTCATATTTAGACTTCAACAAAAGAGTACCTTGGTAAGCCTCATAGCTTAAAAAGATGATTCATGACAGTTTTCTGAAAACCTCAATACATATGTTTAGCTTGTAGTCTTATTATAATGTGATACATGCTTACGTATACCAAATGACCTATAAGAGCGGAGATTTATAAGGAGCCTCTCTAGCTGTAGCACCAAGTTTTGATATGAATTATATTTTATTCCATCATGTGTAGATTTTGCATTTCATGGTCTCATCAAAGTTCTGAAAGATTGTGCTCAAGTTCAGAAATAAGTGTATGAGCATTTTTGCTTCTCTCATTTTAATTTGAATATTGATTTTAATTGATAGAATTTTTTTGAAAGGTTTATTTGACTATAGGAATTGTGGTTTAGTTCTGGCATGCTTTATTTTATATTAGCCTTTACTTTTCAAAGGCCCTTATAATTGTGGCTACAACTGCTAGATCACTTGTGTGGTGGATCTTACCTGTGATAGAAGCTGGTAACTTGTCAACATTGTCTATTAGTAATTTTGCTGTTGTAAACAGAAAACAAGGGGATATTCTATTTACATTTAACAGCATGTTTAGCACTTATTTCCGATGATTGATTGGCAGGTGCTCCTTTCTGTATGGAGCATCTATTGTGCAGGATAAAGATCTTAGCATGTATAGTCCGGCTGAATCGAGAACCAGCAGATATCTCTCATGCAATCATGAACTATGTAGTTTGGGTTCAACCTGTGGCAGTGCAAAACAGCCTTGCCCTTACAGGATAAACTACTATTCAGAAAATACATCCAGTTCAGGTTTGTTGGTTGAGGATATATTACACCTGGCAACTAGTGAAGATCATGCATCAGTGCAGGCTTCAGTCATCATAGGGTGGGTCTACTTTTAGGTTTTGTATGATGAGTAGATATGAGTTACTCTTTATGTATTTTTTGTTGACCTTTTCTTCTATAAGATTTCTACTTTTTAAGATTTTTTCTGCTCCTGATTCAGATGTGGTCGAAAGCAGAGTGGTGATTATTTGGATGGAATTGCTCCTGATGGTCTTCTGGGTTTGGGATTTGGAGACATTTCGGTTCCAAGCTCCCTTGCAAGAACTGGACTGATACGAAACTCTTTTTCCTTGTGCTTCCGGGATGATGACTCTGGAAGAATTCTATTTGGAGATCGAGGCTTGCCCACCCAACAGTCTACACCATTTGTTCCCTTGGATGGAAAATAGTGAGTTTTATTAAGTGACACATCATTTGTCTCCCTGGATGGATTATTCATTTTATAGGGCATTGATCCGTCATTTGTTATTAGGTTCAATCTTTTTGTTTGATACCTTGCAAATGCCTAGGCTCTTTTCTTGCTTTGTTTGTTGTACATTGTCATTCAGACATATGTTTCAGATCAGCACCATTAAAAAGGAAAAAAGGAAGAAAAAACCATTCAAATAACAGATGTCAGTGGATGAGAATGACAATCAGTGGAGATTTCATTCTTCGCCATGCATTTAATTATTTATTTAAATTTTATAGGTTCATTGAGTGACAATAAAGCAAACTGTTATAAAGAAAGCACTGAATATTTGTAATTATCCTCCTTTACATGAGCTGAGCAAGAATTCTATCAGGAGGCTTGGGTCTCAATCCTATCACAAATTCAATTGTGAAAGGTCCAAAATTCAGGGTCAATTCTATTGAACATTATCTATGTTATTCAAAATATTTGGAAGTTCAAATTATGTGATTTGGATATCTTTTGGATGTGCATGAAACTAACCAAAAAACGATTGGTTAAACAGTGTTCATGAGGCAAAAGTATGATCAAGACTATTTCAACTAATGATCCAGTGGATTGATCGTGATTTAACTAGTATTAGATGAATGCACACAAACATTCAACTCATGTTTAATAGAGCTGATTTTTGATTTAAAATCTCCAGAATCGATTTTGAGGCGATAGGACTGAGGATCAATCCTCCGATAGGATTCAAGCTCAACTCCCTTGCTATTGCCCAATGCATAAAGTAGGGGAACATATTTAGCTAATTAATATTGATAATTGAAGGCATTTGTAGGTTTTATTTATGACTTAAGTTCAATACAGCGAACTATTTTTCCCCTAATCTTTAATCTTTTTCCCAATTTATTCTGGACGCTAGTTGTGGTAGTTTTGACTTTTCATAGTGTTGATTTTAGCTTTTGGCCTTGTGCTTCAGCGACACTTATATCGTTGCGGTGGAGAGTTTCTGTTTGGGATCTTCATGTCCTGGGAAAACCAGCTTTCATGCACTAATTGACAGTGGATCATCTTTCACCTTTCTTCCTAACGACATCTATAAGAGAGTCACTCTGGAGGTACTTTTTTATTCTTTTTATATGTCAGAAAAATGTTGTTTTGTCTAGGCACTGACTTGACCCTGGATTGGTGGATAGTTCGACAGACAAGTTAATGTCTCAAAGCGTGCCACTAATAATGAATCTCCTTGGGAATACTGTTATGAAGCCAGGTGAATTTCTTAAAAAGGGTACCATTTTGCACAATTTGCTATCTTTATTTTGTCATTTTAAACCAAGTTCTACTTTTTGTGATGACAGCCCTCTTGGGATGCCTGGTCTGCCAAAAGTAAAACTAATATTTGGTGGAAACAAGAGCTTCATGGTTATCAATCCTATTTTTCCTTTCTATAATACGGAGGTGCCTGACTTTGTACTTAAATACTATTTAATTTTTTTATCATCAGGATATGTTTAAACATTAGTATTCTGTCCTGAAGCAAGTGTATATCTGCTCTTTTAATCTAATTTCTGATAGTTTAACAAATAATAAGTTTTACTCCTGATATAGTTGTATGGTTTTGTTGAGTTCAGCAAATACAGGCGTTAAATGTTCCAACTAACGCGACTGAAATTAGTCATCCCAAACTAATATAACAGAGTAGAGGCCATAAAGGCTTTTTGAAGTTCAAGATTTTTTCTGCTCATTTTATAACAATCCTAATAGGACAATGTTATTTTCAACTTTAGGTGCAGACAGAAGCTACATATGTAAGTGTAACTATAGTCTAGGATTTTGTGAATGAAAAAATGAGTTGATGATGTGGTTCCAAAAGCAGTATTAGCTTATGGATATTGCTCAACACTTTTTGCAACTAAACCTTTGAGGTATAAAACTGGTCCAGACCACGTGGGGCATATTATATTTGCATAACTACTCAGTTATCATCTGCAAATGCTTTGTAAAGGACATTGATAAGCTAAGCAGCTGATGTTGTTGTTATTTAAATTATTAAATTTCTGAGTAAGAACATACTACTTGATTATATCATAAAAAATGAGCATATGATGACATACCATTTTATGGTTGATCTTGATCAAATTTGGAACTAGGTTCATTTGCTGTTAAGTGATGGTACTATAAAATTTGTGATTGGATCTTTGTTGCAAAATTAGTGTTAATAAGTGAAAGGGCCCATAAGAAAATTACTCTGGTTACTTGCCTGTCAAATTGTATATGTATGGTTAGAGAGATAAGATGATTGTTTTTTGCCATCACAGGGAGAACTTGCTGTGTTTTGCTTAGCTCTGCAATCATCTCAAGAAAGTCTTGGCACCATTGGCCGTGAGCATTCTTCAACCACAAAACTTGATCCATACAAATTTAGCTTCCATATAAATTTTCACTTATTTATGTGCTCTTTCTCAGCTAAAAGATTTCATACTGTGGATGCAGAGAATTTTATGACGGGATATCATTTGGTATTCGATAGAGAGAACTTGAAGCTGCGATGGTCACGATCTGATTGTGAGTCATTCTGTAGTCTATTCTTTAATTGATAAGATACCCTTTTTCTCCTTCCCATTTTGGTTAATACAGATCAATATGGTAATGCATCTTGACATTGGTGAGTCTTGTGTTAACGAATGCTTCAGATGCTACATAATGATGTCACTTCTATTAGATTTACAAAGGCTCACCAGTATTATTGTGGTCATTGAGATACTGTTGTATTTATTGCTTATCACATGCAGTCGATGTCCATCCAAGACATGACTGGCAATGGGTTTCTTTGACCGGAATTATACTTGTTTGGATTCTCTGCACATTAGCCTTCCTAGACCAGACGAGCTCCTATGGATACAATATCACTCTCCCAAATGCTAAATTAAGGCAATAGTTTTTGGTTGACAAACGTAACACTGTCTATTCTTTATGTTTCTCTCATTTGATTGTTATAAGCATGATGGTATTGTTGTGTTCATGCATGATATATTGTCTAGAGTCCAATAAGTTTATTAGAGAGGAAGTAAATAAACCTTATTTATTCACCATATTTTCCTTGCATGGAGACAGGTCATCATGATCTTGACGACAGCAGGAGGATGCCATTGGGTTCGCCACCACGTAACAGGCCTGAGAATCCGTTGCCGACGAACGAACAACATAGCTTTCCTAACAATGCCCGTGCCATTTCTCCTGCGGTTTCCGGGCGGACTCTCCCTGCTAACTCATCATCTGTTTCCCAAGGGGTGAATGCCTGGTACCGTCTGTTGTTGCTACTGACTCAACTCGCTGTATTTGCCATCGGGTGATAGTCTTGGATCTAAAATACATAAATAGTGTTGTAAATCTCGGTTCATGGCTTTCCGTTATCCAATGTGTTTTTGTGGTCATTGGATTCCTGGGGCTGTCGTCCACTATATTTCTCCATTAAGTGTCTCTGTTATCAATTCACATATTGCCTGGTGGTTGATACTAATTCACATGTTCACATGTTAGGGTTGGGTAGTGAGAGATGAAAAATCCGAAATCAAATAGAGAAATTTACCAGAGATTAATAATTAAAAGAATATATCAGAAATTAATACAAGATTTAATATTATTCGATAAATCTTGTTTATCTTCATGAAAAATTTAAAATTTTTAATATATTTGATTAATTATAAGATTTTGGGTTATCTCTACTTAAGTATATTTTTTTATATATTTATCACATAAATGCAAAGGATTTTTATCTCAATCCTTAGTAAGTTTTGGTTTCTTTCTCTCACCAAGATTCTAAGACATTTATATGGATAATTTATTAAGGATTTTTAATTTATTTTACACTCTTCAACTAATTTGAATATAATTAAGATTTTTTAAAAAAAAATATTAACTCTAATAATCTTCATCTTGTTGAGCATATTTTTACCTTATATCTACCATAAAAATTTGTACTATTGAACTAACGTATGATTTCAATAAGTTGGTGAATGCATTTTATATTGTTGAAACTGAATCATTTGAGAGAGACATCCATCTCATCATCTTATCATTAGTAGAATTTGTTGACAATCGTTTCTATCTTATAAATTATGAATATTATCTTACATATCATCCGCTACACATGTAACCTGTTTATAAGCCCTTTGAGGTTTTTACTGTACATTCTTCCAAACGGTATAATCTTTAATATAACTTTAAGAACTTCATCTCCAACCTTATAGTCGTAACTCTAGAAACCTAAAGATTCAAAGAAATTAAATTCTTTTACGTTTTTGGAACACAAATCACATCCTCCATAGTTTACACTGCTAAATCAACCATTTCGATATTCACTTTATCAATACTTATGACCTAGTCATCACCCAAACTCAACTTATTAATCAGCTTGTCATTTAAATAATCAAAACAATCCTTATGAAAATAAACACGAGAAACACAAACAGAATCTAAAAATAATTTTTTTAAAAATATAATTCTTGCTTTTGGAGATTGTGATGATATTTTCATCATCATCCATCATAAGAAAACATTTGCTGGCCTCTTCTTCTTGGTTTTTGTTTTTCTTTTTCTAAACAAGTTCATCTAATGTGTCTTTACTCTTTACATCTATAACATTGAACATTATCCAAATATCTGACTCTTGATCTCGATCAATCATGTTGAGATCTACCATTGTTAAAAAATTCTCTTTGTCGACCTCGAGTAACTAATGCTTCATCATTCATATTCTCAAACTTATCATTTTTTTTTTTCCGATAGCAGAGGTATTAAAGTTTCTTCAACTTGTTCTAAAGTTACTGTAATGTTTGCACGTAATATCATCTCCACAAAATTAGTCATAGGAGTCGGTGAGTGATGTAATAATTAACAATACCTTATGTTTTTCATCAACCTTTATATTTATTTTTTAGTTGATCCAATATTCCTTTAAATATGTTCATATACTCTAGCATGTCTTTGCGTTCCTCCATCTTTAACCTATATAATTTTCACTTCAAATACAACTTATTAGTAAAACTTTTAGCTATATAACATTGATATTCCTTTGAATATGTTTAAATGCTCTACTAAGTCTCTACCTACTATCATCCTCAGCCTATATAATTTTTACTTTAGATATAACTTATTATTAAACTTTTAGTTAGATAAAGCTTTTCTAACTTATCTCAAATACTTAAGTTAAAGTTATCATTAATAATATTATTTATAATAATATCAGGGATGGATAATAATATTATTTATAATATTATCATGGATGCAAAGATGAATAGTATCATACACTTTACCTAAGTTCATCCTAATCTTTATTGCTCATTTTTTTCTGATTTATTTGCTTGTCCCTACAATGATCGTGCTAGGCTTTACTGAGCTAGATGATCACTAGCAAATGTACTCTTATTGTTGGATTAATAGTGATTAAACCATGCAAAAAAAAAAAATATTACTTATAGAGTTTTTGTTGAATGGAATATAGACATCAATATTTATAGAATAATAAATTTTATAAAATCTAATTGATTTTTTTATTAGTTTTAATAATACAATAGTAAAGACTGCTTCTATTATGGAATTACAAGATGTTTGTAAACCTATTTTTGTCATAGTTTGAATTTATGTATACAAGAAGGACTAACATCTCTTAAAAGTTTTATTTTTTAAGACTATTTCATTCTAATGGGTCATCTACAAACAATGAAAAAATAAATCAAATTTAATAAATTAAATAATAAAAGTCTCAAAAGATTTCTTAGAGATGTTCATACATGATGAAATTCTATTCTACATACGAATTGTTTAAAAAATCTTTTGAACATAACAAATTATTTTTATTACAAATAATATTATGAAAGTTAGTTTACATCTACAATATTATGTATGTATGTGGAAGAATTTAAAAAAAAAAGTTTTTAATAATATAACATACACTTTGACTAGTGTTTATTATCTTACTGTACATATTTTGTTTAGTTGTTTGTATTAATATGATTGATGCAATATAAGAATATCAATATGATAATAATTCAAATATGACAATAATGGCTATAATATTTTTTAATAAAAAAAGATATATTATTATTATTATTATTATTATTATTATTATTATTAATTCCATTGATTTATTTAATTATATGTGTTTTCAATCCTCATACTAGATTAAATGACTTGAGCAATTATTTAATGGCTTGTTATGAAAGTTTAAGTTTAGGGGTTGATGATGTTGGTGATAAATAAAACTAGAGGTATTAAAAAATTAATTAATGATTAGACAAAGGAGATGAAGCAGAACCTTAATTATCTTTTATTAAACTTATCAATTGAAGGGAGGATTAAATATTTATAATTTTACTCATTATAGTTTCTCGCCTCTTGCCAACAACAGCATATCTTTGAAGGGTTACTATAAAACTCGCAACCGTGCCCTAAATGCAGCGGTGGAACTGTCTCCTTTGCGACGAACGCTTCTGCGGCATATTCCTTGGCGAAAGGCGGCAGCAGCGGCCGGATCTTCCTCCGGCGAGCTTTTATCACTGCGGCGTTTTCCTCGGCGAACGGTGACAGCGCCCGGTATCTCTCTCTTACTCCTCATCTTCCACCTTCGCCGTCGCACAGTCCCTTCTCCTCTCTCTTCCCCCTTTCGCCGTAGCTATCCTGCTTTCCCGACATCATCCTCCTCCTCCTCCCTTCTCCTCCCTCTTCCCTCTTTCACCCGTTCATCGCAGCCCCCCTCCCCTCTTCCCCGATCCCTCCCCCCTGCTCCACTTCATCACAGCCCCCGCCCCCCGTCGACCCCAACAGCCACCTTCACCATCGCCCGACTCCTCCGATCCCAACAGCCCCCTCTCCGTTTTCCTACTCCGGCCCTGACAGCACCCTCTCTATGATCCTGCTCCGGCCCCCATCTCCCTCCTCTACACCCCTCTTCGCGCTCTCTAATACATCTTCTTCCCCTTCCCTTTCCTACTCCCAGATAGTTACCCGCTACCCTCCCAACAAACAGTCAGCAGCATGTCATGAGCATTTGCGTTAAAGAAATGGCAAGTCACAGGATGCAAGTTAAATACGGTTGTTAAGATAGACAGCAGGAGAAGTGCTGCTTTTAGAGAGAGCAAAGAGAATTGGGGAACTCTTAGACAAAAAAAAGAAAAAAGCATGGAAAAGATAGAACAAGTGATAGCAGAGACAATAACTGGGTCACTTTACAAAGAAAATCATAATCATTTGTCAATAGAATCATGCACAAGTCTGACTATTCCTCATGTGAAGCATTTTAATTGAAAATAGACCTAAGATAATATTAATCTGGCTAGGTTTCCCGAAAGAAGCTCTCTCAACAGCAACTGCTTATTTTGATAAAGTGTTTGGTTCGTCAAACCTCTCTTAGTTTTCTTATTATGTTTACTGCATTGCTGTTTCCTTTTCAAGCATACCCGAAATTTTCAACACAAAACCCCAAATGATACAAAGGACTCGACTCACCCTAAAGTACAAGTTGAGTAAACAACTAGAATTTGACTTGATTTCCAAACCCCAAAATAGATCCAAAATCCCAATGTATTTGGTTAGGCATAACCTTACACCTTTATGTCAGCATAGTGTGTCTCTGCTGCAGTGCTGAAAGCAACTATCTTCGCTACTTGAGGCTTGTTCATAACTCAAAACACACAGGCCTGCTTATATTTGGATCGTCAAATCTTGTATTTGCTGGTTTAGTTGGTGATTTGAAGGAGATTTTACTGGTAACTATACTGGTAGATTTTAATGCTCTTAATTTAACTACAGATATTTTCTTACACAGAGTTCAATGATGCAAAAGATCCATATGGATGATCATGAATAGTTTGGAGATCATGGCTTTTGTTATTATTGTGGTCGTTTGCACTTGCTGGTTTTATTGTCAAATTCTCGCTGATATATGTTATGCTGGTGAAGCTTCTTGAATAAAAGACTTTTTTTTTCTTCATTAATGATAAGTAACTGAGGCTACATATAATTTTAATCACTGTAGCTGAAGTTATTTACACGAGCAGTCTTTCTCTTAAACTAAGTTTTTCTTTCATCACAGAACCAAATAAACTAGTAGTTTTTCTTGATCGTGGCAGTTTTCATACGTTTTTATTCATTTTTTCAGAAAATTTGTTGCTTTTCTCTGGTCTTCCAGCTATGTTGTTGTAATTTTTGTCAAGTTGCATCATTAAGAGTGCCTTCTTTAGCATGTTGAACCTCACAAATTACTGTTGTTAATTTCTTGTACAGTGTCTTTTATACTTACCAGTCTTGTTAGACCTATAACTAAATCATCTCTTTACATTCTTGATGAAAAGGATCAACTATTCTGGAAGTGCTCATTTGAAATGTTCCAGGTTTTAGTTATAGGACATTAGTGAATCTGATGTTAGACAAAACATTATGCATCTTCCACCTAATCTGAATGCTGAAGTACCCATTGCAAGTCATTGGCTGATGTTCAACCTATTAGTACAAACTTGAATATCGTCTGTATAAGATCAACATTGTAAATGCCATTGTCACTCTTATGCTGCATATTTGATGTAAATACATTTGATGTCATTTTTCAATATCTGCAGGGATATAGCATGCTTCACGGTTTCTAAAGCTACTAACTACAATAGATAAATAGTGGAAGGTTGTGACAGTGCGCATGTGTCATATCAAGACATTATTTCAGTGGTGGTGAATTGCTTGGAAGTAAGCATGATAATAAGTAGAGACTTGCATCTGAAAGAAATGTTTAATGGGAAATGAATGCAGGTGGATTTCCTGAGTGGTAGAGGAATGTTATCTGGTACAGATGATTAGTTGGAGGTTTTCGACTTCCTTTTGGTTGGAAGCAGATACAGAAAATATATTTAGTTTGGATGCGCTTGATTTGAGGTAGAAGTGGAATTTGGACTTGGGGAGGGCAGCAATAGAACTACTTTTCTTGTATTTTTCTGCAAACAGTACGTGACACTGCTTCAGAATATAATGTTTGTGGTGCAAAAGAGGCTCTTTTGCATTCTCCCATGTAAAAAGTTGACCATCCATCTTTCCTCCTTTGAACTCTGCAGTCTGTTCAGCTTTTCGACTGCGAAAGACCAAAGTTCAGATTATAAATCCAACTTTATAGTGGTCGACCCCCTTCAATCATGTGAACTTACCTCAGAAAAGGCTGCAAAAACAGCCAAGTGTCGCACCTGTCACACAAAATCATCAAGTTCAAGTCTTTCCATTGAGTTCTTTAAGCAGAGCGGTTGGAGTGATGCACAAGTCATGAAGCTTATGCAGAGGGAACCCAGGTTTCTACGTGCTAACGTAGAGACTGTCTTCAAGCCCAAGATGAGATCGTTGCAGGACATGGGATTTTCTGACACTGAAATAGTTCAGCTGGTTTTATCTTGTCCGGGTCTGCTCTATTTACGTAATATCCAACCAAGGATCAACTTCTGGAGGTCACTACTTGGTTCTAATGAGAGGTTAATCAGAGCCTCCCAGAGACGAATGTCTCTGCTTACTACTAGCTTGTCTCGGAAGATAGAGCCCAATATATCTATCTTAAAGGAATGTGGCATCAGTATGCAATGTATCGCGGAGTTGGTGCTGACAGTGCCGAGTTTCTTTTGTCGAACGAACAAATGTATCAACGAATCTATCAAACATGTGGAGGAGTTGGGTGTGTCACATGACCGTAAGATGTTCCCTCGTTTACTTTTATTAGTCATGACCATGAGCAGGTCCAAGTTTGATGCTACCTTTGCAACCCTGATCAGCTATGGGTGGTCCCAACCAGATTGCGATGCTGCATTCAGGAAGCATCCATCCATTTGGTGTTTGTCAAAGAAGACCTTATGTGACAAGATGACATTCCTGATGAAGGAAGCTGGTTGTGAGCTGACATATATCATTTGCCGTCCGGTGCTTCTTACATATAGCTTGGAGAAGAGGTTGAGACCGCGATATGAAGTTTTGAATTTTCTTAAGCAGAATAAATTTCTGGACGAAGGACATAACCTTCTATCTGTAGTGAAGCTATCTGAAGAGAAGTTCAGAAAGAAAATTCTTTTCCTGCTAGGCGAGGAGAAATTTATTGCTCTATATGATTCCTATGTTGCTGCCGTGCAGGGAAAGCACCACGTTGTTGCGGAAAACTAGGATTGCAAGTGCTTCCTCGAGACAAAAGTGTAAACCTAATGCATGCTGACTGAAACTTAATCATTTTACATTTGTGACAATTTAAATTCTCCAAGAGTTTATTAGAGTAGAACTTCCATGTTGATTTTGGGATTTTTCTTCTATTTATTTTTTTCTACAACAAAAGAATACTGATTCATATATGCTGATGTCTCAGAAATTGGAGTTTGGGGGAAGTCAATTACTTGGGAAAGGTAATCAAGTTTTTGTGTTCTGTTTCTACCATATCTAGCTAATTCACAAGTCCAGACTTATTATTGAATTTGAGCTACGTTGGTTGTATCTCTAATTTTTTTATAGTAACAGTTTAATTGTATTAAGAAAACAATTACCAGGGTAGGTAATAATAATATGAACACATCTATATCTCCTATTAAGCAAGCTATTTTATTCTTGTGAAGTTAATGAAAAAAATAAGGCAGATTTTATATTTTGAATGATAAAAAGATTCGAAGATTTTCTAGAGATGTTTCTACCTAATTGGATTCAATATAGAAACTATTTAAAAAATCTTTTGAATATAAATAGTTATTATATATTTTTATTACAAATAATATTATGAAAGTTTGTTTATATTTGCAACATTGGAATGTCTGTGAAAGAACTTTAAAAATTTTAAAACTTTTTAATTATGTAATATATACTAATACTGGTGTTTATTATCTTACTATGCATATTTTTTTGGTTGTTTGTATTAATATGCTTGGTGAATTAAAGAATATCAATATGATAATAATTTAAATATGACAACAGTGATTATAAAATTAAAAAAAGATAAATTATTTTTTAATTCTATCGATTTATTTAATTACATATGTTTTTAACCCTCATACTAGATTAAGTGACTTTAGTAATTATTCAATTATTCAATCACTTATTATTGAGGTGTCAATGATATTGGTCATAAAATTAGATATATTAAAAAATTAATTATTAACTTATATAACTATTATATTGCTAACAACCTTCCAAACTTCTCATGCTCAAGCTAAAAAAAATAATATTAATATAAAGATAAAAAAAATCAAAGGGATCATCATGCTCAAGCTTAATATGTATCTAACAAATTCTTTTGAGTTTGGTGATAATATTATAGGTATAGAATTTTTTGTTCTAGAATCGTGATAGATAATAACATTTTCAATGTTGATGATAAATACTAGTAACATTAGTATCGATGATAGCTATGAATTGAGACTTCAATGTAAGAGAAGGGACCCGAGATGAAAGTAGATTGAACATGATCCTTGAATTAGTTAAATCTTAAGCATATATTCATGATTAGATAAAGACGACGAAATAGAACTTAGAGATTATTGCAATGACAATAATCTCCTATTCAATATATCAATTGAAGGGACAATTGAGACATCAAACATAAAAAATAATTAAATATTTATAATTTTTACATAATTTTATATCAAATATTTTATTATATCATTACATATTTACACTTATTATAGTTATACAACAATTATCTTCGAAAATTAAAAACAAAATTAAAATTTTTTATATTATAAATTATTTCTAAATGAAATCGATTAAACCGAAACAAATTCTTGCCGATTCGATTTTGATTCCAATTTTTGAAATGGATGATTCTGAAATGGTGACTAAGTCTTAAATATAACTTTACGGTAATGAAAATCACTCTCTTCATAATTTGAGACTTGTTCATAACTTAAAAACATATCGCCCTACATACATTTAAATCATCAAATCTTATATTTGCTGGTTTAGTTTGTGAATTGAAGGAGAATGTACTATTAAAAGTAGAAAGAGATTTGACTGCTTTAAATTTGACTACATATGTTTTCTCACACAGAGCATAAATAGTTCGGATATTTTATGGCTTTTGTTATTAGTGTGATTGGTAGCACTTGTTGGCTTTATTGCCAAATTCTCACTGATATAGATTATGGCTTTATTGAGAAAGTTGTTTACTACAACTGAAGCCATTGATGTCACCGGGCGCCCGATAAGTGGGCCGGGCGAGCGAGTTCAACCGGGTGCAGCCTAGGCGCCCGCGTGATTCAGGTTGTGTCGAGCCCGAGTCAAGTCAATTTGGATCTCTGGTTCGATTGAACTAGATGAGAACGGCATCCTCAAAATTCGCACCCGCGCCGCGCCCTAACTCCAGCGGTGAAACTGTCTCCTTATCTACAGCTACCGCGACTGCGGTGTTTTCCTTTGCGAAAGGCGGCAGCAGCGGCGGCATCTTCCTCCGTCGAGCTCTCATCGCTGCGGCGTTTTCCTCGGAGAACGGTGGATGCTGCGGCTTCCTCTCCGTCAGCGAACGGTACAGCGCCCGGTATCTCTCTCTTACTCCTCCTCCTCCTCGTCCTTCGCCGTCGCACAATTCCTTCTCCTCCCTCTTCCCCCTTTCGTCGCAGCTCTCCCGCTTCCCCGACACCATCCTCCTCCTCCCTTCTCCTCCCTCCTCCCTCTTTCACCCGTTCATCGCAGCCCCCCGCCCCTGTTCCCCGATCCCTCCCCCTCCTCCACTTCATCACAGTCCCCGCCCCCCGTCAACCCCGACAGCCACCTCCACCATCCCCCGACTCCTCCGATCCCAACAGTCCCCTCTCCGTTTTCCTACTCCGGACCCGACAGCACCCTCTCCGTTATCTTGCTCCGGCCCCGACAGCCCCCATCTCCCTCCTCTACACCCCTCTTCGCCCTCTCTATACATCTTCCCCTCCCCTTTCCTTCTCCCTGATAGTTACCAGCTACCCTCCCAACAAGCAGTCAGCAGCATGTCATGAGCATTTACTTTAAAGAAATAGTTAGTCACAGTATGCAAGTTAAATACTGTTGTTAAGATAGACAGCAGGAGAAGTGCTGCTTTTATAAAGAGCAAAGGGAATTGGGGAGTCTTAGAGAAAAATAAAAAAACACGGAAAAGATAGAACAAGAGATAGCAGACACACTAATTGGGTCACTGTCCAAAGAAAATCATAATTATTTGTCAATAGAATCATGCACAAGTCTGACTATTCCTCATGTGAAGCATTTTAATTAAAAATATACCTAAGATAATACTAATCTGACTAGGTTTCCCAAAAGAATCTCTCTCAACAGCAACTGCTTATTTTGATGAAGTGTTTGGTTCATCAAACCTCTTAGTTTTCTTAATTCTTATTATGTTTACTGCATTGCAGTTTCCTTTTCAAGCACATCAGAAAATTTCAACACAAAACCCCAAATGATACAAAGGACTCGACTCAATCTAAAGTACAAGTTGAGTAAACAACTAGAATTTGACTTGATTTCCAAACCCGAAAATAGACCCAAAATCTCAATGTATTTGGTTAGTTATAATCTTACACCTTTATGTCAGCATAGTGTGTTCTCTGCTGTAGTGCTGAAAGCAACTATCTCCGCTACTTGAGGCTTGTTCGTACCTCAAAACACACAGGCCTGCTTATATTTGAATTGTCAAATCTTGTATTTGCTGGTTTAGTTGGTGATTTGAAGGAGATTTTGCAGGTGACAATAGAAAGAGATTTGAATGCTCTTAATTTAACTACAGATATTTTCTTACACAGTTCAATGATGCAGAAGATCCATATGGCTGATCATGAATAGTTTGGACATCATGGCTTTTGTTATTATTGTGGTTGTTTCAACTTGCTGGTTTTATTGGCAAATTCTCACTGATCTAGGCTTTTTTTTCTTCATTAATGATATGTAGCGGACGCTACATATAATTTTTTACTGTAGTTGAAGTTATTTACATGAGCAATCTTTCTCATAAACTAAGTTCCTTTATCAGCATAGAACCAAATAAACTAGTAGCATTTCTTGATTGAGGCAGTTTTCTTATCTCTTTATTCATTTTTCAGAAAATTTATTGCCTTTCTCTGGTCTTCCAGCTATGTTGTTTTTTTTTTTTTGTCAACTTGCTCATCATCATCAACAATGCCCTTTTTAGCATGTTGAACCTCACAAATTACCCTTATTAATTAATTAAACAGTGTCTTTTCTGCTTACCAGTCTTGCTAGACTTTTAACTAGATCATCTCTTTACATTCTTGATGAAATGGATCAATTACTCCCCAATGTTTCAGATTTTAGTTCTAGGACATTAGTGAATCTGATGTTAGAGAAAACATTATGCATCTTCCTGTTATTCTAAATTCTGTAGTACCATTTGCAAGTCATTGATGTTCAACCTACAAGTATAAACATGAGTATCGTCTGCATACGATCAACATGGTAAATGCCTTTGCCACTCTTATGCAGCATATTTGTTGAAGATACATTTGATATGGTTTTTAAATTGCTACAGGGATATAGGATGCTTGGTAGTGTCTAAACCCACCAACTACAATGGAAAAATAAGTGGAATATTGTGTCTGTGCGCTGGTGTTGTATGATGCCATTATTTCAGTGGTGGAGAATTGCTCGGATGTGAGCATGATAATGAGTAACTAATCATAGGTACTCTTTATCAACTCTCAAACACCATTTAGAGACTTATCTCTGAAAGAAATGGCTGATTGGAACTGAATGCATGTGGATTAACGCTAGTGGAATAGGAATGTTGTCTGAGACAGATGATTAGTTGAAAGTTTTCAACATCCTTGATTTGAGGCAGAAGAGGAATTTGGACTTGGAGAGGGCAGAAATAAGACTACTTTTCTTGTATTTTTCTGCAAACAGTACGTGATACTGCCTCAAAAGACAATGTTTTTGGTGCAGAAGAGGCTCTTTTGCATTCTCTCATGTAACAAGTCCACCGTCCATGTTTCCTCCTATCAACTCTGCAGTCTGTTTAGCTTTTCCACTGCCGAAGAGCACAGTTCAAATCATAGATCCAACTTTACGTTGGTTGACCCCCTTGAGTCATGTGAACTTTCCTCAAAAGAGGCTGCAAAAAGGGCCAAGGATCGCATCTGTGAAAAAGAACTTTCAAGTTCAAGTATTTCCATTGAGTTCTTGAAGCAGAGCGGTTGGAGTGATGCACAAGTCATGAAGCTTACGCAGAGGGAACCCAAGTATCTACGTGCTAACGTAGAGACTGTCCTGAAGCCCAGGATGAGATCTTTGCAGGACATGGGATTTTCTGACACTGAAATAGTTCAGCTGGTTTCATCATGTCCAGGTCTGCTCTTTTTACGTGATATCCAACCAAGGATCAACTTCTGGAGGTCACTACTTGGTTCTAATGAGAGGTTAATTAAAGCCAGCAGGAGGTACATGTTTCTCTTTACTTCTAGCTTGACCCGAATGATTGAGCCCAATATATCTCTCTTGAGGGAATGTGGCATCAGTGAGCAATGCATCACGCAGATGGTGGTGGCAGTACCGAGATTTTTTTGTCGAACGAACAAATGTATCTACGAATCTATCAAACAAGTTGAGGAGTTGGGAGTGTCACGTGACTGTAAAATGTTCCCTCGTGCACTTTTAACAGTCATGACCCTGAGCAGGTCCAGGTTTGATGCTACCTTTGCAACCCTGATGAGCTTTGGGTGGTCCCAACCAGACAGCATTGCTGCATTCAGGAGGTATCCAGACGTTTGGAATCTCTCAAAGAAGAACTTATGTGATAAGATGACATTTCTGATGAAGGAAGCTGGTTGTGAGCTGACATATATCATTTATCGTCCTGTGCTTCTTACATATAGCTTGGAGAAGAGGTTGAGACCTCGATATGAAGTTATGAATTTTCTTGATCAGAATAAATTGCTGGATAAAGGACGTAACCTGCTATCTGTCATGGTGCTATCTGAAGAGAAGTTCAGAAACAAATTCCTTTTCCTGCTACGTAAGGAGAAATTTATTGCTCAATATGATTCCTATGTTGATGCTGTGCAGGGAAAGCACCTCGTTGTTGAGGTAAACTAGGATTGCAAGTGCTTCCTTAAGACAAAGTGTCAACCTATTGCATGCTGACTGCAAATTAATCACTTTATATTTGTGACTATTTAAATTCTGCAAGAGTTTCTTGGAGTATAACTTCCTCGTTGATTTGGTGATTGTTCTTGTATTTATTCTTTCTACAACAAAAGGTACTGATTCTTTTATGCTGATGTCTCAGAAATTGGTGTGGCGGAAAGTCAATTACTTCAGAAAGGTAACTAAAATATCAAGCTTTTGTGTTCTGTTTCTACCATATTTAGCTAATTCTGACAGCCGATCGATCAGTGTCAACTTTGCCTCGTTCATGTTAATTGTTGTGAAGGCATATTGGTAACTGTGCTGTCATTTAGATGATTGTGATCTAATTTAATAAGGACGCCTTTCTTTTGAAGGCGGACATCTCATTGTCATTTTGTTCTAGTCATATCCAGACTCACACATTAAAAAATTAAGACCAATACGTCCATTTTAGTCGTTTAATTTAACTATTATCGCCCATGTCTTTTCACACTCGGTCATTTATGTGTATGTTTGAATTCATCTGAACCAAATTGAGCACCCGCACCGATCATAGGTCCGGAATGATTATTGAATTTGAGCTACATTGGGCGCATATCTATTTTTTGATAATAACAGTTGAATTATATTAAGAGAACAATTAGCAGGTAGGTAATAAAATGAACACATCTATGACATATATCTACAGTTAGTTATGAAACTTCTTTTTTTATATAATGTTGTATTATCATTTTAGTGTCTTAAAAATAAAAAACACTATCAATATTTTCTTTAGTAATATGTTTGGTTGGTAAAACTTTAATTTAATGAAAGATTTAGAATAGTAGACAAAGAAGATTGTTGGATGGTTGTGGAGCGACTATTGATTATAAGCTGACAATGATATTCAAGTGTATAAAATTCTTTTTAGAAGTTTTGAAAAGATATTAAAGATATCTATTTTTTATTTTAAAAAATATATAAATATTGATTACTAATTCTTAGTTTGTCAATATGATAGTATATGTAATTTTTGCTTAGAACAACTTGATTTGTGTTATGAATTTTTATTTTTTTTATGTAATTATTATTTTGTTGTCTCTAAAATAAGGTATAATATCATTATTATTTTTAGTAATATGTTTAGTTGCTAAAATTTTAATTTAATGAAAGATTCTAAAATGAAAGATGGGACCCATAGGTGGACAAAGAAGATTGTTGGACTGTTGTGTGACAACTATTGATTATAAATCGGTAATGGTAATGATATTGAAGAGTGTAAAATTCTTTTCAAAAGTTTTGAAAAGACAAAAATGATATTTTTGTGTGATTTTAGACAACAAAAAGAAAATAATTGTAACTCACATTTTTCTACATTAATTTTGAATTAAATTAGTTCCACAAATTTGTTGCTTATGCCCTCATTTATTTTTCAACAAGTTCTTGTTATGCATTAATAATTCACTAACAAGTCCCTTTCATAAGTCACTAATTGTCACTTTTTCTTCTCTACATGATTGACAGGTATGATTTATTTGTTTCATGATATAATTATTTATTTTAAAAATTAAAAAAATAAATAATTAATACAAGATTTCACCCTGAGAAGATCTCGAGTTCATCAAAGAAGGTTTTTTTCTTCGAGGCCCTTTTAGCATGAAACTTCCAATTAGGAAGGTTTGTGGAAACCATAAGCAACAAGATTTAGTATTTTTAAAAAATAATTATCTTATTAAACTATTTCTTGAGTATTTTACACTTACGTGTTTGATCATGTGAAGGACCTCATAAGTTGTAGCATCATCAATTGCTTCTATCTTTTCTCTTTCCTTACTAAGACTCGATAAATTTTTTTTTACCTTTATGTAAGGTTGATAAAGTTATCATCTTAGTAAGAAACTTGAAAGTGGTTATGAAAAACTACTTCTATTGGGATGCATCAGTAAGTTATCTATCCTTTTTTACTTGAATTTACATTACCTAGTATATATATAAAAAGTCACAAACTTCTTTTATATTTCAATCTCTCTATAGGACATATGATGTAAAGCAACAACAGTTATGTATATCATATAAATTATAATGTCAGCCTAACGTCTCTCATTATTTCTTTCATAATATGTAGTTTTGTCAAAAGTTTCATAATATGTAATTTAGTTGATCTTGTTTGGAATTACTACTGCATATTGGCTTGATTGTGAAATCATTCTTGACTTAATTTTTGAAACAAGCATATCACCTTCGACAGTAGGCCTTGCAGCAAATGTTCAACATCCTCATAATTCGCTAAATAGCACAAGGGTTGCTTACCATGGGTGACTACTTCTAATGCCTTCGCACCTTAGCTTCCAATAGGCAACTTGTCCTTCCTCATGAACCAGCTTAGAAATCTTTAGAGGAGGCACCATGGAAAATTGATGCTCATTTGTGACCAAGTCACCTGGCCAAGATGGCTACCGACATCCATCCGGAGCAATTTTTAAATAGATTAACCACTGGTCAAATTCCAAAAGGTTAGTTGCTGGTGGAGATGATATGTGGATATCTATTTGTTGAAGCTCCATAGCTAATAATAAAGTTACTTTTGTTAGTATGTTTATCATATTGGATTCAAACGGATAAAAGAATACTAGAGATTTGTTTATAATTCAAGAACTAGGAGTTGAATTCTTGGTGTAGTGTTTATATGCTCTCTACAGAAATTAGATTGCGGATGATTAACTAAGAAACTAATGTAACGTTGAAGTCAAAAGGTTGAGCACTACTATTACTCTACATAACTTAGAAAACAATTGTAAAATCTAGTTAGGGAATTACAGTAAAACCTAATGAGAATTTGTAGACTATGAAAGGCAACAGTGTCAACAAGAGACTATTGTGTTACAGACATATTGATTACTCTATCTCATTGAGATTCAAGAAAAAAAATTTAATTTTCTGTGATGTAAAACGAAAAGCTAGGAATTATGACGATAATATATTCTAAATGGTAAAAAAAACAAGAGGGCATGTGATTCAAACACGCAGACTTGAGCCACAAATAATTATGTTTTATTATGTATTTGAAATAAATATCTTAAGCATAATAGCAATGACTTTCTTCATTTTAGGGCTAGAGATTTCTAGATATTATCGAGGCCAAAGACAAGATAAAATATACCTTCTAACTTTTAACACTTACTTCAAATCCTTCAAATCGATAGTTTGTTGATTGCAAATCATATCAAAATCGATCTAGAGTGATTTAATTCCAGTTCCTAGGTTTGAAAAATTAGAATCATCGATCTCGGAATCTATGATTCTACTTCCTATTTAAATTATCGATTTGATGGTTGTTTATATAGAAAAAACCTCGATCAAATATGTTGTCGTTGGATAATTGGGCTTAAACAATTGGGCCCAAAAGTCCTTGCTTAGCCCAACAATCGATAAGAGTGTTAAATGAACAATTTGTCTCTACCATGTAAATAGCCATATTTAGGGATACTTTAGTTATTTTATAATTAAAAATATTAAAAATTAGAAAAATAAACTAGTCCTTCCAATAAGCAAATAATAGTTAGTTATGGAGAAATTTTAGAAAAAAAAAATCGTATAGATACCCCAAAAATCTTTTATCCTTCCTCACATCATTGGTTAAGCATATATTAAAGTTTGAACGCTCTGATGCTCTTTTCTTCCGATGGCAAGTGGAAGCTATCACTTCACCACCGAGGAGGCTTTTGGAAATCATATTTTGATAATTCAAGAAAGCCAATATATCAATGTCGATGATGAGATGTTGATATGATGACTTTTAAAAATGTAGAAGGAAGAAGGAAGAAGATTTGATGACCAAACTGAAGTTAGACATCTTCAAATTGTACTTCAAAAATGTTTGAAATACTGATGGCTCATTGTATATCATATGTAATTATCGGGGCAAAATTTTCAAATACAAAGAAGGAAGAATATATGGAACATTCTAAAAATATATTGTAAAGAAACATCCATCTCAAGTCAGTATGGTGAAAAGTCAAATGTAAATTTTCAGGTACCCTACTAATCTCACTTTTTATTTTTCTATTGAAAAAATTATGAAACGTTAGCTATATTTATTTTTGTTAAATATTTTTTTAATTTTAGTGAAAAAGTTAGATTTATTGATTATTATCAATAGGTTTTCAATTATACCTCATAATAAATTTTCATGTCACTCTTGCTCGCATTTTATATATTTTTTATAAAAAAAATTATTGTGTTTCTATTTATGTTGATATTTGGAGCGTTCACTAGCAAATATACTCATATATGGGAATTATTTATTATTGGATTGATAGTGATTGGACCATGCAAAAGAAATTAATGCTTTTATAGTTTTTATTGAATGACATATAGTCAATAATATTTATAGAATGATAAATTTTATAAAATATTATTTGATTTTTAAATTTTTTTCATTGGTTTTAATCATACAATGGTAAATACCGCTTCTATTATGGAATTACAAAAAGTTTGACAACATGCGTTTGCCATGTTTTGAATTTATATGTATAAGAATGGCTAACATCTCTTAAAAGTTTTATTTCTCCTATTAGGTAAACTGTTTCATTCTTATGGGTCATCTACAAGTAATGAAAAAATTAGGGATGTTTCGATCCGATGAAATTCTACATATATGAATTATTTAAAGAATCCTTTAAAGATAATAAATTATTATTTATTTTTATTATAAATAATATTACGAAAGTTAGTTTATATCTACCACATTGGAATGTATGTGAAAGAATTTTAATAATTTTAGAAGTTTTTAAAAAGGTAACATATACTTTGACTAGTGTTTATTATGTTACTGTACATATTTTTTTAGTTGTTTGCATTAATATGGTTGGTGCATTATAAGAATATCAATATGATAACAATTTAAATATGACAATAATTGCTACAAAATTTAAAAAGATAAATTATTATTATTAATTTTATCAATTTATTTAATTATATGTGTTTTAATTCTTGCACTAGATTAAATGACTTCAGCAATTATTTAACCACTTATTATGAAAGTTTAGAAGTGGATGATATTAGTGATAATATTAGAGATATTAAAAAATTAATTATTAACTTATATAATTGTTATAGTGCTAACTGTAGTAGAGAATATGATACCTTTCAAACTTCTCCATCTAAGATCTAAGTTAGGGAAGGTACTAAAATTTGTAAGAAAGAAAAACTATTATTAGAAAGATTTAAAAGAATCAAACGGATCGTCAAGCTCAAACTTCAAGTTTAATATGTATCTAACAACTATAAAGTTTAGTGACAACATATATATATAGAGTTTTCCATTATGGATTGGACATGATACATAATAATATTTCTAATTTTAATGATTAATACTAGCAACTTTAGTGTTGGTACATGCGGAGTCAGCCTTCGGTGCAAGAGAACAAGTTCTATATGAAACTAGATTAAGTATGACTCTTGAATCAATTGATGTTTAATTATGAATTAATAGACAAAGGTGACGAAATAGAACCAATACATTACATCTTATGTGAGGATAATGATCTTCTATTAAACATATCAATTGAAAGGATGGTTGAAATGTCCAACATTAGAAGGGATTAAATATTTATAAATTTATATAATTTTATATTAATTTTTTATTAGATCATTACACATTTATATAGTTATACAATCATTTTTCAAAATTTAAAAATAAAATTATGATTTTTTATTATAATATTTAAATAAATAATTGAAAATATCAGTTCAAACTACATCAAAATCGATCAAACTGAAAACAACCCTTCAGGTTCAATTTTTTATTCTAAATTTTGCTTAGGCTAGATATAACCTTAAAAGCCACTGTCTCCACAATTTCAGACTTGTTCTTAACTCAAAATATAATGTCTTACTAAAATTTAGATTATCAAATCTTATATTTGTTGGTTTAGTTAGTGACTTGAAGGAGAATATAATACTGGTAACAATAGAAAGAGATTTGAATGCTTTGACTACATATGTTTTCTTATACAGAGCATAAATAGTTCGGATATTTTATGGCTTTTGTTATTATTGTTATTGTTTGCACTTGTTGGTTTTATTAGCAAATTCTCACTGATTTAGATTAATAGCTGAAGCAATTGAAGTCACTGAGCGCCCGATAAGTGGGCCGGGGAAGCGAGTTCAACCGGGTGCGGCCCAGGCGGCCGTCTGATTAAGGCTGGGTCTAGCCCAAGTCAAGTCAATTTGGATCTCTGGTTCGATTGAACCAGATGAGAACGGCATCCTCAAATTCGCACCCGTGACCTAAATGCAGCGGTGAAACTGTCTCCTTCTCTGCAGCGACCGCGACTGCGGCGTTTTCCTTGGCGAAAGGCGGCAGCAGCGGTGGGATCTTCCTCCGTCGAGCTCTTATCGCTGCGGCGTTTTCCTCGGCGAATGGTGGATGCTGCGGTTTCCTCTCCGTCGGCGAACGGTGACAACGCCCGGTATCTCTCACTTACACATCCTCCTCCTCTTCCTCCTTCGTCGTCGCACAATCCCTTCCCCTCCCTCCTCTACACCCCTCTTCGCCCTCTCTATACATCATCCCCTCCCCTTTCCTACTTCCTGATAGTTACCAGCTACCCTCCCAAGAAGCAGTCAGCAGCATGTCATGAGCATTTACTTTAAAGAAATAGCTAGTCACAGTATGCAAGTTAAATACTGTTGTTAAGATAGACAGCAGGAGAAGTGCTGCTTTTATAAAGAGCAAAGGGAAATGGGGAGTCTTAGAGAAAAAGAAAAGAACACGGAAAAGATAGAACAAGAGATAGCAGAGACAATAATTGGGTCACTATCCAAAGAAAATCAAAATTATTTGTCAATAGAATCATGCACAAGTCTGACTATTCCTCATGTGAAGCATTTTAATTAAAAATATACCTAAGATAATACTAATCTGAGTAGGTTTCCCAAAAGAAGCTCTCTCAACAGCAACTGCTTATTTTGATGAAGCGTTTGGTTCATCAAACCTCTTATCTTTCTTATTATGTTTACTGCATTGCAGTTTCCTTTTCAAGCACATCAGAAAATTTCAACACAAAACCACAAATAATACAAGGGACCCGACTCAATCTAAAGTACAAGTTGAGTAAACAACTATAATTTGACTTGATTTCGAAACCTGAAAATGGACCCAAAATCTCAATGTATTTGGTTAGGTATAACCTTACACCTTTATGTCAGCGTAGTGTGTCTCTTCCGTAGTGCTGAAAGCAACTATCTTCGCTACTTGAGGCTTGTTCATACCTCAAAACACACAGGCCTGCTTATATTTGAAATGTCAAATCTTGTATTTGCTGGTTTAGTTGGTGATTTGAAGGAGATTTTACAGGTGACAATAGAAAGAGATTTTAATGCTCTTAATTTCACTACTGATATTTTCTTATACAGAGTTCAATGATGCAAAAGATCCATATGGATGATCATGAATAGTTTGGACATCATGGCTTTTGTTATTATTTTGGTCGTTTGCACTTGCTGGTTTTATTGTCAAATTCTCACTGATCTAGGTTATGCCAGCGTAGCTTCTCAAATAAAAGACTTTCTTTTTTCTTCATTAATGATAAGTAGCTGAGGCTACATATAATTTTTTTACTGTAGCTGAAGTTATTTACATGAGCAATATTTCTCTTAAATTAAGTTTTTCTATCATCATAGAACCAAATAAACTAGTAGATTTTCTTGATTGAGGCAGTTTTCTTACCTTTTTATTCAATTTTTCAGAAAATTTGTTGCCTTTCTCTGGTCTTCCAGCTATGTTGTTGTAATTTTTGTCAAGTTGCATCATCAAGTGTGCCTTCTTTAGCATGTTGAACCTCACAAATTACTGTTGTTAATTTCTTGTACAGTGTCTTTTCTACTTACCAGTCTTGTTAGACCTGTAACTTAAATCATCTCTTTACATTCTTGAAGAAAAGGATCATTTATTCTGGAAGTGCTCATTTGAAATGTTCCAGGTTTTAGTTGTAGGACATTAGTGAATCTGATGTTAGACAAAACATTATGCATCTTCCACCTAGTCTGAATGCTGAAGTACCCATTGCAAGTCATTGGCTGATGTATAAGAACAACATTGGCTGAAGTACCTATTAGTACAAACTTGAATATCGTCTGTATAAGAACAACATTGTAAATGCCATTGTCACTCTCATGCTGCATATTTGATGTAAATACATTTGATATCATTTTTCAATATCTGAAGGTGCTTCACGGTTTCTATAGCTACTAACTACAATAGATAAACAGTGGAAGGTTGTGACAGTGCGCATGTGTCATATCAAGACATTATTTCAGTGGTAGTGAATTGCTTGGATGTGAGCATGATAATAAGTAAATGATCAAAGGTACTCTTAGTCAGCAGTCAAACACCATTTAGAGACTTGCATCTGAAAGAAATGTTTAATGGGAACTGAATGCAGGTGGATTTCCTGAGTGGTAGAGGAATGTTATCTGATACAGATGATTAGTTGGAGGTTTTCAACTTCCTTTTGGTTGGAAGCAAATGCAGAAAATATATTTAGTTCGGATGTGCTTGGTTTGAGTTAGAAGAGGAATTTGGACTTGGAGAGGACAGCAATAGTACTACTTTTCTTGTATTTTTCTGCAAACAGTACGTCACACTGCTTCAGAATATAATGTTTTTGGTGCAAAAGAGGCTCTTTTGCATTCTCCCATGTAACAAGTCCTCCATCCATGTTTCCTCCTTTGAACTCTACAGTCTGTTCAGCTTTTCGACTGCCACAGAGCAAAGTTCAGATCATAAATCCAACTTTATAGTGGTCGACCCCCTTCAATCATGTGAACTTACCTCAGAAAAGGCTGCAAAAACAGCCAAGTGTCACACCTGTCACACAAAATCTTCAAGTTCAAGTCCTTCCATCGAGTTCTTTAAGCAGAGCGGTTGGAGTGATGCACAAGTCATGAAGCTTATGCAGAGGCAACCCAGGTTTCTACGTGCTAACGTAGAGACTATCCTGAAGCCCAGGATGAGATCTTTGCAGGACATGGGATTTTCTGACACTGAAATAGTTCAGCTGGTTTCATCATGTCCGAATATGCTCAATTTTCGTGACATCCAACCGAGGATCAACTTCTGGAGGTCACTACTTGGTTCTAATGAGAGGTTAATCAGAGCCTCCAGGAGACGAATCTCTCTCCTTACTACTAGCTTGTCTCGGAAGATAGAGCCCAATATATCTATCTTAAAGGAATGTGGCATCAGTAAGCAATGCATCGCGGAGTTGGTGCTGACAGTGCCGAGATTTTTTTGTCGAACGAACAAATGTATCAACGAATCCATCAAACATTTGGAGGAGTTGGGTGTGTCACGTGACTGTAAAATGTTCCCTCGTGCACTTTTAACAGTCATGACCATGAGCAGGTCCAGGTTTGATGCTACTTTTGCAACCCTGATGAGCTTTGGGTGGTCCCAACCAGACAGCGTTGCTGCATTCAGGAGGAATCCATTCATTTGGTGTTTGTCAAAGAAGACCTTATGTGACAAGATGACATTCCTGACGAAGGAAGCTGGTTGTGAGCTGACATATATCATTTGCCATCCGGTGCTTCTTACATATAGCTTGGAGAAGAGGTTGAGACCTCGATATGAAGTTCTGAATTTTCTTAAGCAGAATAAATTGCTGGACGAACGACATAACCTTCAATCTGTCCTGATGCTATCTGAAGAGAGGTTCAGAAAGAAATTTCTTTTCCTGCTAGGCGAGGAGAAATTTATTGCTCTATATGATTCCTATGTTGCTGCCGTGCAGGGAAAGCACCACGTTGTTGCAGATAACTAGGATTGCAAGTGCTTCCTTCCTTGAGACAAAAGTGTAAACCTATTGCATGCTGACTGCAACTTAATCATTTGACATTTGTGACATTTTAAATTCTCCAAGAGTTTATTAGAGTAGAACTTCCATGTTGATTTTGGGATTTTTCTTCTATTTATTTTTCTCTACAACAAAAGAATACTGATTCATATATGCTGATGTCTCAGAAATTGGAGTTTGGGGGAAAGTCAATTACTTGGGGAAGGTAATCAAGTTTTTGTGTTCTATTTCTACCATATCTAGTTGATTCTGCCAGCTGGTCGATCAGCGCCAACTTGGCCTCGGTCATGTTAATTGTTGTGAACTCTATTCGTAACTTTGCTGTCGTTTAGATTATTGTGATCTAATTTAATAAGGTCACCTTCCTTTCGAAGGTCAAAGAATTATGTAAGAGAGCCACTTGGACGGAACATATTTCAAAGGAAACAACAGATCTGGATGTGAGTAGAACACATTTGTCCTAGTCATATCCAGGCTCGCACATTAAAAATTTATGAGCAATACTATAATTTAACTCATTAAACAACATATCTATATTAAATTTTGTTACACGTGTATTGTTACATAATTAGATCAAGTGTTTGACTTTGTGTCTCACGTGTTTGGTTTCATTTAATTATTGAGACCCATGCATATTGTCACACTTGGTCATTTATGTGTATGTTTGAATTCATCTGATCAAAATTAAGCACATTACAGATCCAGAATGATTATTGAATTTGAGCTATTCTGGTTGTATCTCTAGTTCTTTTTATAATAACAGTTTAATTGTATTAAGAGAACAATTACCAGATAGGTAATAATATGAACACATCTATGGCATACATCTACAGTTAGTTTCTGCTTTAGCCTTCTCTATCTGGATGTTTTTTAATTGTGAACTCATTCACTAAAATCCATATGTTAGGTATGTCTCTTGCCTCTTTTAAGATCTCAAAGCAATATGCTTAGTGATTCATTGGAAAACGGCAAACCATTAGGCACTGATTATAGTAATTGTACATTTTCAAACAGTCAATTTCTAATTGGTAACATTGTTGAAATACCATAATTTAGCTGTTGTACAAAATTGGTTTAATGGTATACAATTTACTAGCATAGTAATTGTACCAGTCCATATTGGCATATTAATTTTGATATTGGTGTATCTAGATGTTGGAGATTTGTTTGTAATTGAAAAATTAAGAGCTGAATTCATGGTATAGTGTTCATATGCTTTATGTAGAAATTGGATTGTGGATGATCAACTAAGAAATTTAAGAAATTGATGTAACGATGAATTTAAAAGGTTGAGCATTACTATTTCCCTACGAAACTCAAAGTCAGTTTTATAATCTTGTTAGTATATTACAATAAAATCTTATGATAATAATTTGGAAGGCAGTAGTGTCAACATGAGATTACGTGTTATATAAGCAATGATTATTCTGTCCGTAAAACAAAATCACTCTTCCATGACACAAAACGGAAAGCTGAGAATTTGACGACAAAATGTTTTAAACGGTAATTTCAAAACAAAATTAAAGAGTAAGTGATTTGAACAAGACGTGAATCGAACATGCAACCTTCTGATTTGGAGTGAGACACGCTATCGGTGTGCCGCAGATCTAAAGATAATAGGAATTACTATCATCCCTACCGTTAAGAGATCAAATCCAAGATAAAATATTAATTCTAATTTTAATTGTTCTTTCAAATTGTTGTGATCAAGAAACAATGGAAGAACTTTGTTCGGATGATTTGTAAGTAAATTTTATTATTCATTGGCTATAATTCTTCCTCAAATTTTATTTTCAACATAATACCCGATTATCGATGAACAATATGACCTTTCTTGTGTATTTCCTTGTTTATTTTTTATGTTCTATTGTTGGTTGTTGTGCCTACGAGGTTTTTGAAGTGGTTGTTAAGTTCATCATCGTGGATCTTATAATGAGAACTTAATAGATATGTAAGATTAAGCTGTGTATATTTGGGGTCCTTTGTATTTTTCTCTAGTATCTCATGCAAGATTTCTAAACAATAAACTGAAAGCTTTTCTTTTATGATAATAGGATTTTGCCAAAAGATTGAGTACGTAAATCAGAAAGTCAAACCTTAAATAAAGATGTATATCTAATATATCATAACTTATGATGTTATATTTATTGAGAAAGTCATTCCATATGTTGTAAAAGGAGACTTTTGGATCCACTCATGTTGAGATTGGTTTGCTATTTTTTTCAGTATAAAAAATATGATGTTGCATAATTATTTTCGATTTGATATTCTAGACTTTTCTAACCAAGATATATCTTTATATCTATTATCTTTAAAGGAGTCAAAAGATCTCTTCTTTCTTACCTATTATCATAAACTTAATTGATATTATCTTAATTGTACAGTATCATTATGATACTCGTTGCTAAACGACCAACCTACCACATAATCTCAAATAATATATTAAAAATTATATAAAAGTAAATAAGTTGGCGTTTCCTTATTTTGTGTACCGTTTTATAACATTCTGTTCGAGCACATTAGAAAATTTCAACAATCATCAAAATACTAAATGATCAAAAGGTGCTGAATAAAACTATAAGGTGACTTATTTCTAAACTCAAAAATAAATCCAAAATCTCAATGCATTTGTTTAAGTATAACCTTACACCTTTTATCTCAACGTATTCTCTGTTGTTGCAATACTGTAATCGTACATTAAAACACGTTGCACTGCTTACATTTAAATTATCAAATCTTGTATTTGATGGTTTAGTTGGTTATTTGAAGGAGAATTTACTAGTAACAATACAAAGAAATTTTAATGCTTTTAATATGACTACATATGTTTTTTTGACATAGAATCGCCAATCTCATCATGAATAGTTCCAATACTATCACTTTTGTTATTATTATGATTGTTTGCACGTGCAGATTACATTAGCAAATTATAGATCTGCCGGTGAAGCTTCTTAATTAAAAGATATACATATTTTTTCATCAGGGATGTGTATTACCAAAGCTACATATAAATTTCTTTACTAAAACAAGCAAAGTCACATACTCTTTCTTTTGCCTAGGTGCATTGAGGTGAGACCCTATAGTCTGATAAGTTAGTAACATGGTCTAGGCACTCGGCCGAGCTCAAGTGTTAGATAGGTCAGGCACTCATCTGATTCAACTCTGGTTGAATCAAGCCTGAGTCCAGCTAAACTGATATTACTTTGAACCAAGCAAGGTCAGGCGCCTATTTGATTTGCAAACCATAAATTCAAACCTAAGAAAATGGTTATATATCTAGCTGTAACATAACATATGAATCTGCATAAATGAAACCATAAATGAATTTACAGTGTGATTACCTCATACAGTCCATTGTGAATGAATCTGCATTAGAAAATAAAAATGAGTAAACATGTGGCCGACAAAATGGATCAGTTCTATTTTTATGAAGTGTTTGGTTCATCAAATATTTTAGTTTCCTTATCTTGTTTATCTTTCTTCTATTTCCTTTTCAAACACATAAGAAAATTTCAATAATCAACAAAACCCCAAATGATCAAAATATGTGCTAAACAACTATAACATAACTTATTTCCAAATTTCAAAATAGACCCAATATCTACACGTATATAGTTAAGTATAACTAGTCGTTATCTATGTTGGATTTGAATCATAACTAAATTAAATCGATAATTCATTAATTACAAATTGAATCAACATGGGACAATTAATTATAGTTCTTGGATTTGAAAAATTAAAAATATCGGTCCCGAAATCGATGATTCTGATTTTGATTTGAATCATCAATTTAATCATTTTTATATAAAAAAACCTCCATCAAATAAGTTGTCGGGCTCAAATGATCAAGCCCAACAGTCTTTGCTTGGCCCAACAATCAAGGGACGAGAAAATGATTAGTTTGCCCCTAAATGACTATATTTATGGATATTTTAGTTATTTTATAATTTAAATTAAAAAATAATTGCTAGTTTTGGAGATATTTTAGGAAAAATAAAAAAACCTTATAAATACTCTTGTAATCTCTAATTTTCTCTCACATAATTGATTAAGCACTCATGCTCTTTTTTTAATACGATGGTAAGTGGAAGCTACAACTTCACCACCAAGGAGATTTTTAAAAATCTGATACTTTGTAATTCAATAAAGCTAACATATTAACATGGATATCGGGATGAAGGAAACCGATATGATGACTAAACTCAAGTTAGACATCTTCATGTTATACTTAAAAAATGTTTGAAACATCGATGACTCCTTCCATATCATATGAAATTATTAGAGTTAAAAATTTTAAATTTAAAGAAGAAAAAAGATTGTTGTGAAAGAAACATCCAATAAACAAGTTAATATGGAGAAAAGTCAAACTTAAGTTTTTGAGTACCCTACTAATCCCTTTTTTATTTTTAATTAAAAAATAAAACATTAGCTATATTAATTTTTGTTAAATATTTATCTTTTAATTTCGATGAAAAAATAGATTTATTGATTATTGTCAAGGCTTTAAATCCTACCACATTGAATCCCACTTAATATGTGTTTTTGATTTAATCTGTATTTTGAGTGACGCAGGATGCTTCGATCAAGATGAGATAATTAAAGCAGGAAAATCATGTTGGGCCGAAAAAACATGTCAGAAGATTGAACATCGGGCCGATGGATCGGTCGACGTATCGACATAAGGCATCAGGCCATAGATTCAGGCATCAGGCTAATAAGAGCGGGTATTGCGCTTAGGATATTGGAGTTGCAGAGTCAACTAGTCGATTGGGCAATAGGCCACAAGAGAGGACGATGCGCCGAAGAATCGGACGAAGCGTCGAGGGACCAATGACATGCCGGACAACTTGATTAATTGCTTAGGAGTAATTGTCTAGATCGAAGTTTTGCTTTACTTGTGCAGGATTAACTATGATAGCTTGAAGACATAAAGCAAGTCTACCGGAGTCAAGTTTAATGGGTGTTCGAGAGTCCGTTGAGACTCCGAAGATTCGTCGGAAGTGCAACCGGAACCAACCAAGATGAAATCAAGGACTTGCCGAAGTTTTCGGAAATCCGCCGGAAAGATCATCGGAGGTTCGCGGAGATCACCGAGAAGGTTCGGTTACTTGCCAAAGACTCGTTGAACTCGCCACAAGACCGGGAGCCTGCTGAGAGTCTACCGGAAGAAATCCGAGGGTGTATCGCAAGTCCACCGGAAGATCGCTGGAAAGCTCGCCGGAAGAAAACTTTACGTTACCGATTAAAAGATCTGCTTAGGACTATGTCTTGATTTCGTAGTTTGTAAGTAATTAGGGTTATGATTAAGAAATAATCCTATATCCTAGTTAGGGGCCAATTGGGCCCGAATATGACCTGGTTTGGGCCAGATTTAAAGCCCAACCAGTGACCCGTAAGGTTGGACAGTGGTATCGCCGGACTGAGTGGTTTCACTGCCCAAAATCTGAGGGATCAGGCGGTGGTACCGTCGGACTGGGCGGTAGCACCGCCCAGCACCCGAAAGGTCAGGCGGTGGCATCACTACCGACAAGCGGTGGCACCGCCTATAAACAGTCAATATGATATTGATAGGCGGTGGCACCGCCAGCATTGGGAAACCCAAAAGAATTCAAATTTGGAGCCCAAATTTGAATCCTCTTAGGGCTTATAAATACCTCTCAATTCTCAGCAAAAAAAAATAACCTTTGAGAAGTTAGAGATTGAGATAAAACTTAGCAAAATCTTTAGCAAGTTTTGTTTTCAATAGCTTAAGTATTCATCTTCTTCTTACACTTTGAAAATTTGTAAGAGTGTGAACCACTTGTAAAAGGTTGTAAGAGGGGTATTTATCCTTCCCCTTCAAAGTGATTTGCTAGTGGAAGTTGGGAGCCTCATCGAAGAAGGCTTCCCAAGTTGATGTAGGTCATTTGACCGAACCACTTTAAATTGGTGTGTTCCTTGAATGTGTGAGTACTTACCTTTCTGAAATTGTTATTTACACAGTAGTAAGCTTTCGGTTTTCATCTTCTCACTTTACTCGAGCTACTCTTATCAAGTCATTCATTGTCGAATCGAAATCTCTATGCATTTACGGAATCATTTTCAAACTTACAAGTTTTAATCCGCTACACTAATTCACCCCCCCCCCCCCCCCCCCCCCTCTTAGAGCCGCGCCGACCCTAACAATTGGTATCAGAGCCTTGTATTTCTCATTTGGTTTACCACCTAAGAGAAATGACTCTTTTCGGCTTTCAAGAGGGTCACTCTCTCATTCGTCCTCCCTTTTTCAATGGGATGGACAACATTTATTGGAAAACTCGAATAAGAGTTTTCTTGCTTTCATTGGACTTAAATTTATGGAATATTATTGAGAACGGTTTTTGAATGTCTTCTCTTCCAATGATCCATTGGAATGATTTGGAGAAGAAGATGTTTTCTCTAAATGCAAAGGCTATGAATGCCTTATTTTGCGCCTTAGATAAAACGAAGTTTAATCGGGTTTCTTTGTGCGAAACGGTTTTTGACATATGGCACACTCTTGAAATCACACACGAAGGCACTTCTAGAGTTAAAGATTCAAAAATCAACTTTTTAATGTATGATTTCGAGGTTTTTCGGCTGAAGCCAAGCGAAACCATTGGTGACATGTATATCCGTTTTACGGATGTCGTCAATGGTTTAAGAGCTCTTGGCAAATATTTTTCAGATTTTGAACTTGTAAATAAAATTTTACGTTCTCTTTCTAAGAAGTGGGATTCAAAAGAAACAGCTTTACAAGAAACAAAAGATTTAAATATTTTTTCACTTAAAGAACTTATTGGTACATTGATGACATATGAAATGGTGCACAATGCACTTAATGAACATGATGAACAGAACCACCTTCTAAAGAACAGGAAGGATTTGGGACATAGAACACATGAAGACCACTCGAGCATAAGCTCAAGTGATGATGAACTTGAATTTACAAAGAAATTTAAAAAGTTAATGAAACAAAACTTAAAGAACAAAAAGAACGGAACTACTTGCTTTGAACGTAAGAAGAAGAACACAAATTAGGAAAAATCGAGCTCCTCCGAAGACGAGGAGAAAATCAATAAAGGCGAGATGACAAACTACACCTTAACGGCTTTCGACGATGAGGTAATAAAAATACCCTTAATTTATTTCGAAATTACATAATACTTTTCATGAGTTATTTTTAATTTAGGTTAGGATTAATTTTCTTAAAAATTACATGTTTAATAATTTAATAATAAAAATAAAAATAGGAATCATGCTTATTATTCTAGTAATTTTGAAAATAATCATGAAAATTGTATGTTTATGAGAAACAAAATGATTTTAATTAAAAATGACTTATAAAATATGATATCATGCTTAATAAATTTATTTTTTAAAACTATGCATGATGATGATAAGTTTTGGGTAATTTACAGTTTATTGAGTTTGATGATTTCCATTATGATCTTTTACGATTTATGGATTATCAATTTTTACCGTGATGAAAGTTAATTTTAAAAATGATGCACGACTTTTGTATGCAAACTAAGCATGAAAAGATAGATTCACCTAAAATGAAAAATGTATGACTACAACAATAACAAAATGATTTTGGTGGAAAATACCTTATGCTCAATGAAACTATGATTGATGAATATGCTTTATGATGAATAATTTCTTTGCCTTGTATGTCCTATCATGATGAATATTTTGAAAATAAATGAAATTATGTTTGATTTGAAATAATACATAATGATCATGCTTAATGAGTTTTCTTTCGAAATGATGCATGATGATTTTTGTGATTATTGAACTTTGCGATCTTTTGAAAGATCTTTTTCGGCGTTAATGAATGATGCATGGATTTGGGATAAAAGAAAAGAACAAGCATGTATGAAATCAATCAATGAGTTGAAACAAAAGGAGGAAAGCATTTTTCTTGAATTTTTTTTTCTCTATCTTATTGATTTTTCACTAAGAGACCAATAAAATTATTTATGTCTTTTTGAATCTCTTGAAAGTAAGGTTGAGAGTTTGATAATTTTGATGATTTGAATTTGAAATAAGTTTTATCAAAATGATGATATTAATTTCTTGGAATAACATGAGATTACCTTTGATGTTCATTTTGATTATTTTGATTCATGGAATTTTGGATTCATGACTTGATCTTTCATTTGTTTATGAGATGGTTGAAATCTTTGTACCTTTGAATTATTCCCTTCTCGCCTTCATAAAAATGCCTTATGAAATCATGCTATATGTGGTTAAGAAGTAATAATGTGTATCATGTTGATTTCCATTGTTATTTCTCGATTTTGAGTATATAAAATCATGTTTAATTTGAAGTTATGATTAATGAGTTTATATTTTGACATTATGAATGATGATTCTTGATAGTTATGGATTATCAATTTTCACGATAATAAAAGTGGCTTTTTTGATTTAAAAAAAATTGATGCATGTTTTGATTCGACATAAATGAAATAGGCATGCTTATATGAAATAGTGTAAGTGTCATGCTTGACGATTGTATACTTAATGATGCATAAAGTTGTAATGAAAATATTGAAATTTTGATACCATGATTTGACGATTTTATGTATGAGATTTTAAAGTTATACATGATGATTTTTATGGTTTATTGATCTTGATGGTTTTTATGATGAAACTTATTTTTTTGATCTAAAACGATTGATGATATATATATATATATATATATATATATATATATATATATATATATATATATATATATATATTGGCACAAAAAGGTCAAAGGCATGCTTGTATAAAACAACTAAATAAAGAAAAATATTTTTCTTGAAAATTCTTCTTCTCTATCTAATGGACTTTGATGAATCTATTTTATCATCTTTTTATGAATCTCTTGAAAATAATTTTGATTTGATGATGAGCTTTATCTTGATTTTTTGAGATTTATAACTTGAGATTTACTCTATAAAAATCGAGATCTTTTATCATCAATGTCTCTTTTTTGCCATATACCATCCAAATGAATCATGATTGGTCTCATTGCTATATTTCTTCTTCTTGTCGTAAAGAGGAAATTTTCCTAAATGAATCATGATTTTTTTTGAACCACAATTTTTATGATTCATAATGAATTAAGAAATTTTATATGCATGAATTAATATCTTATTCTTCTACAAGATTGAATGAATTTTATCTATATCATGATCTCCTAAGAATTCCTTTCATTATTTATTTAAGAGGAGATTTGTTAAAATGAATCATGGTTTCTCTTGATTTCTCGGAATTATAGCTTGAGTATTCATTTTGTAAATCAAGATTGTTAATTATGATTCTCTCGTTTTATCAAAGAGAATATTTTTCAAAATGAATAATCAAGCTGTTTTCTATTGATTTTTCGATTCCCATAATTTGGGAAAATGTACCTTGATTCTTGGAACATTTTATGCATAAATTGATTTTCTTTATGATTCAATACTCCTTTGTAATTATGATATGTTTATGGCATGATATGATCGAATCATTGTTATAAAAGAAAAAAGAAATTGTTAGCTTGCTAATTGTAAAAATATATGCTAGTTTGAATGATAAAACATGAGATTGTCTATAGTGCAAATTTATTGTTCTCGTGATGTGTAGACTGAAATAATGATTGGAATATTGATGTAAATATAAATGATGATTTGATATTATGCATGAAATACTCTTGATATTATTTTGATGCATACAAATGAAAAGTTATGATCATGCATGGTAGGGTGCAATTTGACAAATTAATACCATCTTGATTTGAAATATTTATGATTTGGAATGATGCATGCAATACTTATGTTTTTTATTATGATGATGTATGTGATGTATTGCATATAATGTGTATCATGAATGCTCTAAATGATGAATGCTTAGTATCATGATCAAAATATTGATAAATGCTATGATTTATTACCAAAATAATGTATCATGTATAATGTGCCTATAGTGATTAATTTATTTGTATAATGCATGAAGTAAGGATACAAATGTAATGTTTTGAAACTGTGCATATTTTAATTTGAAAACATAATAATGCACAAATAAGATTGATACTTACCTTTACCTTTGTCATGATTTAGAAATTGATGTAAAGGATCTTCCTTTCTTTTTGACAATGATAAATGGGGAGAAAGAGTTGCTAGTGTGCTATCTTGAATTGATGTAAAGGGTCATCTCAAGGAGAAATTAGCTAGCTTGCACAAGTCAAGAAGATGCAAAAACTTGTTTGCTAGCTTGCCTAATTTAAGTAGCAAGGAATGCTAACTTGCTTATTTCAAGAAGCAAAAGTTGCCTTCTTGAACATCACTATTTTGCCTATCTTAAGAAGCAAAACTTGTAACTTGCACATTGCAATAGGAAGCTATCTTGCATTTGCTTTCAAAATTTTTGCTATCTTGTATGTAGTAAAACTTGCATATCATAAAAATTGCTAGCTTGTAGTCTAAAGAGAAGCAAACAGTTGCTATCTCAAGATGCTAAACATGCTAAACTTGCACATTGCAAAGGAAGTAAATTTTGATAGCTTGCAACTTGCATATTTCAAGAAGCAAGAGCTATTTTTTGAACATCTTAAAACTGCTAGCTTGCATGTTTTAAAATGTTGTAAAATGTTGTGAAGAAGGACATGCTATCTTACTATCTTGCATATCTAAAACTTGATAGCTTGCATATTCTAATGTGATATAGCACTTGCTAAATTTTTGCTAGCTTTCATGATGTAGCATTTACTAAATTTTCAAGCTTACAAATTGCATGATGATAAAACTTGATATTATGTTTTTCATGCAATAAGTTGAATTCATATCTCAAACATATAGAAAGTGACACTTCTCATTTTTGTTGATGACAAAGGGGGAGAAGTATGATCATGTTATGCATGATGACGTGTTGCAAATATTCATGATGAATATTTGCAATAACTTGAATTCGGCTTGAATTCAAGGTTCTATCAATATGGCATATTGATAGGGGGAGTTTGTTTAAACTCTAGGAGTTAAGGTTAACTTCGTCATTAAGTGATTGTCATCATCAAAAAGTGAGAGATTGTTGAATCTCATATTTTGATGATGAAACCACTTAATATGTGTTTTTGATTTAATCTGCATTTTGAGTGACGTAGGATGCTTCGATCAAGATGAGACAATTAAAGCAGGAAAATCATGTTGGGTCGGAGGAACATGTCAGAAGATTGGACGTCAGGCCAGTGGATCGGTCAACATATCGACAGAAGGCTTCGGGCCATAGATTCGGGCATCGGGCCTAGAAGAGCGAGTAATGCGCCTAGGATATTGGAGTTGCGAAGTCAACTAGCCGATTGGGCAATAGGCCGCAAGAGAGGACGATGCGTCGAAGAATCGGACGAAGCGTCGAGGGACCAATGACATGCCGGACAACTTGATTAATTGCTTAGGAGTAATTGTCTAGATCAAAATTTTGCTTTACTTATGCAGGATTAACTACGATAGCTTCAAGACATAAAGCAAGTCTACCGGAGTCAAGTTTGATGGGTGTTCAAGAGTCCGCTGAGAATCCGAAGATTCGTCGGAAGTGCTACCGGAACCAACCGAGAAGAAATCGGAGACTTGCCGAAGTTTTCGGAAATCCGCCGGAAAGATCGTCGGAGGTTCGCGGAGATCACTGAGAAGGTTCGATTACTTGCCAAAGATTCGTTGAACTCGCCACAAGACCGGGAGCTTGCTAGGAGTCTGTCGGAAGAAATTCGAGGCTATATCGGAAGTCCGCCGGAAGATCGCCGGAAAGCTCATCGGAAGGAAACTTGACATTGCCGGTTAAAAGATTTGCTTAGGACTATGTCTTGATTTCGTAGTTTGTAAGTAATTAGGGTTATGATTAAGAAATAATCTTATATCCTGGTTAGGGGCCAATTGGGCCCGAATATGACCTAGTTTGGGCCAGATTTGAAGCTCAACCAGTGACCTGTAAGGTTGGGCGGTGGTACCGTCGGACTGAGCAGTGGCACCGCCCAAAATCCGAGGGATCAGGCGGTGGTACCGTCGGACTCGATGGTGGCACCGCCCAACACCCGAAAGGTCAAGCGGTGGCACCGCTACCGACAAGCGGTGGCACTGCCTGTAAACGATCAATATGACATTGACAGGCGGTGGCACCGCCAGCATCGGGAAACCCAAAAGAATTCAAATTTGGAGCCCAAATTTGAATCCTCTTAGGGCCTATAGATACCCCTCAATTCTCGGCAGAAAAAATAACCTTTGAGAAGTTAGAGATTGAGATAAAGCCTAAGCAAAATCTTTAGTAAGTTTTGTTTTCAATAGCTTAAGTGTTCACCTCCTTCTTTCTCTTTGAAATTTTGTAAGAGTGTGAACCACTTGTAAAAGGTTGTAAGAGGGATATTTGTCCTTTCCCTTCAAATTGATTTGCTAGTGGAAGTTGGGAGCCTCATCGAAGAAGGCTTCGCAAGTGGATGTAGGTCATTTGACCAATCCACTTTAAATTGGTGTGTTCCTTAAATATGTGAGTACTTATCTTTCTGAAATCGTTATTTACACAACAGCAAGCTTTCGGTTTTCATCTTCTCACTTTACTCGATCTACTCTTATTAAGTCAGTCATTATCGAATCGAAATCTCTATGCATTTATGGAATCATTTTCAAACTTACAAGTTTTAATCCGCTGCACTAATTCACCCCCTCCTCTTAGTGCCGCTCCGACCCTAACAAATTCTATGTACCATACTTACTCGCACATTATATAATTTTTATAAAAAAATTATGTTTTCATTTATTTTGATATTTAGAGTGATCATTAGAAAATATACACATATACAGGAATCACTTTTTATTGGATTGATAGTGATTGGACCATATAAAAAAAAATTGCTTTTAGAGTTTTTATTGAATGGCATATAATGAATAATATTTATGAAATGATAAATTTTAAAATGTATTATTTGATTCTTAAAATTTTTTTTATTGATTTTATTAACACAATGATAAATACTGCTTTTATTTTGAAATTACAAGAAGCTTGTCAGCTTGGTTTTTTTTTTTTTTTTGATGTTAGATGTGCTTGTCATATTTTGAATTCATGTGCACAAGATGGACTTAGTTCTCTTCCAACTTTATATCTCCTATTAAGCAAGCTATTTCATTCTTGTGAAGTCATCCATAAGTAATGAAAAAACAAGTCAGATTTTATAAATTAAATGATAAAAAGATCAAAAGATTTTCTAGAGATGTTTCTACCTAATGAAATTCAATATATAAATTATTTAAAAATCTTTTGAATATAAAAAATCATTATATATTTTTATTACAAATAATATTATGAAAGTTTACTTATATTCACAACATTAGAATGTATGTGAAAGAAATTTAAAATTTTTAAATTTTTTAATAATGTAATATATACTTTTACGGGTGTTTATTATCTTACTATGCATATTTTTTTGGTTATTTGTATTAATATGCTTAGGTGAATTACAAGAATATAAATATGATAATAATTTAAATATGATAATAATGATTATAAAATTTAAAATGATAAATTATTTTTAATTCTATCGATTTATTTAATTACATATTTGTACTAGATTAAGTGACTATAGTAATTATTTAATTATTTAATAACTTATTATGAAAGTTTAGGAGTCAACGATATTGGTCATAAAATTAGAGATGGTTAGAATCTCATATTTTGATAATGAAATCAATTGATGAAGTTATGATTTAATGTGCGTTTGAGTAACGCATGACTACTCTCGATCAATGAAAGGCAATTCAATTAAAGCAGGAAAAATGAGATGTTGGGTCGGAGTAGAACATGTCAGAAGATTGGACGTTGGATCTATTGAATCTCAGATTTTGATGATGAAACCAATCTACAAGTGTTTATGTTTTAATCTACGTTTTGAGTGATGCAGGATGCTTCAATCAAGATGAGACAATTGAAGCAGGAAAAATCATGTTGTGCCGGGGGAAAACATGTTTAGAAGATTGACCGTTGGGCAGGAGGAACGATCAACGTATCGATAGAAGGCTTCGGGCCGTGGATTCGGGCATCGTGCCAAGAAGAGCGGATATTGCACCAAGGGTATCGGAGTTGCAAAGTCAACTGGCCGATTGGGCAATAGGCCGCAAGACAGGACGATGCACCGAAGAATCGGACGAAGCATCGAGGGACCAATGACATGATCGGACAACGTGATTAATGTTTAGTATTAATTGTCTAGATCGAAGTATGTTTTACATGTGCAAGATTAACTACGATAGTAAGACATGAGGCAAAATGAAGTCCCGGAGTTAAGATCGAGATCATGTTGGGAGTTCGAGAGTTCATTGGAAGTCTAAACGTTCGTCGAAAGTTCTAGAGGAACCAGACGAGAAGTCTTGGAGCTTGCTAGAGAAGCTCATTGGAACTCACCAAGAAGATCATAGTGAAGTCCAGGAGCTTGTCGAGAGTCCGTCAGAACATTACCGAGAGATCGTTGGAAGTTCGCCAGAAGATCGCTGGAAGAACTAAGACTTACGGACTTATTTAGCTCAGATTATGTCTTAGATTTCGTAGTTAGTACATAATTGGGTTTGGATTTGGGTCAACCCAATTAGGGGCCAGCTAGGCCCATGTAAGAACTGTGTTGGACCCAATAAAAGGTCCAAACAATGCCCCAAGAAGTCTCACCATCATGGCATAGTCTTCGAGACTGTGTCAGGTGGTGGTACCACCTAGCACTGCCCCTTCAGGCGGTAGTACCGCCCGTGCCCGGGTAACTCGGGATAGGAAAGTTTTAGGCTCCAAGTTTGAATCAACTTGAAGCCTATAAATACCCCTCTTATTCCTGGTTAAAGCACACAAGCACAGAGGATTAAAAAGTGAGAAAACGCTGCTGTAATCTCTTTAGAAATTCCCTTCTCCACTCTAAGTTTAGAATTATGTAAGAGGAGTGTGAGTGCTTGTAAGGGTTGTCTCCTAAACCCATGAAAAAGAGAAGAGGGGTGTAAAAGGTGGTTGGTCTTCACGTATTGAAGGAAGACCGTTAATGGATGCTGGTAGCCTCAACGGAAGAGGAATCAGAGGAGTGGATGTAGGTCACGACGATCGAACCACTATAAACTACCATGTTCTCTGGTTTGCATTTTATTATTGCTATTACCTTACTGCAAACCTCCTTAAGTGCTTACTGCCTTCAATTTATTATGTACACTTTCCAGTTAAGTTTCCAAATTTGATTTTTCATCGGAAATAGTTTTTATCATACGAAGGTTTTTTGAACCAACGTAATTTTTACTATTGCACTAATTCGCCTCCCCTCTTAGTGTCAACCCCTTTCCTAACAATTGGTATCAGAGCAAGGTTTTCTCATTTGGTTTAACACTCAAAGAGAAATGGCTCTTTTCGGCTTTCAAGATGATCACTCTCTCATTCGTCCTCCCTTTTTCAATGGGACGGACTACACTTATTGAAAAACTCGAATGAAAGTTTTCTTGCTTTCATTGAATCTCGATTTATGACACATAGTCAAATTTGGTTTTCAAAGGTCTTCTCTTCTAATGAACCATTGGAATGATTTGGAGAAGAAGACTTTTTCTCTAAATGCAAAGACTATGAATGTCTTGTTTTGCGCCTTAGATAGAAATGAGTTTAATCGGGTTTCTTTGTGCGAAAAGGCCTTCGATATTTGGCATATTCTCGAAATCACACACGAAGACACAAATAAAGTTAAAAATTCTAAAATTAATTTTTTAATGCATGATTTTGAACTTTTTCGAATGAAGCCTAGCGAAACCATTGTTGACATATATACCCATTTTACAAATGTCGTCAATGGTTTAAAAGCTCTTGGCAAACAAGATTTTGCGTTCTCTTAATAAAACTTGGGACTCTAAAGTAACGGCCATAGAAGAGGCCAATGATTTGAACCATTTTTCACTCGAAGAACTAATAAGGTCCTTAATGACTTATGAAATGACGTGTAATACATGTAAAGAACTCAAGAATAATTTTCCAAAGGACAAAAAGGATTTCGAACTTAGAACATTTGAAGACCACTCGAGCATAAGCTCAAGTGATGGTGAACTTGAACTTTTAATGAAAATTATGAAACAAAAATTTAAAAACAAAAAGAACGTAACTACTTGCTTTAAATACAAGAAGAAGAACAAAAATTAGGATGAATCGAGCTCCTGCGAAGACATGGAGAAAATCAAGAAAGGCAAGGTGGCAAACTACGCCTTAACGACATTTGACGATGAGGTATTCGAAACCCCCTTAATTTATTTTAAAATTACTTAATGCTTTCCACGATGCATTTTCTTTTTTATTTAGTTTAAAAAAATATTTTTTGAAAATTACATAATGTAATGGAAATGCAAAAAATTAGGAATCATACTTATCCTTCTAGTAATTTCTAAAAATAATCATGAAAATTACATAATGTAATGGAAATGCAAAAAATTAGGAATCATACTTATCCTTCTAGTAATTTCTAAAAATAATCATGAAAATTACATAATGTAATGGAAATGCAAAAAATTAGGAATCATACTTATCCTTCTAGTAATTTCTAAAAATAATCATGAAAATTACATAATGTAATGGAAATGCAAAAAATTAGGAATCATACTTATCCTTCTAGTAATTTCTAAAAATAATCATGAAAATTACATAATGTAATGGAAATGCAAAAAATTAGGATGAATCGAGCTCCTGCGAAGACATGGAGAAAATCAAGAAAGGCAAGGTGGCAAACTACGCCTTAACGACATTTGACGATGAGGTATTCGAAACCCCCTTAATTTATTTTAAAATTACTTAATGCTTTCCACGATGCATTTCTTTTTTATTTAGTTTAAAAAAATATTTTTTGAAAATTACATAATGTAATGGAAATGCAAAAAATTAGGATCATACTTATCCTTCTAGTAATTTCTAAAAATAATCATGAAATTACATGTTTATGAGAAAACAAACAAAATGATTTTGATTGAAATTATGAAATCATGCTTGATAATTTATGATCATGCTTAATGAGTTTATCTTTCATAATGATGCATGATGATTTTGAGAATTATGGATTATCGATTTTTACATAATGAACGTGGCCTTTTCAGTTTTAAACTATAATGTATGTTTTCATACAAAACTTAAGCACATTGATTTGAAATCATGTTTAATGATTTTATAATTTGAAATTATGCATGATGAATCTTGTGATTTATGGATTATCGATTTTTACCATAATGAAAGTGCCTTATTGATCTTTGTCGTAATAAATCTTGCACTTTCGATTTTAAACATGATACATGTTTTTATTTGGTGTAAATGAAATAAAATCAAATAAATTGAAACAACTAAAAAGAGGAAAATATTTTTCTTGAAAATTATTTTTCCTATCTTATTGATCTTGATGATTATTATGATAAATCTATGTATGCCATTTTGAATCTCTTGAATGTAATGTTGAGATTTTGATAATTTTGATGATTTGAATTTGAATGAGTTTTATCAAAATCATGATCTTGGTTTATTAGAATTACTTGAGATCTTCTTTATGAATCAAAATCTTATATCTCCTATGTTTCCTTTTACCATTTACTAAAGAGGAGATCTATAAAACTAACCATGATCTTAATAATTATATTTTGAAACTTTATGTAAATCAAAATCATTCACCATGACTTCTTGCATTTTATTAAAGAAATTATTTATCAAAATGAATCATGTCTTTTAGTATTTACATGATTTATGATATTTTATCTCTCATGATATGATTTTTATGTACAATTCCTTGTATTCACAAAATATATATCTCATCACCAAGTTCTTTTTGATATTCTTCATGTGATGATATGAATGCATGAAACACTCATGATATTATTTTCATGCATGCAGTGATGAAATATTCATGATGAAAAATTGTTTTGATATCCACATCTTGATTTTTTCATCTTTGTTATCTTACCTTTGTCATGATTTAGAAATTGATATAAAAGGTCTTCCCTTATTTTTGACAATGACAAAAGGAGAGCAAAACATGCTAGAAAGCAAATTTGCTAGCTTGTACAATTCGAAAAGAGGTAAACTTGCTAGCTTGCTAATCTAAGAAAGGAAGCAAGAAGTGCTATCTTGCAAATCTCAAGAGAAGTAATGTTTACCAAGTTACACATTTCAAAAAGAGGCAAAATAGTCCATCTAGCATATATCAAAAACGTAAAATTTTGCTTGTAAAATTTGATAGCTTGCATACTATAAAATGATATACATTTGCTAGTTTGTATGTTGTAGAACTTGCTATCTTACTACCTTGCATATCTATGATGATAGTAAAATTGCATGATGATAAAACTTGATATTATATTTTTCATGCAACGACTTGTATTTCTAAACAAATGAGAGTTGGAACTTCTCCTTTTTGTTGATTAAAGGGGGAGAAGTATGTTGATGTCATGCATGATTTGATCATGACATGTTGCTTGGATTTTTGAATCCAAGAGTTTCTATCAATATGGCATATTGATAGAGGGAGTTTGTTTAAACTCCAGGAGTTAAGGTTAACTCCGTCGTCGATTGGTTGTCATCATAAAAAAGGGGGAGATTGTTGAATCTTGGATTTTAATAATGAAACCAATCTATAAGTGTTTATGTTTTAATCTGTGTTTTGAGTGACGTATGATGCTTCGATTAGGATGAGACAATTAAAGCAGGAAAAATCATGTTATGCCGGGAGAAAACACGTCAGAAGATTGGATGTCAGGCCGAAGGAACGATCAACGTATCGATAGAAGGCTTCGGGCATCGGGCTAAGATGAGTGGATATTACACTAAGGATATCGGAGTTGCAGAGTCAACTGGCCGATTGAGTAATAGGTCGCAAGAGAGGATGATGCACCGAAGAATCGGGCGAAGCGTCGAGGGACTAATGACATGACCGGACAACGTGATTAATGCTTAGTATTAATTATCTAGATCGAAGTATGTTTTACATGTGCAGGATTAACTACGATAGTAAGGCATGAAGCAAAATAAAGTCCTGGAGTCAAGATCGAGATCACGTTGGGAGTTCGAGAGTTCGTCGAAAGTCCGAACGTTCATCAGAAGTTCTGGAGGAACCAGCCGAGAAGTCTCGGAGCTTGCCAGAGAAGCTCATTGGAACTCGCCAAGAAGATCGTGGTGAAGTCTAGGAGTTTGTCGGGAGTCCGTCGGAACATTGCCGAGAGATTGTTGGAAGTTCGTCGGAAGATCGTCGGAAGCTCGCTGGAAGAACCAAGACTTACGGACTTGTTTAGCTCAGATTATGTCTTAGATTTCGTAGTTAGTACGTAATTGGGTTTGGATTTGGGCCAACCCAATTAGGGGCTAGCTAGGCCCATGTAAGAACTGTGTTGGGCCTAATAAGAGGCCCAAACAGTGCCCCAAGAAGTCTCACCATCATGACACAATGTTCGAGACTGTGTCAACCGGTGGTACCACAAGTCTGGGTGTTTGTTCCGCCCCTAGCAGGGTGCCAGGGGGTGGTACCACCTAGCACTGCGCCCCCCCAGGTGGTGGTACCGCCCAGGGCAGTTTTAGTGTCAGACTGACATTGGGCGGTGGTACCGCCTGTGCCCGGGGAATCCGGGATGAGAAAGTTTTAGGCTCCAAATTTGAATCAACTTGAAGCCTATAAATACCCCTCTCATCCCTGGTTAAATCACACAAGTACAGAGAATTAAAAAGTGAGAAAACGCTGCTGCAATCTCTTTAGAAATTTCCTCCTCCACTTTAAGTTTAGAATTCTGTAAGAGGAGTGTGAGTGCTTGTAAGGGTTGTCTCATAAACCCGTGAAAAGGAGAAGAGGGGTGTAAAAGGTGGTCGGTCTTCGCCTATTGAAGGAAGACTGTTAGTGATTGCCAGTGGCCTCGACGGAAGAAGAATCGGAGTAGTGGATGTAGATCACGACGACCGAACCACTATAAATTGTCATGTTCTCTGGTTTGCATTTAATTATTGCTCTTACCTTACTGCAAACCTCCTTAAGTGCTTAGTGCCTTCAATTCATTACGTATGCTTTCAAGTTAAGTTTCTGAAATCGGCTTTTTGTTGGAAACGATTTTTTATCGTACGAAGGTTTTTTGAACTGACGTAATTTTTACTACTGCACTAATTCACCCCCCCCCCCTAGTGCCAACCCCTTTCCTAACAGGATCGGAATATTAGTCGACATGCTGGAAGGACTTTATGTCATGAGTTCGGGCATCGGGTCAAAAGATCTAACATTGCGCCAAGGAGATCGAAAGTTGCATGAGTCAACATGCCGATTGGGCAATACGTCAAAAGAGAGGATGATGCACTAAGGGATCGGACGAAGCGTCGGATGAACCAATGATATGTCGAATAACATAGGATTTATGCTTATAATTGTGTGTGTTTAAATCGAGTTAATTTAGGTCTAATTGAGTCGATTTTGGGATAAAACAATGCCAACTCAATTAAGGGCCCATTGGGCCTGAGTTGGGATTGTTTTTGGCCAAGTGGAAGGTTCATTCAGTGACCCATAGCTGGCCTAGGCGGTGGCACCGCTAGGGCTAGCAGTGGCACCGCCTAAGGCTCGACCTCCTAAGCTGTCTGGGTGGTGGTATCACCCAGACACAATCTCCAAAACTGTGTCAAGCGATGGTACCACCTAGTGTCAGAATCAGACTAGACGATGGTACCACTCAGTGTCAGACTAACAGGTGATGGTACCGCCCAGTACTAGCGATGGTACCGCTAGTACCTTGAAAACCTGGGATGAGTCCATTTTGACTCCAAATTTGAATCTATTTGAGGCCTATAAATACCTTACTCATCCCTACTCGGTTAACACAAGAACTAAGAACAAATTTGTGAGAAAACACTATTGTAATATTGTAAGAATTTATCTTCTCTTCTCAAAGTTAGATTTTTATTTAAGGGAGGGGTGAGTGACTAGTAAATATTATCTCCTAAACCTGCGAAAAGGAGAAAAAGGTTATAACATGGTATTTGATCTTCGCTTGTTGAAAGAAGATCGATGGTGAAAGTTGGTGGTCTCGACGGAGTAGGAATCAAGAGTGGATGTATGTCATGATGATCGAACCACTATAAATATCTATTCTGCTTTGAAGTGTCATTGCGAATTGATTCAACTATCTACTGCCTTTTACTCTATGTTTAAACATCTTTACGATATAGACTTTATCGAATGAAAATTTTGAATTGACAATTTTTGAAATGGATGATTCTGAAATGATGACTAAGTCTTAAATATAACTTATATTTAAATTATCAAATCTTAAATTTGCTGGTTTAGTTTATGAATTGAAGGAGAATGTACTATTAACAGTAGAAAGAGATTTGAATGCTTTAAATTTGACTACATATGTTTTCCTACACAGAGCATTAATAGTTCGGATATTTTATGGCTTTTATTATTAGTGTGATTGTTAGCACTTGTTGGCTTTATTGCCAAATTCTCACTGATTTAGATTATGGCTTTATTGAGAAAGTTCTTTACTACAGCTGAAGCCATTGATGTCACCGGGCGCCCGATAAGTCGGCCGGGCGAGCGAGTTCAACCGGGTGCAGCCCAGGCGCCCGCGTGATTCAGGTTGTGTCGAGCCCTAGTCAAGTCAATTTGGATCTCTGGTTCGATTGAACCAATGATATGTCGAATAACATAGGATTCATGCTTGTAATTGTGTGTATTTAGATCGAGTTAATTTAGGTCTAATTGAGTCGATTTTGGGATAAAACAATGCCAACTCAATTAAGGGCCCATTGGGCCTGAGTTGGGATTGTTTTTGGCCAAGTGGAAGGTTCATTCAATGACCCTTAGTTGGCCTATGTAGTGGCACTGCCTAAGGCTCGACCTCCTAAGCTGTCTGGGTGGTGGTATCACCCAGACATAATCTCCAAAACTGTGTCAAGCGATGGTACCACCTAGTGTCAGACTAACAGGTGATAGAACCGCCCACTACTATCAATTGTACCGCTAGTACCTTGAAAACCTGGGATGAGTCCATTTTGACTCCAAATTTTGAATCTATTTGAGGCCTATAAATACCTTACTCATCCCTACTCGGTTAACACAAGAACTAAGAACAAATTTGTGAGAAAACACTATTGTAATATTGTAAGAATTTATCTTCTCTTCTCAAAGTTAGATTTTTATTTAAGGGAGGGGTGAGTGACTAGTAAATATTATCTCCTAAACCTGCGAAAAGGAGAAAAAGGTTATAACATGGTATTTGATCTTCGCTTGTTGAAAGAAGATCGATGGTGAAAGTTGGTGGTCTCGACGGAGTAGGAATCAAGAGTGGATGTATGTCATGATGATCGAACCACTATAAATATCTATTCTGCTTTGAAGTGTCATTGCGAATTGATTCAACTATCTACTGCCTTTTACTCTATGTTTAAACATCTTTACGATATAGACTTTATCGAATGAACATTTTGAATTCATGTAATTTTTACGAAAGTACTAATTCACCACCCTCTTAGTGTCGATTTCAATCCTAACAAAGATATTAAAAAATTAATTATTAACTTATATTACTATTATAGTGCTAACTATAGTAGACAACATGGTACCTTCCAAACTTCTCTCGATCAAATTATTAGAGATAATAAAATTTGTAAGGGAGAAAAACTATTATTACAAAGATAAAAAAATCAAAGGGATCATCAAGGTCAAGCTATTATAGTATGTATCTAACAATTTCTTTTGAGTTGTGACAATACTATAGGTATAGAGTTTTCTATTTTAGAATCATTGACATGATATATAATGACATTTTCAATGCTGATGATGAATACTAGCCACCTTAGTATCGATGATAGCTATGGATCAAGACTTCAACGTAAAAGAACGGATCCTAGATGAAAGTAGATTGAGCATGACCCTCGAATTAGTTGAATCTCAAGCTATATATTGATAATTAAACAAAGATGATGAAATAGAACTTAAAAATCATTTGCGAGGACAATAATCTCCTATTCAATATATTGATTGAAGGAACGATCGGAACATCCAACATAAAAAAAGATTAAATATTTATAAAATTTAGATAATTTTACATCAAATAGTTTATTATATCATTATATATTTATACTCATTATAGTTATACATCCATTGTCTTAAAAAATTTAAAAAATATAAATTTTTTATATTATAAATTATTTTTAAATGAAATAATAAAAAATTATTGGTTTAAACTAGAATCGAAATGGATCAAATCGAAACCAATTCTTGCCGATTCAATTTTGATTCCAAATTTTGAATTGACAATTTTTGAAATGGATGATTGGTGACTAAGTCTTAAATATAACTTATATTTAAATTATCAAATCTTATATTTGCTGGTTTAGTTTATGAATTGAAGGAGAATGTACTATTAAAGGTAGAAAGAGATTTGAATGCTTTAAATTTGACTACATATGTTTTCCTACACAGAGCATTAATAGTTCGGATATTTTATGGCTTTTATTATTAGTGTGATTGTTTGCACTTGTTGGCTTTATTGGCAAATTCTCACTGATTTAGATTATGGCTTTATTGAGAAAGTTCTTTACTACAGCTGAAGCCATTGATGTCACCGGGCGCCCGATAAGTCGGCCGGGCGAGCGAGTTCAACCGGGTGCCGCCCAGGCGCCCGCCTGATTCAGGTTGTGTCGAGCGCGAGTCAAGTCAATTTGGATCTTTGGTTCGATTGAACCAGATGAGAACAGCATCCTCAAAATTCGCACCCGAGCCCTAAATGCAGCGGAGAAACTGTCTCCTTCTCTACAGCGACCGCGACTGCGGCGTTTTCCTTCGTTTCCTTTGCGAAAGGCGGCAGCAGCGGCGGCATCTTCCTCCGTCGTGCTCTCATCGCTGCGGCGTTTTCCTCGGAGAACGGGGTGCAGCTGCGGCGGCATCTTCCTCCGTCGAGCTCTTATCGCTGCGGCGTTTTCCTTTGCGAAAGGCGGCAGCTGCGGCGGCATCTTCCTCCGTCGAGCTCTTATCGCTGCGGCGTTTTCCTTTGCGAAAGGCGGCAGCTGCGGCGGCATCTTCCTCCGTCGAGCTCTTATCGCTGCGGCGTTTTCCTTTGCGAAAGGCGGCAGCTGCGGCGGCATCTTCCTCCGTCGAGCTCTTATCGCTGCGGCGTTTTCCTTTGCGAAAGGCGGCAGCTGCGGCGGCATCTTCCTCCGTCGAGCTCTTATCGCTGCGGCGTTTTCCTTTGCGAAAGGCGGCAGCTGCGGCGGCATCTTCCTCCGTCGAGCTCTTATCGCTGCGGCGTTTTCCTTTGCGAAAGGCGGCAGCTGCGGCGGCATCTTCCTCCGTCGAGCTCTTATCGCTGCGGCGTTTTCCTTTGCGAAAGGCGGCAGCTGCGGCGGCATCTTCCTCCGTCGAGCTCTTATCGCTCACAGTCCCCGCCCCCCGTCAACCCCAACAGCCCCCTCTCCATTATCTTGCTCCGGCCCCGACAGCCCCCATCTCCCTCCTCTACACCCCTCTTCGCCCTCTCTATACATCTTCCCCTCCCCTTTCCTTCTCCCTGATAGTTACCAGCTACCCTCCCAACAAGCAGTCAGCAGCATGTCATGAGCATTTACTTTAAAGAAATAGCTAGTCACAATATGCAAGATAAATACTGTTGTTAAGAGAAACAGCAGAAGTGCTGCTTTTAAAGAGAGCAAAGAGAATTAGGAAGTCTTAGAGTAAAGAAAAAAAACACGGAAAAGATAGAACAAGAGATAGCAGAGACAATAATTGGGTCACTGTCCAAAGAAAATCAAAATTATTTGTCAATAGAATCATGCACAAGTCTGACTATTCCTCATGTGAAGCATTTTAATTAAAAATATACCTAAGATAATACTAATCTGACTAGGTTTCCCAAAAGAATCTCTCTCAACAGCAACTGCTTATTTTGATGAAGTGTTTGGTTCATCAAACCTCTTAGTTTTCTTATTATGTTTACTGCATTGCAGTTTCCTTTCCAAGCACATCAGAAAATTTCAACACAAAACCCCAAATGATACAAAGGACTTGACTCAATCATACAAAGGACTCGACTCAATCTAAAGTACAAGTTGAGTAAACAACTAGAATTTGACTTGATTTCGAAACCCGAAAATTGACTCAAAATGTCAATGTATTTGGTTAGGTATAACCTTACACCTTTATGTCAGCATAGTGTGTTCTCTGCTGTAGTGCTGAAAGCAACTATCTCCGCTACTTGAGGCTTGTTCGTACCTCAAAACACACAGGCCTGCTTATATTTGAATTCTCAAATCTTGTATTTGCTGGTTTAGTTGGTGATTTGAAGGGGCCTTTACCAGTAACAACAGAAAGAGATTTGAAAGCTCTTAATTTAGCTACAGATATTTTCTTCCAATCAATGATGCAGAAGATCCATATGGCTGATCATGAATAGTTTGTACATCGTGGCTTTTGTTATTATTGTGGTTGTTTGTACTTGCTGGTTTTATTGGCAAATTCTCACTGATCTAGGCTTTTTTTTCTTCATTAATGATATGTAGCTGACGCAACATATAATTTTTTTACTGTAGTTGAAGTTATTTACATGAGCAGTCTTTCTCATAAATTAAGTTCCTTTATCAGCAAAGAACCAAATAAACTAATAGCATTTCTTGATTGAGGCAGTTTTCTTATCTCTTTATTCATTTTTCAGAAAATTTATTGCCTTTCTCTGGTCTTCCAGCTATGTTGTTTTTTTTGTCAAGTTGCTCATCATCATCAACAATGCCTTTTTTAGCATGTTGAACCTCACAAATTACTGTTGTTAATTAATTAAACAGTGTCTTTTCTACTTACAGGTCTTGCTAGACTTATAACTAGATCATCTCTTTACATTCTTCATGAAATGGATCAATTACTCTGGAAGTGCTCATTTGAAATGTTTCAGATTTTAGTTATAGGACATTAGTGAATCTGATGTTAGAGAAAACATTATGCATCTTCCTGTTATTCTGAATTCTGTAGTACCATTTGCAAGTCATTGATGTTCAACCTACAAGTATAAACATGAGTATCGTCTGTATAAGATCAACATGGTAAATGCCTTTGCCACTCTTATGCAGCATATTTGATGAAGATACATTTGATATGGTTTTTAAATTGCTACAGGTATATAGGATGCTTGGTAGTGTCTAAACCCACCAACTACAATAGAAAAATAAGTGGAAGATTGTGTCTGTGCGCTGGTGTTCTATGATGCCATTATTTCAGTGGTGGAGAATTGCTTGGATGTGAGCATGATAATAAGTAACTAATCATAGGTACTCTTTATCAACTCTCAAACACTATTTAGAGACTTATCTCTGAAAGAAATGGCTGATTGGAACTGAATGCATGTGGATTAACATGAGTGGTAAAGGAATGTTGTCTGAGACAGATGATTAGTTGAAAGTTTTCAACATCCTTGATTTGAGGTAGAAGAGGAATTTGGACTTGGAGAGGGCAGAAATAAGATTACTTTTCTTGTATTTTTCTGCAAACGGTACAAGATACTGCCTCAAAAGACTAATGTTTTCGTTGCAGAAGAGGCTCTTGTGCCTTCTCTCTTGTAACAAGTCCAACATCCATCTTTCCTCCTATCAACTCTGCAGTCTGTTTAGCTTTTCCACTGCCAAAGAGCACAGTTCAAATCATAGATCCAACTTTACATTGGTCGACCCACTTGGGTCATGTGAACTTCCTTCAAAAGAGGCTGCAAAAAGGGCCAAGGATCGCATCTTTGAAAAAGAAGTTTCAAGTTCAAGTTCTTCCATTGAGTTCTTTAAGCAGAGCGGTTGGAGTGATGCACAAGTCATGAAGCTTACCCAGAGGGTACCCAAGTTGATATTTTCTAACGTAGAGACTGCCCTGAAGCCCAGGATGAGATCTTTGCAGGACATGGGATTTTCTGACACTGAAATAGTTCAGCTGGTTTCATCATGTCCGACTATTCTCTTTCTACGTGACATCCAACCGAGGATCAACTTCTGGAGGTCACTTCTTGGTTCTAATGAGAGGTTAATTAAGGCCTGCAGGGGGAGCATGTTTCTCCTTACTTCTAGCTTGGCTCAAAAGATTGAGCCCAATATATCTCTCTTGAGGGAATGTGGCATCAGTGAGCAACGCATTGCGCAGATGGTGGTGACACTACCGAGTTTTCTTTGTCGAACAGAAAAATGTATCAAGGAAGTTATCGAACATGTTGAGGAGTTGGGTGTGTCACGTGACTGTAAAATGTTCCCTCGTGCACTATTAGCAGTCGTGACCCTGAGCAGGTCCAGGTTTGATGCTACCTTTGCAACCCTGATGAGCTTTGGGTGGTCCCGACCAGATTGCATCGCTGCATTCAGGAGGCATCCATCCATTTGGAATTTCTCAAAGAAGACCTTATGTGATAAGATGACATTCCTGATGAAGGAAGCTGGTTGTGAGCTGACATATATCATTAGCCATCCCATGCTTCTTACATATAGCTTGGAGAATAGGTTGAGACCTCGATATGAAGTTATGAATTTTCTTGATCAGAATAAATTGCTGGATAAAGGACATAACCCGCTATATGTCGCGAAGCTATCTGAAGAGAAGTTCAGAAACAAATTCCTTTTCCTGCTACGCAAGGAGAAATTTATTGCTCAATATGATTCCTATGTTGTTGCTGTGCAGGGAAAGCACGATGTTGTTGCAGAAAACTAGGATTGCAAGTGCTTCCTTGAGACAAAGTGTCAACCTATTGCATGTTGACTGCAAATTAATCACTTTATATTTGTGACTATTTAAATTCTGCAAGAGTTTCTTGGAGTATAACTTCCTCGTTGATTTGGTGATTGTTCTTCTACTTATTTTTTCTACAACAAAAGGTACTGATTCTTTTATGCTGATGTCTCAGGAATTGGTGTGGGGGAAAGTCAATTACTTGAAAAAGGTAACCAAAATATCAAGCTTTTGTTTTCTGTTTCTACCATATTTAGCTAATTCTGCCAGTCGATCAATCAGTGTCAACTTTGTCTCGGATTGTTGTGAAGGCATATTGGTAACTGTGCTGTCATTTAGATGATTGTGATCTAATTTAATAAGGACACCTTTCTTTTGAAGGCGGACATCTCATAGGCAACAAAAAGATGTGGATATGACTATAACATATTTGTTCTAGTCATATCCAGACTCACATTAAAAAATTAAGACCAATACGTCCATTTTTACCGTTTAATTTAACTATTATCGCCCATGTCTTTTCACACTCGGTCATTTATGTGTATGTTTGAGTTCATCTGAACCAAATTGAGCACCCGCACCCATCATAGGTCCAGAATGATTATTGAATTTGAGCTACATTGGGTGCATATCTAATTTTTTATAATAACAGTTGAATTATATTAAGAGAACAATTACCAGGTAGGTAATAAAATGAGCACATCTATGGCATATATCTACAGTAATTCTTAGTTTGTCAATATGATAGTATCTATAATTTTTGCCTAGGACAACTTGGTTTGTGTTATGAATTTTTTTATGTAATTATTATTTTGGTGTTTTGAAAATAAGGCACATTATCATTATTTTTTAGTAATATGTTTAGTTGTTAAAATTTTAATTTAATGAAAGATTTTCAAAAGTCGACAAAGAAGATTATTGGACGGTTATGAAACAACTATTGATTATAAATCGGTAATAATGTTGAAAAGTGTGAAATTTTTTTCAAAAGTTTTAAAAAGACATAAAAGATATCTAGTTCTATAATTTTAGACAACAAAAAGAAAACAAATGGAGCTCACATTTTTCCGTTAGTTTTTGAATCAAATTAGTCCTAGAAATTTGTTGCTTTTGTCCTTATTTATTTTTTAACGAATTCCTTATTATGCATTAATAATTCGTAGACAAATCTCTTTCATAAGACACTAACCGTCATTTTTTCTTCTCTACATAATGAACATGTATGATTTGTTTGTTTCATGACATAGTTATTTATTTCAAAAAATAAAAAAATAAATGGTTAACACAATATTTCACTTTGTGAGGATTTCGAGTTCATCAAATAATGTCTTTTTTTTGGAGGCCCTTTTAGCATGAAACTTCCAATTAAGAAGGTTTATGAAAATCACAAGTAACACGTTTTAGTACTTTTAAAAAATAATTATCTTATTAAATTGTTTCTCAGACACTTTGCACTTGTGTGTTTGATCATGTGAAGGACCTCTTAAGTTGGAGCATCATCAACTGCTTCTATGTTTTCTCCTTCATTGTCAAGACTCGATAAAAATTATCTACCTTTCTGTAAGGTTAACAAAGTTGTCATCTTAGTAAGAAACTTGAAAGTGGTTATAAAAGACTACTTCTATTGGAATGCATTAGTAAGTTATCTATCCTTTTCAACCTGAGTTTGTATTACCCGGTATACATATAAAGTCACAAACTTCTTTTACATTTTTGTCTCTCTACAAGACATATGATGCATGGCAACAACAGTTATGCATAATGTAAATAACAAATATTGTATTAATTCTAATATTCATTATTCATTTCATAATATGTAGTTTTGTCAAAAGTTTCATAATATGTAATTTAGTTTATCCTGCTTGGAATTTACTATTACATATTGGCTTGATTGTGAAATAATTCTTGACTTAATTTTTGAAACAAGCAGATCATCTTCGACAGTAGACCTTACAGTAAATGTACAACATCTTCGTAACTCGCCAAACAACACGAGGGTTGCTTGTCTTGGGTGACTACTTCTATACCTTCGCGCCCTTAGCTCCCAATAGACGATTCGTTCTCCCTCATGAACTAGCTTAGAAATCTTTGGAGGAGGCACCATGGAAACTTGATGTTCAAATACGGGCAACCAAGTCAGCTGGCCAAGATGGCTACTAGCATTCATCTGGAGCTCTTTTATAAATAGATTAACCACTGGTCCAATTCTAAAAGGTTAGCTACTGGTGGAGATGATATATGGATATCTATCCATTGAAGCTTCATAGCTAACAATAAGCTGCTTTTGTTAGTATGTTTATCCTATTGGACTCGAACGGATAAAGAATACTAGAGATTTGTTTATAATTCAAGAACTAAGAGCTGAATTCACGATGTAGTGTTCATATGCTCTCTGTAGAAGTTGGATTGCGGAAAATCAACTAAGAAACTAGTGTAATGTTGAAGTCAAAAGGTTGAGCACTATTATTACTTTGCATAACTCAAAAACAATTGTATAATCTAGTTAGGGTATTACAGTAAAACCTCATGAAAATTTGTAGACTATGGAAGACAACAGTGTCAACAGGAGACTATTGTGTTACAAACACATTGGTTACTCTATCTCATTGGGAATTAAGAAAACAAATTCAATCTTTTGTGACGTAAAATGAAAAGCTAGGAATTATGACAATAAAATGTTCTAAACAGTAAAAAAAAAAAAACTAAGAGGGGTTTGAACTCCACGTGATTCAAACACGTAATCTTAAGCAACGAATAATTATGTTTTATGATGTATTTGAAATAAATATCTTAAGCATAATGGGAATGATTATTTTCATTTTAGGGCTAGAGATTTTTAGACACTATCGAAGCCAAAGACAAGATAAAATATAGCTTCTAACTTTTAACACCTCCTTCAAATCCTTCAAATCAGTAGTTCGTTGATTGCAAAACATATCGGAATCGGTCATGAGTGATTTAATTCCAGTTCCTAGGTTTCAAAAATTAGAATCATCGATCCTAGATCGATGATTCTGCTTCCTATTTAAATCATCGATTTGATAGTTGTTTATATAGAAAAAACCTCGATTAAGTATATTATCGTTGGATAATTGGGCTTAAATAATTGGGCCTAATAGGCTGTGCTTTGCCCAACAATCGATGGAGTGTTAGATGAACAATTTGCCTCTCCCATATAAATAGCCATATTTAGGGATACTTTAGTTATTTTATAATTAAAATATTAAAAATTAGAAAAATAAACTAGTCCTTCCAATAAGCAAATAATAGCGGAGAAATTTTAGGAAAAAAATAAAAACCGTATAGATACCCCAAAAATCTTTTATCCTTCCTCACATCATTGGTTAAGCATATATTAAAGTTTGAACGCTCTGATGCTCTTTTTTTAATCCGATGGCAAGTGGAAGCTATCACTGCATTATCGAGAATGCTTTTGGAAATCAGATCTTGGTAATTCAAGAAAGCCAACATATCAATGTCGACGTTGAGACATTGATATAATGGCTTTTAAAAATGTAGAAGGAAGAAGATGTAAGGACCAAACTTAAGTTAAACATCTTCAAATTGTACTTCAAAAATGTTTGAAATACTGATGGCTCATTGTATATCATATGTAATTATCAGGGCAAAATTTTCAAATATAAAGAAGGAAGAATATATGGAACATTCTGAAAATATATTGTATAGAAACATCCATCTCAAGTCGGTATAGTGAAAAGTCAAATGTAAATTTTCAGGTACCCTACTAATCTCACTTTTTATTTTTCTATTGAAAAAATTATGAAACATTAGCTATATTTATTTTTGTTTAATATTTTTTTAATTTTAGTGAAAAAGTTAGATTTATTGATTATTATTAATAGGTTTTCAATTATACCTCATAATAAATTTTCATGTCACTCTTGCTCACATTTTATATATTTTTTATAAAAAAAATTATTGTGTTTCTATTTATGTTGATATTTGGAGCGTTCATTAGCAAATATACTCATATATGGGAATTATTTATTATTGGATTGATAGTGATTGGACCATGCAAAAGAAATTAATGCTTTTATAGTTTTTATTGAATGACATATAGTCAATAATATTTATAGAATGATAAATTTATAAAATATTATTTGATTTTTAAATTTTTTTCATTGGTTTTAATCATACAATGGTAAATACCGCTTCTATTATGGAATTACAAGAAGTTTGACAACATCGTTTGCCATATTTTGAATTTATATGTATAAGAAGGGCTAACATCTCTTAAAAGTTTTATTTCTCCTATTAGGTAAACTGTTTCATTCTTATGGGTCATCTATGAAAAAATTAGGGATGTTTCGACCCGATGAAATTATATATATATGAATTATTTAAAGAATCCTTTAAAGATAATAAATTATTATTTATAATAATATTACGAAAGTTAGTTTATATCTACAACATTGGAATGCATGTGAAAGAATTTTAATAATTTAAAAGTTTTAAAAAGGTAACATATACTTTGACTAGTGTTTATTATGTTACTGTACATGTTTTTTTTAGTTGTTTGCATTAATATGGTTGGTGCATTATAAGAATATCATATGATAACAATTTAAATATGACAATAATGGCTACAATATCAAAAGTTTTTTTTTTTTTTTTTTTTTTTTTTTTTTTTTTTTTTTTTTTTTTTTTTTTTTTTTTTTTTTTTTTTTTTTTTTTTTTTTTTTTTTTTTTTTTTTTTTTTTTTTTTTTTTTTTTTTTTTTTTTTTTTTTTTTTTTTTTTTTTTTTTTTTTTTTTTTTTTTTTTTTTTTTTTTTTTTTTTTTTTTTTTTCATTGGTTTTAATCATACAATGGTAAATACCGCTTCTATTATGGAATTACAAGAAGTTTGACAACATCGTTTGCCATATTTTGAATTTATATGTATAAGAAGGGCTAACATCTCTTAAAAGTTTTATTTCTCCTATTAGGTAAACTGTTTCATTCTTATGGGTCATCTATGAAAAAATTAGGGATGTTTCGACCCGATGAAATTATATATATATGAATTATTTAAAGAATCCTTTAAAGATAATAAAATTTATAAGAGAGAAAAATTATTATTATTAATTTTTATCGATTTATTTAATTATATGTGTTTTAATCCTTGTACTTGATTAAATGATTTCAGTAATTATTTAACCACTTATTATGAAAGTTTAGGAGTGGATGATATTAGTGATAAGATTAGATATATTAAAAAATTAATTACTAACTTATATAATCATTATAGTGCTAACTATAATAAATAACATGATACCTTTAAAACTTCTTCATTTAGGATCTAAGTTAGGGAAGATAATAAAATTTATAAGAGAGAAAAATTATTATTACAAAGATTTAAAAAAATCAAAGGGATCTTAAATCTCAAACTTCAAGTTTAATATATATCTAACAACTTTAAAGTTTGATGACAACATATATGTACAGAGTTTTCTATTATGGATTGGACATGATACATAATAATATTTTTAATTTTAACGATTAATACTAGCAACTTTAGTGTTGATACATGTGGAGTCAACCTTCGGTGCAAGAGAACATGTTCTATATGAAACTAGATTAAGTATGACTTTCAAATCAATTGATGTTTAAATATGAATTAATAGACAAAGGTGACGAAATAGAGCCAATACATTACATCTTATGTGAGGACAATAATCTTCTATTAAATATATCAATTGAAAGGATGATTGAAATGTCCAACATTAGAAGGGATTGAATATTTATAAATTTACATAATTTATATTAATTTTTTATTAGATCATTACACATTTATACTCATTAAAGTCGTACATTCATTTTTCAAAATTTCAAAATAAAATTATGATTTTTTGTTATAATTTTTAATAAATAATTAAAAATATCAGTTCAAACTATATCAAAATCGATCAAACAGGAAACAACCCTTACAGGTTTGATTTTTTATTCTCAATTTTGCTTAGGCTAGATAGAACTTTACGCTGATGAAAGCCACTGACTAAACAATTTGAGACTTATTCTTGACTCAAAATACAATGTCTTACCAATATTTAGATTATCAAATCTATATTTGCTAGTTTAGTTAGTGACTTGAAGGAGAATATAATACTGGTAACAATAGAAAGAGATTTGAATGCTTTGACTACATATGTTTTCTTACACAGAGCATAAATAGTTCGGATATTTTATGGCTTTTGTTGTTATTGTTATTGTTTGCACTTGTTGGTTTTATTAGCAAATTCTCACTGATTCAGATTAATAGCTGAAGCAATTGAAGTCACTGAGCGCCCGATAAGTGGTCCGGGGAAGCGAGTTCAACCGGGTGCGGCCCAGGCGGCCGTCCGATTAAGGCTGGGTCTAGCCCAGTCAAGTCAATTTGGATCTCTGGTTCGATTGAACCAGATGAGAACGGCATCCTCAAATTCGCACGCGTGCCCATAATGCAGCGGTGAAACTGTCTCCTTCTCTACAGCGACCGCGACTGCGGCGTATACCTTTGCGAAAGGCGGGCGGCAGCGGTGGCATCTTCCTCCGTCGAGCTCTTATCGCTGCGGCGTTTTCCTCGGCGAACGGTGGATGCTTTTTTTTTTTTTTTTTTTTTTTTTTTTTTTTTTTTTTTTTTTTTTTTTTTTTTTTTTTTTTTTTTTTTTTTTTTTTTTTTTTTTTTTTTTTTTTTTTTTTTTTTTTTTTTTTTTTTTTTTTTTTTTTTTTTTTTTTTTTTTTTTTTTTTTTTTTTTTTTTTTTTTTTTTTTTTTTTTTTTTTTTTTTTTTTTTTTTTTTTTTTTTTTTTTTTTTTTTTTTTTTTTTTTTTTTTTTTTTTTTTTTTTTTTTTTTTTTTTTTTTTTTTTTTTTTTTTTTTTTTTTTTTTTTTTTTTTTTTTTTTTTTTTTTTTTTTTTTTTTTTTTTTTTTTTTTTTTTTTTTTTTTTTTTTTTTTTTTTTTTTTTTTTTTTTTTTTTTTTTTTTTTTTTTTTTTTTTTTTTTTTTTTTTTTTTTTTTTTTTTTTTTTTTTTTTTTTTTTTTTTTTTTTTTTTTTTTTTTTTTTTTTTTTTTTTTTTTTTTTTTTTTTTTTTTTTTTTTTTTTTCCTCTTCGTCGGCGAACGGTGACAGCGCCCGGTATCTATCTCTTACACATCCTCCTCCTCCTCTTCCTCCTTCCCCGTCGCACAATCCTTTCCCCTCCCTCCTCTACACCCCTCTTCGCCCTCTCTATACATATTTGCACTTGCTGGTTTTAGTGTCAAATTCTCACTGATATAGGTTATGCTGGTGAAGCTTCTCAAATAAAAGACTTTTTTTTTCTTCATTAATGATAAGTAGCTGATCCTACATATAATTTTTCACTGTAGCTGAAGTTAGTTACATGAGCAGTCTCTCTTAAACTAAGTTTTTTTATCATCACAGAATATTTTTTCACTGTCGGTGAAGTTATTTACATGAGCAGTCTCTCTTAAACTAAGTTTTTTCTATCATCACAGGACCAAATAAACTAGTAGTTTTTCTTGATCGAGGCAGTTTTCTTACCTTTTTATTCATTTTTTTCAGAAAATTTGTTGCCTTTCTCTGGTCTTCCAGCTATGTTGTAATTTTTGTCAAGTTGCATCTTCAAGAGTGCCATCTTTAGCATGTTGAACCTCACAAATTACTGTTGTTAATTTCTTGTACAGTGTCTTTTCTACTTACCAGTCTTTGTTTGACCTATAACTAAATCATTTCTTTACATTCTTGAAGAAAAGGATCAATTATTCTGGAAGTGCTCATTTGAAATGTTCCTGGTTTTAGTTGTAGGAAATTAGTGAATCTGATGTTAGACAAAACAGTATGCATCTTCCTGTTATTCTAAATTCTGTAGTACCATTTGCAAGTCAATGATGTTCAATCTACAAGTATAAACATGAGTATCGTCTGTATACGATCAACATGGTAAATGCCTTTGCCACTCTTATGCAGCAGATACATTTGATATGGTTTTTAAATTGCTACAGGGATATAGGATGCTTGGTAGTGTCTAAACCCACCAACTACAATGGAAAAATAAGTGGAATTTGTGTCTGTGCGCTGGTGTTGTATGATGCCATTATTTCAGTGGTGGAAAATTGCTCGGATGTGAGCATGATAATAAGTAACTAATCATAGGTACTCTTTATCAACTCTCAAACAACATTTAGAGACTTATCTCTGAAATAAATGGCTGATTGGAACTGAATGCATGTGGATTAACACGAGTGGAATAGGAATGTTGCCTGAGACCGATGATTAGTTGTAAGTTTTCAACATCCTTGATTTGAGGCAGAAGAGGAATTTGGACTTGGAGAGGGCAGAAATAAGACTACTTTTCTTGTATTTTTCTGCAAACAGTACGTGATACTGCCTCAAAAGACAATGTTTTTGGTGCAGAAGAGGCTCTTTTGCCTTCTCTCATGTAACAAGTCCACCGTCCATGTTTCCTCCTATCAACTCTGCAGTCTGTTTAGCTTTTCCACTGCCGAAGAGCACAGTTCAAATCATAGATCCAACTTTACGTTGGTTGACCCCCTTGAGTCATGTGAACTTTCCTCAAAAGAGGCTGCAAAAAGGGCCAAGGATCACATCTGTGAAAAAGAACTTTCAAGTTCAAGTATTTCCATTGAGTTCTTTAAGCAGAGCGGTTGGAGTGATGCACAAGTCATGAAGCTTATGCAGAGGGAACCCAAGTTTCTACGTGCTAACGTAGAGACTGTCCTGAAGCCCAGGATGAGATCTTTGCAGGACATGGGATTTTCTGACACTGAAATAGTTCAGCTGGTTTCATCATGTCCGGCTCTGCTCTATCTACGTGATATCCAACCAAGGATCAACTTCTGGAGGTCACTACTTGGTTCTAATGAGAGGTTAATTAAAACCAGCAGGAGGAACATGTTTCTCCTTACTTCTAGCTTGGCTCAAAAGATTGAACCCAATATATCTCTCTTGAGGGAATGTGGCATCAGTGAGCAACGCATCACGCAAATGGTGGTGGCAATACCGAGTTTTTTCTGTCAAACGAACAAATGTATCAACGAATCTATCAAACATGTTGAGGAGTTGGGTGTGTCACGTGACTGTAAAATGTTCCCTCATGCACTTTTAACAGTCATGACCATGAGCAGGTCCAGGTTTGATGCTACTTTTGCAACCCTGATGAGCTTTGGGTGGTCCCAACCAGACAGCGTTGCTGCATTCAGGAGGAATCCAGTCATTTGGAATTTCTCAAAGAAGACCTTATGTGACAAGATGACATTCCTGACGAAGGAAGCTGGTTGTGAGCTGACATATATCATTTGCCATCCGGTGCTTCTTACATATAGCTTGGAGAAGAGGTTGAGACCTCGATATGAAGTTCTGAATTTTCTTAAGCAGAATAAATTGCTGGACGAACGACATAACCTTCAATCTGTCCTGATGCTATCTGAAGAGAGGTTCAGAAAGAAATTTCTTTTCCTGGTAGGCGAGGAGAAATTTATTGCTCTATATGATTCCTATGTTGCTGCCGTGCAGGGAAAGCACCACGTTGTTGCGGAAAACTAGGATTGCAAGTGCTTCCTTCCTTGAGACAAAAGTGTAAACCTATTGCATGCTGACTGCAACTTAATCATTTGACATTTGTGACATTTTAAATTCTCCAAGAGTTTATTAGAGTAGAACTTCCATGTTGATTTTGGGATTTTTCTTCTATTTATTTTTCTCTACAACAAAAGAATACTGATTCATATATGCTGATGTCTCAGAAATTGGAGTTTGGGGGAAAGTCAATTACTTGGGAAAGGTAATCAAGTTTTTGTGTTCTATTTCTACCATATCTAGTTGATTCTGCCAGCTGGTCGATCGGCGCCAACTTGGCCTCGGTCATGTTAATTGTTGTGAACTCTATTCGTAACTTTGCTGTCATTTAGATTATTGTGATCTAATTTAATAAGGACACCTTCCTTTCGAAGGTCAAAGAATTATGTAAGAGAGCCACTTGGACGGAACATATTTCAAAGGAAACAACAGATCTGGATGTGAGTAGAACACATTTGTCCTAGTCATATCCAGGCTCGCACATTAAAAATTTATGAGCAATACTATAATTTAACTCATTAAACAACATATCTATATTAAATTTTGTTACACGTGTATTGTTACATAATTAGATCAAGTGTTTGACTTTGTGTCTCACGTGTTTGGTTTCATTTAATTATTGAGACCCATGCATATTGTCACACTTGGTCATTTATGTGTATGTTTGAATTCATCTGATCAAAATTAAGCACATTACAGATCCAGAATGATTATTGAATTTGAGCTATTCTGGTTGTATCTCTAGTTCTTTTTATAATAACAGTTTAATTGTATTAAGAGAACAATTACCAGATAGGTTATAATATGAACACATCTATGGCATACATCTACAATTAGTTTCTGCTTTAGCCTTCTCTATCTGGATGTTTTTTAATTGTGAACTCATTCACTAAAATCCATATGTTAGGTGTCTCTTGCCTCTTTTAAGATCTCAAAGCAATATGCTTAGTGATTCACTGGAAAACGGCAAACCATTAGGCACTGATTATAGTAATTGTACATTTTCAAACAGTCAATTTCTAATTGGTAACATTGTTGAAATACCATAATTTAGCTGTTGTACAAAATTGGTTTAATGGTATACAATTTACTAGCATAGTAATTGTACCAGTCCATATTGGCATATTAATTTTGATATTGGTGTACCTAGATGTTGGAGATTTGTTTGTAATTGAAAAACTACAGTTGAATTCATGATATAGTGTTCATATGCTTTATGTAGAAATTGGATTGTGGATGATCAACTAACAAATTTAAGAAATTGATGCAACGATGAATTTAAAAGGTTGAGCATTACTATTTCTCTACAGAACTCAAAGTCAGTTTTATAATCTTGTTAGTATATTACAATAAAATCTTATGATAATAATTTGGAAGGCAGTAGTGTCAACATGAGATTACGTGTTATATAAGCAATGGTTACTCTGTCTTACTGTGAGTTGAGAAAACAAAATCACTCTTCCATGACACATAACGGAAAGCTGAGAATTTGACTACAAAATGTTTTAAACGGTAATTCCAAAATAAAATTAAAGAGTAAGTGATTTGAACAAGACGTGAATCGAACATGCAACCTTCTGATCTGGAGTGAGACACGCTATCGGTGTGCCGCAGATCTAAAGATAATAGGAATGACTATCATCCCTACCGTTAAGAGATCAAATGCAAGATAAAATATTAATTCTAATTTTAATTATTCTTTCAAATTATTGTGATCAAGAAACAATGGAAGAACTTTGTTCGGATGATTTGTAAGTAAATTTTATTATTCATTGGCTATAATTCTTCTTCAAATTTTATTTTCAACATAATACTCAATTATTGATGAACAATATGACATTTCTTGTGTATTTCCTTGTTTATTTTTTATGTTCTATTGTTGGTTGTTGTGCCTATGAGGTTTTTGAAGTTATGCTGGTCAGTGGTTGTTAAGTTCATCATCGTGAATCTTATAATGAGAACTTAATATATATGTAAGATTAAGCTGTGTATATTTGGGGTCCTGTGTATTTTTCTCTAGTATCTCATGCAAGATTTCTAAACAACAAACTGAAAACCTTTCTTTTATGATAATAAGATTTTGCCAAAAGATTGGGTACGATAAATCATAAAGTCAAACCTTAAATAAAGATGCATATCTAATATATCATAACTTATGATGTTATATTTATTGAGAAAGTCATTCCATGTGTTGTAAAAGGAGACTTTTGGATCTACTCATGTTGAGATTGGTTTGCTATTTTTTTCAGTATAAAAAATCTGATGTTGCATAATTATTTTTGATTTGATATTCTAGACTTCTCTAACCAAGATATATCTTTATATCTATTATCTTTAAAGGAGTTAAAAGATCTCTTCTTTCTTACCTATTGTCATAAACTTAATTGTTATTATCTTAATTGTACAGTACCATTATGATATTCTGATGTTGTTGAATGACCAATCTACCACATAACCTTAAATAATCTATTAAAAAATTACATAAAAGAAAATAAGCTGACGTTTCCTTATTTTGTGTACCGCTTTATAACATCCTGTTCGAGCACACTAGAAAATTTCAACAATCATCAAAATACTAAATGACCAAAATGTGCTGAATAAAACTATAACGTGACTTATTTCCAAACTCAAAAATAAATCCAAAATCTCAAATCTTGTATTTAAATTATCAAATCTCAAAATCTCAAAAATAACGTACATTAAAACACGTTGCACTGCTTACATTTAAATTATCAAATCTTGTATTTGATGGTTTAGTTGGTTATTTGAAGGAGAATTTACTAGTAACAATACAAAGAAATTTTAGTGCTTTTAATATGACTACATTGTTTTTTGACATAGATTTTTGACATAGAATCGCCAATCTCATCATGAATAGTTCCAATACTATCACTTTTGTTATTATTATGATTGTTTGCACGTGCAGATTACATTAGCAAATTATAGATCTGCCGGTGAAGCTTCTTAATTAAAAGATATATATATTTTTTCATCAGGGATGTATATAACCAAAGCTACATATAATTTCCTTACTAAAACAAGCAAAGTCACGTACTGTCTTTCGCCTAGGTGCCTTGAGGTGAGACCCTAAAATAAGTGAGTTGGACGAGCAAGTTCAATCGAACATGGTCTAGGCACTCGCCCAAGCTCAAGGTAGGTCAAGCACTCATCTGATTCAACTCTGGTTGGATCAAGCCTAAGTCAAGCTAATTTGATATCACTACGAACCAAGTATCGAGTGGGTCAGGTGCTCATTTGATTCATAAACCATAAATTCAAGAATTCAAACCTAAGAAAATGGTTATATATCTAGTATAACATAACATATGAATCTGTATAAGTCAAACCATAAATGAATTTACAGTGTGATTATCTCATATAGTCCATTGTGAATGAATCTGCATTAGAAAATAAAAATAAATTGGCAACAAGTAAACATGTTGCCGAAAAAACGGATAGTTCTATTTTGATCAAGTGTTTGGTTCGTCAAATCTTTTAGTTTCCTTGTCTTGTCTATCTTTCTACTATTTCCTTTTCAAACACATCAGAAATTTTCAATAATCAACAAAACCCCAAATGATCAAAATATGCTAAACAACTATAACATCACTTATTTCCAAATTTCAAAATAAACCCAATATCTAAACGCATTTAGTTAAGTATAACTAGTCGTTATCTATGTTGGATTTGAATCATAACTAAATTAAATCGATAATTCATTAATTACAAATTGAATCAACTTGGGACAATTAATTATAGTTCTTGGATTTGAAAAATTAAAAATATCGATCCCGAAATCGATGATTCCGATCTTGATTTGAATCATCAATTTGATCATTTTTATATAAAAAAAACCTCGATCAAATAGGTTGTCGGACTCAAATGATCGAGCCCAACAGTCCTTACTTGGCCCAACAATCGAGGGACGAGAAAATGGTTAGTTTGCCTCTCTATACAGTGATATAAATGACTATATTTATGGGTCTTTTAGTTATTTTATAATTTAAATTAAAAAAATAATCACTAGTTTTGGAGATATTTTAAGAAAAAATTAAAAATCTTATAAATACTCTTGTAATCTCTAATTTTCTCTCACATCATTGATTAAGTACTCATGCTCTTTTTTTAATACGATGGTAAGTGGAAGCTACAACTTGAGATTTTTAAAAATCCGATATAAAGCTAACATATTAACGTGGATAATTGGCTAAACTCAAGTTAGACATCTTTGGGTTATACTTAAAAAAAGTTTGAAACATCGATGATTCCTTTCATATCACATGGAATTATTAGAGTTAAAAATTTTAAATTTAAAGAAGAAAAAAGATAAGAACATTATGAAAAAAACATCCAATAAACATGTTAATAGGGAGAAAAGTCAAACGTAAGTTTTTGAGTACCCTACTAATTTTATTTTTTATTTTATATTAAAAAAATGAAACATTAGCTATATTATTTTTTGTTAAATATGTATATTTTAATTTCGATGAAAAAAATAGATTTATTGATTATTGTCAAGGCTTTAAATCCTACCACATGACAAATTCTATGTATCATACTTACTCGCACGTTATATAATTTTTATAAAAAAATTATTAAGTTTTCATTTATTTTGATATTTAGAGTGAGCACTAGCAAATATACACATATACAGAAATCACTTAATCATTGGATTGATAGTGATTGGACCATATAAAAAAATTATTGTTTTTAGAGTTTTTATTGAATGGCATATAATCAATAATATTTATGAAATGATAAATTTTATAATGTATTATTTGATTCTTAAAATTTTTTTCATTGATTTTATTAATACAATGATAAATACTTCTTTTATATTGAAATTACAAGAAGCTTGTTAGCTGTGCTTCTCTTTTTTCTTTTTTCTTTTTTTGATGTTAGATGTGCTTCTCATATTTTGAATTTATGTGCACAAGAAGGACTTAGATCTCTTCCAACTTTCATATCTTCTATTAAGCAAGCTATTTCATTCTTGTGAAGTCATCCATAAGCAATGAAAAAACAAGTCAGATTTTATAAATTAAATGATAAAAAGATCAAAAGATTTTCTAGAGATGTTTCTACCTAATGAAATTCAATATATAAATTATTTAAAAATCTTTTGAATATAAAAAATAATTATATATTTTTATTACAAATAATATTATGAAAGTTTACTTATATTCACAACATTGGAATGTATGTGAAAGAAATTTTTAATTTTTAATTTTTTTAATAATGTAATATATACTTTTACTAGTGATTATTATCTTACTATGAATATTTTTTTAGTTGTTTGTATTAATTGTTGAATCTCGGATTTTGATGATGAAACTAATTGATTGTGTTTAGATGCTTAACTGCATTTTGAGTGATGCAGGTCTACTCGATCAAGATTAGACAGTTGACGCAGAAGGAATTGACGTTGCGCCGGAGGAGATCACGTTAGGATATTGGACGGTAGAACGCTTCGGACGTCGGGCATCGGGCCAAGGAGAGCGGAATTGCACCAAGGATATCGGGGTTGCGGAGGTCAACCGCCGATTGGGCAACAAGCCGCAAGAGTGGACGATGCGCTGAAGAATCGGACAAAGCGCCAACCAATGACGTGCCGGGCAACAGAATGTCAATTCGCGTTGTAATAATTATCTAGATCGGAGTAGAGTTTTGGCTTGTGTGTGTGCAGGATTAACTACGATAACGATGAAGACATAAAGCGAAACAAAGTGTCGGAGTCAAGCGCGAAGGATTCGTTGGGAGTTCGAGAGTTCGACGGAAGTCCGAAGGTTCATCGGGAATGCTGTCGGAACTAGCCGAGAATGAGTAGGGAGCTTGTCGAAGGGTTTTTCGGAAGCTCGCAGAAAGGTTCGTCGGAAGTTCGCGGAGCTCACCGAGAAAGATCGTAGCTTGCCGAAGAAGCTCGTCGAAACTCGCCAAGATCAAATCGTGAAGTCTCGGAGCTTGTCGGGAGTCCGCAGAATGGTTTTCAAGAGTTTTTCGGAAGACCGCCGGAAGTTCGCCGGAAGAAGTCTTGACTTGCGGACTTTGTAATAGCTTAGGAAATGTCTTTAAATTCGTAGTTAGCACATTAATTAGGGTTAGGATTAGGTGTTAATCTTATAACCCAAGTAGGGGCCAATTGGGCCCGAGTTCGGACTGGTTTGGGCCAAGTTTGGAGCCCAACCAGTGAGCCGAAATAGCCAGGCGGTGGCACCGCCCAGCACCCGAGAGCCAGGTACACTGTCAGTGTCAAAACTGACAAGCAGTGGCACCGCTAGCTTCGGGAAACCGAAGAGAATTCAAATTTTGGAGCCCAAATTTGAATCCTCTTGAGGCCTATAATACCCCTCTATTCTCAGCTGAGATAACAACCTTTTGAGAAGCTAGAAGTTGAGAAAATCTTTGAGGAAAAGTCTTGTTTTCAATAGCTTGAGTGTTTACCTCCTTTCTTTCCATTGGAATCTTTGTAAAAGGGTGAACCACTTGTAAGAGATTGTAAGAGGGGTGTAGAACCGAGAGCCAGGCGGTGGCACCGCCCAGCACCCGAGAGCCAGGCGGTGGCACCGCCCAGCACCCGAGAGCCAGGCGGTGGCACCGCCCAGCACCCGAGAGCCAGGCGGTGGCACCGCCCAGCACCCGAGAGCCAGGCGGTGGCACCGCCCAGCACCCGAGAGCCAGGCGGTGGCACCGCCCAGCACCCGAGAGCCAGGCGGTGGCACCGCCCAGCACCCGAGAGCCAGGCGGTGGCACCGCCCAGCACCCGAGAGCCAGGCGGTGGCACCGCCCAGCACCCGAGAGCCAGGCGGTGGCACCGCCCAGCACCCGAGAGCCAGGCGGTGGCACCGCCCAGCACCCGAGAGCCAGGCGGTGGCACCGCCCAGCACCCGAGAGCCAGGCGGTGGCACCGCCCAGCACCCGAGAGCCAGGCGGTGGCACCGCCCAGCACCCGAGAGCCAGGCGGTGGCACCGCCCAGCACCCGAGAGCCAGGCGGTGGCACCGCCCAGCACCCGAGGAACCGAAGAGAATTCAAATTTTGGAGCCCAAATTTGAATCCTCTTGAGGCCTATAAATACCCCTCTATTCTCAGCTGAGATAACAACCTTTTGAGAAGCTAGAAGTTGAGAAAATCTTTAGGAAAAGTCTTGTTTTCAATAGCTTGAGTGTTTACCTCCTTTCTTTCCATTGGAATCTTTGTAAAGGGTGAACCACTTGTAAGAGATTGTAAGAGGGGTGTAAGAAGGAGGTTGATCTTCGCCTAGTAAAGGAAGATCGTTAGTGGATGCCGATGGCCTCGACGGAAGAGGAATTGGAGGAGTGGATGTAGGTCACGATTGACCGAACCACTATAAACTACCGTCTTCTCTGGTTTGCATTTACTTCCTGCTATTACCTTACTGCAAACCCCTTCAATAGCTTACTGCCTTCAATACTTTTCCCTACGCTTTCAATCTAACCATATTTCCGGAATCGGTTTTCAACATACAAAGAAATTTCAGAAATCGACGTAGTTTTTACCGCTGCACTAATTCACCCCCCCTCCTCTTAGTGCCGCTCTTGATCCTAACATTAATATGCTTAGGTGAATTAAAAGAATATAAATATGATATTAATTTAAATATGATAATAATAATAACTATAAAGTTTAAAAAGATAAATTATTTTTAATTCTATCGATTTATTTAATTACATATGTTTTTAACGCTTGTACTATATTAAGTGACTATAGTAATTATTCAATTATTTAATCAGTTATTACGAAAGTTTAGGAGTCAACGATATTAATCATAAAATTAGAGATGGTTAGAATCTCGGATTTTAATAATGAAATCAATTAATGAAGTTATGAGTTAATGTGCGTTTGAGTAACATGTGACTACTCTCGATCAATGAAAGACAATTCGATTAAAGTAGGAAAAATGAGACGTTAGGTCAGAGTAGAACATGTCAGAAGATTGAACATTGGATCGAAAGATTAATCGACGTGTTGGAAGGACTTCATGTCATGAGTTCGAGTATCGGGTCAAAAGATCTAACATTGTGCCAAGAAGATCAAAAGTTGTATGAGTCAACATACCGATTAGGTAATACGTCAAAAGAGATGATGATGCACCAAAGGATCGGACGAAGTGCCGGATGAACCAGTGACATGCCGAATAACATAGAATTCATGCTTGTAATTGTGTGTGTTTAGATCGAGTTAATTTAGGTCTAATTGAGTCAGTTTTGGGATAAAACAATACCAACTCAATTAACGGCCCATTAGGCCTGAGTTGGGATTGTTTTTGGCCAAGTGGAAAGTTCATTCAGTGACCCTTAGCTGGCCTAGGCAGTGGCACCGCCTAAGGCTCGACCTCCCAAGCTACATGGGCTGTGATATCACCCATACACAATCTCCAAAACTGTGTCAAGCGATGGTACCGCTTAGTGTCAATATCAGACTAGACGATGGTACCACCTAGTGTCAGACTAACAGGTGATGGTACCGCCCAATACTAGCGGTGGTACCGCTAGTACCTTGAAAACATGGGATGAGTCCGTTTTAATTTTAAATTTGAAACCATTTGAGGCCTATAAATACCTCACTTATCCCTGCTCGGTTAACACAAGAACTGAGAACAAATTTGTGAGAAAACACTATTGTAATCTTATAAGAATTTATCTTCTCTTCTTAAAGTTAGATTTTTATTTAAGAGATAGGTGAGTGACTAGTAAATGTTATCTCCTAAACCTGTAAAAAGGGGATAAATGTTGTAACATGGTATTTGATCTTCACCCGTTGAAAGAAGATCGATAGTTAAAACTGGTGGTCTCGACGGAGTAGGAATCAGGAGTGGACGTATGTCACGATGATCGAACCACTATAAATATCTATTTTGCTTTTAAGTGTCATTGCCAATTGATTCAACTATCTACTGCTTTTACTTGTACTCTATATTTAAACATCTTTATGATATAGACTTTATCGAATGAAAATTTTTAATTCATATAATTTTTATGAAAGCACTAATTCACCCTCCTCTCGGTGTCGATTTCGATCCTAACAAAGATATTAAAAAATTATTTATTAACTTATATTACTATTATAGTGCTAACTATAGTAGACAACATGGTACCTTCGAAACTTCTCCGAATCAAGTTATCAGAGATAATAAAATTTGTAAAGGAGAAAAACTATTATTACAAAGATAAAAAAATCAAAGGGATCATGAAGGTCAAGCTTAGTATGTATCTAACAATTTTTTTTGAGTTGTGACAATACTATAGGTATAGAATTTTCAATTTTAGAATCATGGATATGATATATAATGATATTTTCAATGATGAATACTAGCAACGTTAGTACCGATGAGAGTTATGGATCAAGACTTCAACATAAAAGAACGGATCCTAGATGAAAGTAGATTAAGCATGACCCTCGAATTAGTTGAATCTCAAGCTATATATCGATGATTAAACAAAGACGATAAAATAGAACTTACAAATCATTTGCAAGGACAATAATCCTCTATTCAATATATCAATTGAAGAAACGATCGGGACATCCAACATAAAAAAGGATTAAATATTTATAAATATTATATAATTTTCATCAAATATTTTATTATATCATTAAATATTTATACTCATTATAGTTATACATCCATCGTCTTAAAAAATTAAAAAAATATAAAAATTTTATATTATAAATTATTTTTAATAAATAATAAAAATTATTGGTTCAAACTAGAATTGAAATGGATCAAACGGAAACCAATTCTTGCCTATTCAATTTTGATTCTAAATTTTGAATTGACAATTTTTTAAATGGATGATTCTGAAATGATGACTAAGTCTTAAATATAACTTATATTTAAATCATCAAATCTTAAATTTGCTGGTTTAGTTTGTGAATTGAAGGAGAATGTACTATTAACAGTAGAAAGAGATTTGAATGCTTTAAATTTGACTACATATGTTTTCCTCAACAGAGCATAAATAGTTAGGATATTTTATGGCTTTTGTTATTAGTGTGATTGTTAGCACTTGTTGGCTTTATTGCCAAATTCTCACTGATTTAGATTATGGCTTTATTGAGAGAAAGTCTGTTACTACAGCTGAAGCCATTGATGTCACCGGGCCCTCGATAAGTGGGCCGGGCGAGCGAGTTCAACCGGGTGCAGCCCAGGCGCCCGCCTGTTTCAGGTTGTGTCGAGCCCGAGTCAAGTCAATTTGGATCTCTGGTTCGATTGAACCAGATGAGAACAGCATCCTCAAAATTCGCACCCGAGCCCTGCCCTAAATGCAGCGGTCAAACTCTCTCCTTATCTACAGCGACCGCGACTGCGGCGTTTTCCTTGGCGAAAGGCGGCAGCTGCGGCGGCATCTTCCTCCGTCGAGCTCTTATCGCTGCGGCGTTTTCCACGGAGAACGGTGCATGCTGCGGCTTCCTCTCCGTCGGCGAACGGTGACAGCGCCCGGTATCTCTCTCTTACTCCTCCTGCTCCCTCTTCCCCCGTTCAACGCAGCCCACTAGCACCCCGCCCCCGGCCACCCCCCCGCCTCTTCGCAGCCCCCTTTCCCCGATCCCTCCTTCCTCTTACCCCTTTCGTCGCAGCTCTCCCGCTTCCCCGACACCATCCTCCTCCTCCCTTCTCCTCCCTCCTCCCTCTTTCACCCGTTCATTGCAGCCCTCCGCCCCTCTTCCCCGATCCCTCTCCCTTTCCATTATCCTGCTCCGGCCCCGACAGGCCCCATCTCCCTCCTCTACACCCCTCTTCGCCCTCTCTATACATCTTCCCCTCCCCTTTCCTTCTCCCTGATAGTTACCAGCTACCCTTCCAACAAGCAGTCAGCAGCATGTCATGAGCATTTACTTTAATGAAATAGCTAGTCACAGTATGCAATGTTAAATACTGTTGTTAAGATAGACAGCAGGAGAAGTGCTGCTTTTAGAGAGAGCAAAGAGAATCAGGAAGTCTTAGAGTAAAAGAAACAAAAACACGGAAAAGATAGAACAAGAGATAGCAGAGACAATAATTGGGTCACTGTCCAAAGAAAATCATAATTATTTGTCAATAGAATCATGCACAAGTCTGACTATTCCTCATGTGAAGCATTTTAATTAAAAATATACCTAAGCTAATACTAATCTGACTAGGTTTCCCAAAAGAATCCTCTCTCAACAGCAACTGCTTATTTTGATGAAGTGTTTGGTTCATCAAACCTCTTAGTTTTCTTATTATGTTTACTGCATTGCAGTTTCCTTTTCAAGCACATCAGAAAATTTCAACACAAAACCCCAAATGATACAAAGGATACGACTCAATCATACAAAGGACTCGACTCAATCTAAAGTACAAGTTGAGTAAACAACTAGAATTTGACTTGATTTCGAAATCCGAAAATTGACTCAAAATCTCAATGTATTTGGTTAGGTATAATCATACACCTTTATGTCAGCATAGTGTGTTCTCTGCTGTAGTGCTGAAAGCAACTATCTCCGCTACTTGAGGCTTGTTCGTACCTCAAAACACACAGGCCTGCTTATATTTGAATTGTCAAATCTTGTATTTGCTGGTTTAGTTGGTGATTTGAAGGGGCCTTTGCCAGTAACAACAGAAAGAGATTTGAATGCTCTTAATTTAAATACATATATTTTCTTACACAGAGTTCAATGATGCGGAAGATCCATATGGCTGATAATGAATAGTTTGGACATCGTGGCTTTTGTTATTATTGTGGTTGTTTGCACTTGCTGGTTTTATTGGCAAATTCTCACTGATCTAGGCTTTTTTTTTCTTCATTAATGATATGTAGCTGATGCAACATATATATTTTTTACTGTAGTTGGAAGTTATTTACATGAGCAGTCTTTCTCATAAATTAAGTTCCTTTATCATCAAAGAACCAAATAAACTAGTAGCATTTCTTGATTAAGGCAGTTTTCTTATCTCTTTATTCATTTTTCAGAAAATTTATTGCCTTTCTCTGGTCTTCCAGCTATGTTATTTTTTTTTGTCAAGTTGCTCATCATCATCTACAATGCCTTTTTAGCATGTTGAACCTCACAAATTACTGTTGTTAATTAATTAAACAGTGTCTTTTCTACATACCAGTCTTGCTAGACTTATAACTAGATCATCTCTTTACATTCTTGATGAATTGGATCAATTACTCTGGAAGTGCTCATTTGAAATGTTTCAGATTTTAGTTCTAGGACATTAGTGAATCTGATGTTAGAGAAAACATTATGCATCTTCCTGTTATTCTAATTCTGTAGTACCATTTGCAACTCATTGATGTTCAATCTACAAGTATAAACATGAGTATCGTCTGTATACGATCAACTATGGTAAATGCCTTTGCCACTCTTATGCAGCATATTTGATGAAGATACATTTGATATGGTTTTTTAAATTGCTACAGGGATATAGGATGCTTGGTAGTGTCTAAACCCACCAACTACAATAGAAAAATAAGTGGAAGATTGTGACTGTGCACTGGTGTTATATGATGCCATTATTTCAGTGGTGGAGAATTGCTTGGATGTGAGCATGATAATAAGTAACTAATCATAGATACTCTTTATCAACTCTCAAACACCATTTAGAGACGTATCTCTGAAAGAAATGGCCTGATTGGAACTGAATGCATGTGGATTAACATGAGTGGTAAAGGAATGTTGTCTGAGACAGATGATTAGTTGTAAGTTTTCAACATCCTTGATTTGAGGTAGAAGAGGAATTTGGACTTGGAGAGGGCCGAAATAAGATTACTTTTCTTGTATTTTTCTGCAAATGGTACAGTGATACTGCCTCAAAAGACTAATGTTTTTGGTGCAGAAGAGGCTCTTTTGCCTTCTCTCTTGTAACAAGTCCAACAGTCCATCTTTCCTCCTATCAACTCTGCAGTCTGTTTAGCTTTTCCACTGCCAAGGAGCACAGTTCAAATCATAGATCCAACTTTACGTTGGTTGACCCCCTTGAGTCATGTGAACTTTCCTCAAAGAGGCTGCAAAAAGGGCCAAGGATCGCATCTGTGAAAAAGAACTTTCAAGTTCAAGTATTTCCATTGAGTTCTTTAAGCAGAGCGGTTGGAGTGATGCACAAGTCATGAAGCTTATGCAGAGGGAACCCAAGTTTCTACGTGCTAACGTAGAGACTGTTCCTGAAGCCCAGGATGAGATCTTTGCAGGACATGGGATTTTCTGACACTGAAATAGTTCAGCTGGTTTCATCATGTCCGGCTCTGCTCTATTTACGTGATATCCAACCAAGGATCAACTTCTGGAGGTCACTACTTGGTTCTAATGAGAGGTTAATTAAACCAGCAGGAGGAACATGTTTCTCCTTACTTCTAGCTTGGCTCCGAATGATTGAGCCCAATATATCTCTCTTGAGGGAATGTGGCATCAGTGAGCAATGCATCACGCAGATGGTGGTGGCAAGTACCGAGGTTTTTTTTGTCGAACGAACAAATGTATCAACGAATCTATCAAACATGTTGAGGAGTTGGGTGTGTCACGTGACTGTAAAATGTTCCCTCGTGCTCTTTTAACAGTCATGACTCTGAGCAGGTCCAAGTTTGATGCTACTTTTGCAACCCTGATGAGCTTTGGGTGGTCCCAACTAGACAGCATTGCTGCATTCAGGAGGCATCCAGTCATTTGGAATTACTCAAAGAAGAACTTGTCTGACAAGATGACATTCCTGATGAAGGAAGCTGGTTGTGAGTTGACATATATCATTTGCCATCCCATGCTTCTTACATATAGCTTGGAGAAGAGGTTGAGACCTCGATATGAAGTTATGAATTTTCTTGATCAGAATAAATTGCTGGATAAAGGACTTAACCTGGCATCTGTCACGAAGCTATCTGAAGAGAAGTTCAGAAACAAATTCCTTTTTCTGCTACGCAAGGAGAAATTTATTGCTCAATATGATTCCTATGTTGTTGCTGTGCAGGGAAAGCACGACGTTGTTGTGGTAAACTAGGATTGCAAGTGCTTCCTTAAGACAAAGTGTCAACCTATTGCATGCTGACTGCAAATTAATCACTTTATATTTGTGACTATTTAAATTCTGCAAGAGTTTCTTGGAGTATTACTTCCACGTTGATTTGGTGATTGTTCTTCTACTTATTTTTTCTACAACAAAAGGTACTGATTCTTTTATGCTGTTGTCTCAGAAACTGGTGTGGGGGAAAGTCAATTACTTCAGAAAGTAACTAAAATATCAAGCTTTTGTTTTCTGTTTCTACCATATTTAGCTAATTCTGACAGCCGATCGATCAGTGTCAACTTTGCCTCGGTCATGTTAATTGTTGTGAAGGCATATTGGTAACTGTGCTGTCATTTAGATGATTGTGATCTAATTTAATAAGGACGCCTTTCTTTTGAAGGCGGACATCTCATAGTCAACAAAAAGATGTGGATATGATTATAACATATTTGCTCTAGTCATATCCAGACACACATTAAAAAGTTAAGACCAATACTTCCATTTTAACCGTTTAATTTAACTATTATCGCCCATTTCTTTTCACACTCGGTCATTTATGTTTATGTTTGAATTCATCTGAACCAAATTGAGCACCCGCACTCATCATAGGTCCAGAATGATTATTGAATTTGAGCTACATTGGGTGCATATCTATTTTTTGATAATAACAGTTGAATTATATTAAGAGAACAATTAGCAGGTAGGGTAATAAAATGAACACATCTATGGCATATATCTACAGTTAGTTATGAAGCTTCTTTTTTTATATAATGTTGTATTATCATTTTAGTGTCTTAAAAATAAAAAAAAACAGTATCATTATTTTCTTTAGTAATATGTTTGTTTGATAAAATTTAATTTAATGAAAGATTGTAAGAGGAAAGATTTAGAATAGTAGACAAAGAAGATTGTTGGATAGTGGGAGCGACTGCTGATTATAAGCTGACAATGATATTCAAGTGGATAAAATTCTTTTAGAAGTTCTGAAAGTTATGAAAGATATCTATTTCTTATTTTAAAAATATATAAATATTGATTACTAATTCTTAGTTTGTCAATATGATAGTATCTGTAATTTTTGCTTAGTACAACTTGGTTTGTGTTATGAATTTTTATTTTTTTATGTAATTATCATTTTGGTGTCTTCAAAATAAGGTGTAGTATCATTATTTTTTTTAGTAATATGTTTAGGTGCTAAAATTTTAATTTAATGAAAGATTTTCATAATGTCCACAAAGAAGATTGTTGGATGGTTATGAGACAACTATTAATTATAAATCGGTAATGATGTTGAAGAGTATAAAATTCTTTTCAAAAGTTTTGAAAAGACAAAAGATATCTATTTGTACGATTTTAGACAACAAAAAGAAAACAAATGGAGCTCACATTTTTTTCATTAGTTTTTAAATCAAATTAGTTCCAGAAATTTGTTGATTTTGTCCTTATTTATTTTTCAACAAATTCCCTATTATGCATTAATAATTCGTAGTCAAATCCCTTTCATAAGTCAATAACAGTCACTTTTTTTTCTCCACATGATGATGGACATGTATGATTTGTTTATTTTAGGACATAGTTATATATTTTCAAAAATTAAAAAAATAAATGACTAACACAAGATTTCACCTTGAGAGGATCTCGAGTTCATTAAAGGTCTTTTTTTTCGAGGCCCTTTTAGCATCAAATTTTCAATTAAAAAGATACGTGGGAAACCAAAAGTAACAAGCTTTAATACTTTAAAAAAATAATTATCTTATTAAATTGTTTCTCAAGCACTTTACACTTACGCGTTTGATCATGTGAATGACCTCTTAAGTTAGAGCATCATCCACTACTTCTATCTTTTCTCCTTCATTGTTATGACTTCATAAAAATTATCTATCTTTCTGTAAGGTTGACAAAGTTATCATCTTAGTAAGAAATTTGAAAGTGATTATGAAAGACTACTTCTATTGGAATTATCAGTAAGTTATCTATCCTTTTCTACCTGAGTTTGCATTACCTAGTATACATATAAAGTCATAAACTTCTTTTACATTTCAGTCTCTCTAGAAGACATATGATGCATAGCAACAACAATTATGCATAATGCAAATAACAAATATCGTATTAATTCTAATGTCAGCAGTAGATCTCTCGTTATTCCTTTCATAATATGTAGTTTTGTCAAAAGTTTCATAATATATAATTTAGTTTATCCTGCTTGAAATTTATTACTATATATTGGCCTGATTGTGAAATCATTCTTGACTTAATTTTTAAAACAAGCAGATCACCTTCGGTAGTAGGCCTTGCAGTAAATGTATAACATCCTCGTAACTCGCCAAACAATACGAGGGTTGTTTGTCTTGGGTGACTACTTCTAATGCCTTCGCGTCTTTAGCTCCCAATGGGCGACTCGTTCTCCCTCATGAACTAGCTTAGAAATTTTTGGAGGAGGAACCATAGAAACTTGATGTTCAAATATGAGCAACCAAGTCAGTCGGCCAAGATGACTACCAACATCCATCCGGAACAATTTTACAAATAGATTAACCATTGGTCAAATTTTAAAAGGTTAGCTACCGGTGCAGATGATATATAGATATCTATCCATTGAAGCTCCATAGCTAATAATAAAGCTGCTTTTGTTAGTATGTTTATCCTATTGGACTCGAACGGATAAAAGAATGTTGGAGATTTGTTTATAATTTAAAAACTAAGAGCTGAATTCACGGTGTAGTGTTCATATGCTCTCTACAAAAGTTGGATTGCGGAAGATCAACTAAGAAACTAATGTAATGCTGAAGTCAAAATGTTGAGCACTACTATTACTTTGCATAACTCAAAAACAATTGTATAATCTAGTTAGGGTATTACAGTAAAACCACATGAGAATTTGTAGACTATGGAAGGCAATAGTGTTACCAGGAGACTATTGTATTATAAACACATTGGTTATTCTATCTCATTGGGAATCAAGAAAACAAATTCAATCTTTTGTGACATAAAACGAAAAGCTAGGAATTATGACGACAAAATGTTTTAAACGTAAAAAAAAAAAAACTAAGAGGCGTTTGAACTCCATGTGATTCAAACACACAGTCTTGAGCAACGAATAATTATGTTTTATGATATATTTGAAATAAATATCTTAAGCATAATGGGAATGATTGTCTTCATTTTAGGGCTAGAGATTTTTAGACACTATCGAGGCCAAAGACAAGATAAAATATAGCTTCTAACTTTTAACACTTTCTTCAAATCCTTCAAATCGATAATTCGTTGATTGCAAATCATATCGAAATCGGTCATGAGTGATTTAATTTCAGTTTGGTTTGAAAAATTAGAATCATCGATCCCAGATCGATGATTCTGCTTCTTATTTAAATCATCGATTTGATAGTTTTTTATATAGAAAAAACCTCGATCAAATATATTATCATTGGATAATTGGGCTTAAACAATTGGGCCTATGTGCTTTGCCCAACAATCGATGGAGTGTCAAATGAACAATTTGTCAATCCCATATAAACAGCCATATTTAGGCATACTTTAGTTATTTTATAATTAAAAATATTAAAAATTAAAAAAAAATAAACTAGTCCTTCTAATAAGCAAATAATAGTTAGTTATGAAGAAATTTTAGGAAAAAAAATAAAAACCGTATAGATACCCCAAAATTTTTTTATCCTTTCTCACATCATTGGTTAAGCATATATTAAAGTTTGAACGCTTTGATGCTCTTTTTTTAATCTAATTGCAAGTGGAAGCTACACTATCAAGAATGCTTTTGGAAATCAGATGTGGGTAATTCAAGAAAGCCAACGTATCAATGTCTATGTTGAGACATTGATATGATGGCTTTTAAAAATGTCGAAGGAAGAAGATGTAAGGACCTAACACAAGTTAGACATCTTCAAATTATACTTCATAGCTCATTGTATATCATATGTAATTATCGGGGCAAAATTTTCAAATGCAAAGAAGGAAGAATATATGGAACATTCTGAAAGTATATTGTGAAGAAACATCCATCTCAAGTCGGTATGGTGAAAAGTCAAATGTAAATTTTCAGGTACCCTACTAATCTCACTGTTTATTTTTCTATTGAAAAAATTATGAAACATTAGCTATATTTATTTTTGTTAAATATTTTTTAAATTTTAGTGAAAAAGTTAGATTTATTGATTATTATCAATAGGTTTTCAATTATACCTCATAATGAATTTTCATATCACTCTTGCTCGCACTTTATATATTTTTTTATAAAAAAATTATTGTGTTTCTATTATGTTGATATTTGGAGCGTTCACTAGCAAATATACTGAATTATTTATTATTGGATTGATAGTGATTGGACCATGCAAAAGAAATTAATGCTTTTATAGTTTTTATTGAATGACATATAATCAATAATATTTATAGAATGATAAATTTTATAAAATATTATTGATTTTATGAATGACAATAATCAATAATATTTATAGAATGATAAATTTTATAAAATATTATTTGATTTTTAAATTTTTTTCATTGGTTTTAATCATACAATGGTAAATACCGCTTCTATTATGGAATTACAAGAAGTTTGACAACATCGTTTGCCATATTTTGAATTTATATGTATAAGAAGGGCTAACATCTCTTAAAGTTTTATTTCTCCTATTAGGTAAACTGTTTCATTCTTATGGGTCATCTATGAAAAATTTAGGGATGTTCGACCCGATGAAATTATATATATATGAATTATTTAAAGAATCCTTTAAGATAATAAATTATTATTAATTTTTATTATAAAAAATATTACGAAAGTTAGTTTATATCTACAATGTATGTGAAAGAATTTTAATAATTTTAGAATTTTTTAAAAAGGTAACATATACTTTGACTAGTGTTTATTATGTTATTGTACATGTTTTTTTAGTTGTTTGCATTAATATGGTTGGTGCATTATAAGAATATCAATATGATAACAATTAATATGACAATAATGGCTACAAAATTTAAAAAGATAAATTATTATTATTAATTTTATCAATTTATTTAATTATATGTGTTTTAATTCTTGCACTAGATTAAATGACTTCAGTAATTATTTAATCACTTATTATGAAAGTTTAGAAGTCGATGATATTAGTGATAAGATTAGAGATATTAAAAAATTAATTATTAACTTATGTAATCGTTATAGTGCTAACTATAGTAGACAATATGATACCTTTGAAACTTCTCCATCTAGGATCCAAGTTAGGGAAGGTAATAAAATTTATAAGAGAGAAAAATTATCATTACAAAGATTTAAAAAAATCAAAGGGATCGTAAATCTCAAACTTCAAGTTTATTATCTAATAACTTCTTTAAAGTTTGGTGACAGCATTATAGGTATAGAGTTTTCTATTGTGGAATGATGGATATGATATCTAATAATATTTTTAATTTTAATGATTAATACTAGTAACTTTAGTATCGATAATACCTGTGGAGTGAGCCTTTAGTTCAACAGGACGGGTTCTATATAAAACTAGATTAAATATGAATATTTAAGTATGCATTAATAGATAAAAACGACGAAATGCAACCAATACCTCTTTTGTGAGGACAATAATTTTTAATTAAACATATCACTTGAAAGGATGATTGGAATGTAAGGGACTAAATACTTAAAATTTTATATTATTTTTCATTATATCATTATACATTTACACTCATTATAGTTGTACATTCATTTTTCAAAATTTAAAAATAAAGTTATGATTTTTTATCATAATTTTTAAATATATAATTATAAATATCAGTTCAGACTATAATCAAAATTGGAACCGACCCTTACGGGTTCGATTTTTTATTCTAAATTTGCCAAACTAGAAACGATAATTCCAGAATTAAAATTAATTTACTAATGAAAGTCACTCTCTCGATAACAATTTGAGACTTGTTCTTAACTCAAAACACAATGACTTCCCAATATTTAGATGATCAAATCTTATATTTACTGGTTTAGTTAGTGACTTGAAGGAGAATATAATACTGGTAACAATAGAAAGTGATTTGAATGCTTTAAATTTGACTACATAACACAGAGCATAAATAGTTTGGATATTTTATGGCTTTTGTTATTATTGTTATTGTTTGCACTTGTTGGATTTAGTGGCAAATTCTCACTGATTTAGATTAATAGCTGAAGCAATTGAAGTCACTGAGCGCCCGATAAGTGGGCCGGGCTGGTGACTTCAACCGGGTCGCCTGATTCATGTTGTGTCGGGCCCGAGTCAAGTCAATTTGGAACTCTGGTTCGATCGAACTATATGAGAACGGCATCCTCAAAGTCGCTCCCGTGCCCTAAATGCAGCGGTGAAACCGTCTCCTTCTCCACAGCGACCACGACTCGGCGTTTTCCTTGGCGAAAGGCGGCAGCTGCGGCGGCATCTTCCTCCGTCGAGCTCTTATCGCTGCGGCGTTTTCCACGGAGAACGGTGCATGCTGCGGCTTCCTCTCCGTCGGCGAACGGTGACAGCGCCCGGTATCTCTCTCTTACTCCTCCTCCTCCTCTTCCTCCTTCGCCGTTAATTATATGTGCTTTCCCTGCACATCATCAACAGTGGCTTCTTTAGCATGTTGAACCTCACAAATTACTGTTGTTAATTTCTTAAACAGTGTGTTTTCTAATTACCAGTCTAGTTAGACCTATAACAAAATCATCTCTTTACATTCTTGTTGAAAAAGATCAATTATTCTGTAAGTGCTCATTTGAAATGTTTCAGGTTTTAGTTGTAGGACACTAGTGAATCTGATGTTAGACAAAACATTATGCATCTTCCACCTAATCTTTGAAGTACCCATTGCAAGTCATCGACTGATGTTCAACCTATTAGTACAAAGTTGAATATCATCTGTATACGATCAACATAGTAAATGCCATTGTCACTCTTATGCCGCATATTTGATGAAAATACATGTGATATCATTTTTCAATTTCTGCAGGGATATAGTGTGCTTCACAGTTTCTAAAGCTACTACCTACAATAGATAAATAGCGGAAGGTAGTGTCAGTGTGCATGTGTCATATCAAGACATTATTTCAGTGGTAGTTAATAGCTTGGATGTGAGCATGGTGATAAGTAAATGATCAATGGTACTCTTAATCAACATTCAAACACCATTTAGAGGCTTACATCTGAAAGAAATGGTTAATGGGAACTGAATGCAGGTGGATTTACGTGAGTGGTAGGGGAATTCTATCCGATACAGATGATTAGTTGGAAGCTTTCAACTTCCTTTTGGTTGGAAGCAGATACAGAAAATATATTTAGTTCGGATGCGCTTGATTCGAGGCAGAAGAGGCATTTGGACTTGGAGAGGGCAGCAATAAAACTACTTTTCTTGTGATTTTCTGCAAACAGTGTGCGATACTGCTTCAAAATATAATGTTTTGGGTGCAAAAGAGGCTCTTTTGCATTCTACCATGTAACAAGTCCACCATCCATCTTTCTTCCTATGAATTCTGCAGTCTGTTTAGCTTTTCCACCGCCAAAGACCAAATTTCAGATCATAAATCCAACTTTACCGTGGTCAATTCCCTTCAATCATGTGAACTTTCCTCAGAAAAGGCTGCAAAAACAGCCAAGTGTCGCACCTGTCACACAAAATCTTCAAGTTCAAGTCTTTCCATTGAGTTCTTTAAGCAGAGTGGTTGGAGTGATGCACAAGTCATGAAGCTTATGCAGAGGGAACCCAGGCTTCTGCGTGCTAACGTAGAGACTATCCTGAAGCCCAGGATGAGATCTTTGCAGGACATGGGATTTTCTGACACTGAAATAGTTCAGCTAGTTTCATCATGTCCGAATATGCTTGTTTTACGTGACATCCAACCGAGGATCAACTTCTGGAAGTCACTTCTTGGTTCTAATGAGAGTTTAATTAAAGCCTGCAGGAGGAACATGTTTCTCCTTGCTTCTAGCTAGGCTGGAAAGATTGAGCCCAATATATCTCTCTTGAGGGAATGTGGCATCAGTGAGCAATGCATCACGCGGATGGTGGTGACACTACCGAGATTTTTTGATCGAACGAACAAACATATCAACGAATCTATCAAACATGTTGAGGAGTTGGGTGTGTCTCGTGACTGTAAAATGTTCCCTCGTGCACTTTTAACAGTCATGACCCTGAGCAGGTCCAGGTTTGATGCTACCATTGCAACCCTGATGAGCTTTGGGTGGTCCCAACCAGACAGCATTGCTGTATTCAGGAGGCATCCAGCCATTTGGAATCTCTCAAAGAAGAACTTATGTGATAAGATGACATTCCTGATGAAGGAAGCTGGTTGTGAGCTGAGATATCATTTATCGTCCTGTGCTTCTTACATATAGCTTGGAGAAGAGGTTGAGACCTCGATATGAAGTTATCAATTTTCTTGATCAGAATAAATTGCTGGATAAAGGACATAACCTGCTATCTGTATGCTATCTGAAGAGAAGTTCAGAAACAAATTTCTTTTCCTGCTTCGCAAGGAGAAATTTATTGCCCAATATGATTCCTATGTTGTTGCTGTGCAGGGAAAGCCCCACATTGTTGCGGAAAACTAGGATTGCAAGTGCTTCCTTAAGACTGTGTCAACCTATTGCATGCTGATTGCAAATTAATCATTTTATGTTTGTGACAATTTTATTGAAAAGACATAAAAGATATGTAAGATTTTGGACAACAAAAAAACAAATGGAGCTCACATTTTTCTGTATTAGTTTTTGAACCAAATTAGTTCTAGAAAATTTGCTGCTTATGTCCTCATTTATTTGTTATTAAGTTTTGTGTTATGCATTAATAATTTGCTGACAAGGTTCTTCCATAAGTCACTGATAGTTACTTTTTCTTCTCTTTTTGGTAAACATGTATGATTTGTTTGTTTCATAATATAATTATTTAATTCGAAAATAAAAAAATAAATGACTAATAAAAAAATAAATGGCTAACCCAAGATTTCATCGGGAGAGGATTTTGAGTTCATCAAATAAAGTCTTTTTCTTGAAGAGGCTCTTTATCAAACCATTGGATACGTGAACCATAAAGTCAAAAGTCTCTGCTGTCATTATCTTGGTACCATAAAACAAGTTGCCCAGCTTATATTTTAATGATCAAATATTAACAAGTTGCCCAGCTTATATTTTAATGATCAAATATTGTATTTGATAGTTTAGTTGGTGATTTGAAGGAGAATTTACTAGTAATAGAAAGAGATTTTAATGATAGTTTAGTTGGTGATTTGAAAGAGAATTTACTAGCTAAATAGTTCCAACATTATGACTTTTTGTTAGTATTATGATTGTTTGCACTTGCAGGTTATATTGATAATATTGACAAATTCTCCATCTATATTATGTTAGTGATGCTTCTCAATAAAAATAAAAAAATATATTTTCCTTGGCAAAAGGCGGCAGCAGCGGTGGCATCTTCCTCCGTCGAGCTCTTATCGCTGCGGCGTTTTCCTCGGCGAACGGTGGATGCTGCGGTTTCCTCTCCGTCGGCGAACGGTGACAACGCCCGGTATCTCTCTCTTACACATCCTCCTCCTCTTCCTCCTTCGCCGTCGCACAATCCCTTCCCCTCCCTCCTCTACACCCCTCTTCGCCCTCTCTATACATCATCCCCTCCGCTTTCCTACTTCGTGATAGTTACCCGCTACCCTCCCAACAAGCAGTCAGTAGCATGTCATGATAATTTACTTTAAGACACAGCAAGTCACAGTATGCAAGTTAAATAATGTTGTTAAGATAGACAACAGGAGAAGTGCTGCTTTTATAAAGAGCAAAGGGAAATGGGGAGTCTTAGAGAAAAAGAAAAGAACACGGAAAAGATAGAACAAGAGATAGCAGAGACAATAATTGGGTCACTATCCAAAGAAAATCAAAATTATTTGTCAATAGAATCATGCACAAGTCTGACTATTCCTCATGTGAAGCATTTTAATTAAAAATATACCTAAGATAATACTAATCTGACTAGGTTTCCCAAAAGAAGCTCTCTCAACAGCAACTGCTTATTTTGATGAAGCGTTTGGTTCATCAAACCTCTTATCTTTCTTATTATGTTTACTGCATTGCAGTTTCCTTTTCAAGCACATCAGAAAATTTCAACACAAAACCACAAATAATACAAGGGACTCGACTCAATCTAAAGTACAAGTTGAGTAAACAACTATAATTTGACTTGATTTCAAAACCTGAAAATGGACCCAAAATCTCAATGTATTTGGTTAGGTATAACCTTACACCTTTATGTCAGCGTAGTGTGTCTCTTCTGTAGTGCTGAAAGCAACTATCTTCGCTACTTGAGGCTTGTTCATACCTCAAAACACACAGGCCTGCTTATATTTGAATTGTCAAATCTTGTATTTGCTGGTTTAGTTGGTGATTTGAAGGAGATTTTACATGTGACAATAGAAAGAGATTTTAATGCTCTTAATTTCAATACAGATATTTTCTTATACAGAGTTCAATGATGCAAAAGATCCATATGGATGATCATGAATTGTTTGGACATCATGGCTTTTGTTATTATTGTGGTTGTTTGCACTTGCTGGTTTTATTGTCAAATTCTCGCTGATATATGTTATGCTGGTGAAGCTTCTCGAATAAAAGACTTTTTTTTTTCTTCATTAATGATAAGTAACTGAGGCTACATATAATTTTAATCACTGTAGCTGAAGTTATTTACACGAGCAGTCTTTCTCTTAAACTAAGTTTTTCTTTCATCACAGAACCAAATAAACTAGTAGTTTTTCTTGATCATGGCAATTTTCATATGTTTTTATTCATTTTTTCAGAAAATTTGTTGCCTTTCTCTGGTCTTCCAGCTATGTTGTTGTAATTTTTGTCAAGTTGCATCATTAAGAGTGCCTTCTTTAGCATGTTGAACCTCACAAATTACTGTTGTTAATTTTCACTTGCTGGTTTTATTGTCAAATCTTGTATTTGCTGGTTTAGTTGGTGATTTGAAGGAGATTTTACATGTGACAATAGAAAGAGATTTTAATGCTCTTAATTTCAATACAGATATTTTCTTATACAGAGTTCAATGATGCAAAAGATCCATATGGATGATCATGAATTGTTTGGACATCATGGCTTTTGTTATTATTGTGGTTGTTTGCACTTGCTGGTTTTATTGTCAAATCTTGTATTTGCTGGTTTAGTTGGTGATTTGAAGGAGATTTTACATGTGACAATAGAAAGAGATTTTAATGCTCTTAATTTCAATACAGATATTTTCTTATACAGAGTTCAATGATGCAAAAGATCCATATGGATGATCATGAATTGTTTGGACATCATGGCTTTTGTTATTATTGTGGTTGTTTGCACTTGCTGGTTTTATTGTCAAATCTTGTATTTGCTGGTTTAGTTGGTGATTTGAAGGAGATTTTACATGTGACAATAGAAAGAGCATGATATAAGTAAGATCAAAGGTACTCTTAGTCAGCAGTCAAACACCATTTAGAGACTTGCATCTGAAAGAAATGTTTAATGGGAACTGAATGCAGGTGGATTTCCTGAGTGGTAGAGGAATGTTATCTGGTACAGATGATTAGTTGGAGGTTTTCAACTTCCTTTTGGTTGGAAGCAGATACAGAAAATATATTTAGTTTGGATGCTCTTGATTTGAGGTAGAAGTGGAATTTGGACTTGGGGAGGGCAGCAATAGAACTACATTTCTTGTATTTTTCTGCAAACAGTACATGACACTGCTTCAGAATATAATGTTTGTGGTGCAAAAGAGGCTCTTTTGCATTCTCCCATGTAAAAAGTCGACCATCCATCTTTCCTCCTTTGAACTCTGCAGTCTGTTCAGCTTTTCGACTGCGAAAGACCAAAGTTCAGATTATAAATCCAACTTTATAGTGGTCGACCCCCTTCAATCATGTGAACTTACCTCAGAAAAGGCTGCAAAAACAGCCAAGTGTCACACCTGTCACACAAAATCATCAAGTTCAAGTCTTTCCATTGAGTTCTTTAAGCAGAGCGGTTGGAGTGATGCACAAGTCATGAAGCTTATGCAGAGGGAACCCAGGTTTCTACGTGCTAACGTAGAGACTGTCTTGAAGCCCAAGATGAGATCGTTGCAGGACATGGGATTTTCTGACACTGAAATAGTTCAGCTGGTTTTATCTTGTCCGGGTCTGCTCTATTTACGTAATATCCAACCAAGGATCAACTTCTGGAGGTCACTACTTGGTTCTAATGAGAGGTTAATCAGAGCCTCCCAGAGACGAATGTCTCTGCTTACTACTAGCTTGTCTCGGAAGATAGAGCCCAATATATCTATCTTAAAGGAATGTGGCATCAGTAAGCAATGTATCGCGGAGTTGGTGGTGACAGTGCCGAGTTTCTTTTGTCGAACGAACAAATGTATCAACGAATCTATCAAACATGTGGAGTAGTTGGGTGTGTCACATGACCGTAAGATGTTCCCTCGTTTACTTTTATTAGTCATGACCATGAGCAGGTCCAAGTTTGATGCTACCTTTGCAACCCTGATCAGCTATGGGTGGTCCCAACCAGATTGCAATGCTGCATTCAGGAAGCATCCATCCATTTGGTGTTTGTCAAAGAAGACCTTATGTGACAAGATGACATTCCTGATGAAGGAAGCTGGTTGTGAGCTGACATATATCATTTGCCGTCCGGTGCTTCTTACATATAGCTTGGAGAAGAGGTTGAGACCGCGATATGAAGTTTTGAATTTTCTTAAGCAGAATAAATTTCTGGACGAAGGACATAACCTTCTATCTGTAGTGAAGCTATCTGAAGAGAAGTTCAGAAAGAAATTTCTTTTCCTGCTAGGCGAGGAGAAATTTATTGCTCTATATGATTCCTATGTTGCTGCCGTGCAGGGAAAGCACCACGTTGTTGCGGAAAACTAGGATTGCAAGTGCTTCCTTGAGACAAAAGTGTAAACCTAATGCATGCTGACTGAAACTTAATCATTTTACATTTGTGACAATTTAAATTCTCCAAGAGTTGATTAGAGTAGAACTTCCATGTTGATTTTGGGATTTTTCTTCTATTTATTTTTTTCTTCAACAAAAGAATACTGATTCATATATGCTGATGTCTCAGAAATTGGAGTTTGGGGGAAGTCAATTACTTGGGAAAGGTAATCAAGTTTTTGTGTTCTGTTTCTACCATATCTAGCTAATTCACAAGTTCAGACTTATTATTGAATTTGAGCTACGTTGGTTGTATCTCTAATTTTTTTATAGTAACAGTTTAATTGTATTAAGAGAACAACTACCAGGGTAGGTTAAATAATATGAACACATCTATATCTCCTATTAAGCAAGCTATTTTATTCTTGTGAAGTTAATGAAAAAAATAAGGCAGATTTTATATTTTGAATGATAAAAAGATCAGAAGATTTTCTAGAGATGTTTCTACCTAATTTGATTCAATATAGAAACTATTTAAAAAATCTTTTGAATATAAATAGTTATTTTATATTTTTATTACAAATAATATTATGAAAGTTTGTTTATATTTGCAACATTGGAATGTCTGTGAAAGAACTTTAAAAATTTTAAAACTTTTTAATTATGTAATATATACTTATACTGGTGTTTATTATCTTACTATGCATATTTTTTTGGTTGTTTGTATTAATATGCATGGTGAATTATAAGAATATCAATATGATAATAATTTAAATATGACAACAGTGATTATAAAATTAAAAAAGATAAATTATTTTTTAATTCTATCGATTTATTTAATTACATATGTTTTTAACCCTCATACTAGATTAAGTGACTTTAGTAATTATTCAATTATTCAATCACTTATTATTGAGGTGTCAATGATATTGGTCATAAAATTAGAGATATTAAAAAATTAATTATTAACATATATAACTATTATAGTGCTAACAACCTTCCATTCCAAACTTCTCATGCTCAAGCTTAAAAAAAAAATATTAATACAAAGATAAAAAATCAAAGGGATCATCATGCTCAAGCTTAAAAAAAAAAAATATTAATACAAAGATAAAAAAATCAAAGGGATCATCATGCTCAAGCTTAAAAAAAAAAAATATTAATACAAAGATAAAAAAATCAAAGGGATCATCATGCTCAAGCTTAAAAAAAAAAAATATTAATACAAAGATAAAAAAAATCAAAGGGATCATCATGCTCAAGCTTAAAAAAAAAAAATATTAATACAAAGATAAAAAAAATCAAAGGGATCATCATGCTCAAGCTTAAAAAAAAAAAATATTAATACAAAGATAAAAAAATCAAAGGGATCATCATGCTCAAGCTTAAAAAAAAAAAATATTAATACAAAGATAAAAAAAATCAAAGGGATCATCATGCTCAAGCTTAAAAAAAAAAAATATTAATACAAAGATAAAAAAAATCAAAGGGATCATCATGCTCAAGCTTAAAAAAAAAAAATATTAATACAAAGATAAAAAAATCAAAGGGATCATCATGCTCAAGCTTAAAAAAAAAAAATACTTATAGGTATAGAATTTTTTGTTCTAGAATCACGGACATGATATATAATAATATTTTCAATGTTGATGATAAATATTAGTAACATTAGTATCGATGATAGTTATGGATTGAGATTTCAATGTAAGAGAAGGGATCCAAGATGAAAATAGATTGAACACTGATCCTTGAATTAGTTAAATCTTAAGCATATATTCATGATTAGAGAAAGACAAGGAAATAGAACTTAGAGATTATTGCAATGCCAACAATCTCCTATTCAATATATCAATTGAAGGAACAATTAAGACATCAAACATAAAAATGATTAAATATTTATCATTTTTACATAATTTTATATCAAATATTTTATTATATCATTACATATTTACACTTATTATAGTTATACAACAATTATCTTCAAAAATTAAAAACAAAATTATAATTTTTTATATCATAAATTATTTCTAAATGAAATCGATTTAAACCGAAACAAATTCTTGCCGATTCGATTTTGATTCCAATTTTTGAAATGGATGATTCTGAAATGGTGACTAAGTCTTAAATATACCTTTACGGTGATGAAAATCACTCTCTTCGTAATTTGAGACTTGTTCATAACTTAAAAACATATTGCCCTACATACATTTAAATCATCAAATCATATATTTGTTGGTTTAGTTTGTGAATTGAAGGAGAATGTACTATTAACAGTAGAAAGAGATTTGAATGCTTTAAATTTGACTACATATGTTTTCTCACACAGAGCATAAATAGTTCGGATATTTTATGGCTTTTGTTATTAGTGTGATTGTTAGCACTTGTTGGCTTTATTGCCAAATTCTCACTGATATAGATTATGGCTTTATTGAGAAAGTTGTTTACTACAACTGAAGCCATTGATGTCACCGGGCGCCCGATAAGTGGGCCGGGCGAGCGAGTTCAACCGGGTGCAGCCTAGGCGCCCGCGTGATTCAGGTTGTGTCGAGCCCGAGTCAAGTCAATTTGGATCTCTGGTTCGATTGAACTAGATGAGAACGGCATCCTCAAAATTCGCACCCGCGCCCTAACTCCAGCGGTGAAACTGTCTCCTTATCTACAGCGACCACGACTGCGGCGTTTTCCTTGGCGAAAGGCGGCAGCTGCGGCGGCATCTTCCTCTGTCGAGCTCTTATCGCTGCGGCGTTTTCCACGGAGAACGGTGCATGCTGCGGCTTCCTCTCCGTCGGCGAACGGTGACAGCGCCCGGTATCTCTCTCTTACTCCTCTTCCTCCTTCGCCGTTAATTATATGTGCTTTCCCTGCACATCATCAACAGTGGCTTCTTTAGCTTGTTGAACCTCACAAATTATTGTTGTTAATTTCTTAAACAGTGTGTTTTCTAATTACCAGTTTAGTTAGACCTATAACGAAATCATCTCTTTACATTCTTGTTGAAAAGGATCATTTATTTTGGAAGTGCTCATTTGAACTGTTTCAGGTTTTAGTTGTAGGACATTAGTGAATCTGATGTTAGACAAAACATTATGCATCTTCCACCTAATCTTAATGCTGAAGTACCCATTGCAAGTCATCGACTGATGTTCAACCTATTAGTACAAAGTTGAATATCATCTGTATCCGATCAACATAGTAAATGCCATTGTCACTCTTATGCCGCATATTTGATGAAAATACATTTGATATCATTTTTCAATATCTGCAGGGATATAGTGTGCTTCACAGTTTCTAAAGCTACTACCTACAATAGATAAATAGCGGAAGGTAGTGTCAGTGTGCATGTGTCATATCAAGACATTATTTCAGTGGTGGTGAATAGCTTGGATGTGAGCATGGTAATAAGTAAATGATCAAAGGTACTCTTAATCAACATTCAAACACCATTTAGAGGCTTACATTTGAAAGAAATGGTTAATGGGAACTGAATGCAGGTGGATTTACGTGATTGGTCGGGGAATGTTATCCGATACAGATGATTAGTTGGAAGCTTTCAACTTCCTTTTGGTTGGAAGCAGATACAGAAAATATATTTAGTTCGGATGCGCTTGATTTGAGGTAGAAGAGGCATTTGGACTTGGAGAGGGCAGCAATAAAACTACTTTTCTTGTGTTTTTCTGCAAACAGTGTGTGATACTGCTTCAAAATATAATGTTTTTGGTGCAAAAGAGGCTCTTTTGCATTCTACCATGTAACAAGTCCACCATACATCTTTCTTCCTATGAATTCTGCAGTCTGTTTAGCTTTTCCACCGCCAAAGACCAAATTTCAGATCATAAATCCAACTTTACCGTGGTCAATTCCCTTCAATCATGTGAACTTTCCTCAGAAAAGGCTGCAAAAACAGCCAATTGTCGCACCTGTCACACAAAATCTTCAAGTTCAAGTCTTTCCATTGAGTTCTTTAAGCAGAGTGGTTGGAGTGATGCACAAGTCATGAAGCTTATGCAGAGGGAACCCAAGTTTCTACGTGCTAACGTAGAGACTGTCCTGAAGCCTGGGATGAGATCTTTGCAGGACATGGGATTTTCGGACACTGAAATAGTTCAGCTGGTTTCATCATGTCCGGGTCTGCTCTGTTTACGTGATATCCAACCAAGGATCAACTTCTGGAGGTCACTACTTGGTTCTAATGAGAGGTTAACTAAAGCCAGCAGGAGGTACATGTTTCTCTTTACTTCTAGCTTGACCCGAATGATTGAGCCCAATATATCTCTCTTGAGGGAATGTGGCATCAGTGAGCAATGCATCACGCAGATGGTGGTGGCAGTACCGAGATTTTTTTGTCGAACGAACAAATGTATCTACGAATCTATCAAACAAGTTGAGGAGTTGGGTGTGTCACGTGACTGTAAAATGTTCCCTCGTGCACTTTTAACAGTCATGACCCTGAGCAGGTCCAGGTTTGATGCTACCTTTGCAACCCTGATGAGCTTTGGGTGGTCCCAACCAGACAGCATTGCTGCATTCAGGAGGTATCCAGACGTTTGGAATCTCTCAAAGAAGAACTTATGTGATAAGATGACATTTCTGATGAAGGAAGCTGGTTGTGAGCTGACATATATCATTTATCGTCCTGTGCTTCTTACATATAGCTTGGAGAAGAGGTTGAGACCTCGATATGAAGTTATGAATTTTCTTGATCAGAATAAATTGCTGGATAAAGGACTTAACCTGGCATCTGTCACGAAGCTATCTGAAGAGAAGTTCAGAAACAAATTCCTTTTTCTGCTACGCAAGGAGAAATTTATTGCTCAATATGATTCCTATGTTGTTGCTGTGCAGGGAAAGCCCCACATTGTTGCGGAAAACTAGGATTGCAAGTGCTTCCTTAAGACAAAGTGTCGAACTATTGCTTGCTGACTTCAAATTAATCACTTTATATTTGTGACTATTTAAATTCTGCAAGAGTTTCTTGGAGTATAACGTCTACGTTGATTTGGTGATTGTTCTTCTACTTATTTTTTCTACAACAAAAGGTACTGATTCTTATATGCTGATGTCTCAGAAATTGGTCTGGGGGAAAGTTGATTACTTCAGAAAGGCAACCAAAATATCAAGCTTTTGTGTTCTGTTTCTACCATATTTAGCTAATTCTGCCAACCGATCGATCAGTGTCAACTTGGCCTCGGTCATGTTAATTGGTGTGAAGGCATATTGGTAACTGTGCTGTCATTTTGATGATTGTGATCTAATTTAATAAGGATACCTTCTTTTTGAAGGTCAAAGAATTATGTAAGAGCCACTTGGACGGAACATTAAAAATTGACGAGCAATACTTTAATTTAACGCATTAAACAAGAGATCTATATTAAATTTGGGTACACATCTGTATTGTTACATAATTAGATCAAGTGTTTGACTTTGTGGCTCACGTGTTTGGTTTCATTTAATTATTGAGACCCATGCATATTGTCTCACTTGGTCATTTATGTTTATGTTTGAATTCATCTGAACCAAATGAAGCACATCACAGATCCAGAAAGATTATTGAATTTGAGCTACGTTGGTTGTATCTCTAGTTTTTTTTTTTATAATAACAGTTTAATTGTATTCAGAGAACAATTACCAGATAGGTAATAATATGAACACATCTATGGCATATATCTACAGTTAGTTTCTGCTTTAGCCTTCTCTATCTGGATGTTATTTAATTGTGAACTCAATTCACTAAAATCCATATGTTAAGTATGTCCTTTGCTTCTTTAATATCTCAAAGCAATATGATTAGTGATTCACCGGAAAATGGGAAACCATTGGGCACTGGTTATTGCAATATACATTCTCAGAGTCAATTTGTAATTGGTAACATTGATGTAATACCACAATTTATTGGTTGTACAAAATTGCTTTGATGGTATACAATTGCCCATTTGGTTTATCTTTCTTCTATTTCCTTTTCAAACACATCAGAAAATTTCAATAATCAACAAAAGCCCAAATGATCGAAATATGCTAAACAACTATAACATAACTTATTTCCAAATTTCAAAATAGACCCAATATCTACACGCATTTAGTTAAGTATAACTAGTCGTTATCTATGTTGGATTTGAATCATAACTAAATTAAATCGATAATTCATTAATTACAAATTGAATCAACTTGGGACAATTAATTATAGTTCTTGGATTTGAAAAATTAAAAATATCGATCCTGAAATCGATGACTCCGATCTTGATTTGAATCATCAATTTGATCATTTTTATATAAAAAACCTCGATTAAATAGGTTGTCGGACTCAAATGATCAAGGCTCAACAGTCCTTGCTTGACCCAACAATCGAGGGAGGAGAAAATGGTTAATTTGCCTCTCTATATAGTGATATAAATAACTATATTTATGGGTATTTTAGTTATTTTATAATTTAAATTAAAAAAAATAATCGCTGGTTTTGAAGATATTTTAAGAAAAAATAAAAATCTTATAAATACTCTTGCAATCTCTAATTTTTTTCTCACATCATTGATTAAGCACTCATGCTCTTTTTTCAATATGATGGTAAGTGGAAGCTACAACTTCACCACCAGGAGATTTTTAAAATCCGATACTTGTAATTCAATAAAATTAATATATTAACGTCGATATCGAACTAAAGAAATCGATATGATGACTAAACTCAAGTTAGACATCTTCGGGCTATACTTAAAAATTGACGAGCAATACTTTAATTTAACGCATTAAACAAGAGATCTATATTAAATTTGGGTACACATCTGTATTGTTACATAATTAGATCAAGTGTTTGACTTTGTGGCTCACGTGTTTGGTTTCATTTAATTATTGAGACCCATGCATATTGTCTCACTTGGTCATTTATGTTTATGTTTGAATTCATCTGAACCAAATGAAGCACATCACAGATCCAGAAAGATTATTGAATTTGAGCTACGTTGGTTGTATCTCTAGTTTTTTTTTTTTTTTTTTTTTTTTTTTTTTTTTTTTTTTTTTTTTTTTTTTTTTTTTTTTTTTTTTTTTTTTTTTTTTTTATAATAACAGTTTAATTGTATTCAGAGAACAATTACCAGATAGGTAATAATATGAACACATCTATGGCATATATCTACAGTTAGTTTCTGCTTTAGCCTC
>CM017197.1:1301200-1708700 GCA_004837865.1 Musa balbisiana
TAATTATTTGTTAATAGAATCATGCACTAGCTGACTATCCTCATGTGAAGCATTATAATTCAAAATACATCTCAGTAGTACTAATCTGACCAGGTTTCCCAAAAGAAGCTCTCTCAACAGCAACTGCTTATTTTGATGAAGTTTTTGGTTCATCAAGCCTCTTAGTTTTCTTATACTGTCCACTGCTTTGTCTTTACAGGCCACACCAGAAAATTTCAACACAAAACCCCAAATGCTCCAAAGGACCTGACTCACACTAAGGTACAAGTTGAGTAAACAACTAGAATTTGATGTGATCTCCAAACCCCAAAATAGACCCAAAATGTCAATGTATTTGGTTAGGTATAACCTTACACCTTTATGTCAACATAGTGTGTTCTCTGCTGTAGTGCTGAAAGCAACTATCTTCACTACTTGAGACTTGTTCATGCCTCAAAACACACAGGCCATGCTTACATTTGAATTGTCAAATCTTGTATTTGCTGGTTTAGTTGGAGATTTGAAGGGGACTTTACTGGTAACAATAGAAAGAGATTTGAATGCTCTTAATTTAACTACAGATATTTTCTTACACAGAGTTCAATGATGCAAAAGATCCATATGGCTGATCGTGAATAGTTTGGACATCATGGCTTTTGTTCTTATTGTGGTTGTTTGCACTTGCTGGTTTTATTGGCAACTCACTGATCTAGGCTTTTTCTCTTCATTTATGATATGTAGCTGAGGCTACATATAATGTTTTTACTGTAGTTGAAGTTGTTTACATGAGCATGTTTCTCATAAATTAAGTTCCTTTATCAGCATAGAGCCAAATAAACTGTAGCATTTCTTGATTGAGGCAGTTTTCTTATCTCTTTATTCATTTTTCAGAAAATTTATTGCCTTTCTCTGGTCTTCCAGCTATGTTGTTTTCTTTTGTCGAGTTGCACATCTTCATCAGCAATGCCTTTTTTAGCATGTTGAACCTCACAAATTACTGTTATTGATTAATTAAACAGTGTCTTTTCTACTTGCTGGTTTTGCTAGACTTATAACTAGATCATCTCTTGGCATTCTTGATGAAATGGATCAATTACTCCGGAAGTGCTGATTTGAAATGTTTCAGGTTTTAGTTGTCGGACATTAGTGAATCCGATGATAGAGAAAACATTATTCATCTTCCAGTTATTCTGAATTCTGTAGTACCCTCTGCAAGTCATTGATGTTCAACCTATTAGTATAAACATGAGTATACTCTTATATATTTGATGAAAATACATTTGATATGGTTTTTAAATTGCTACAGGGATCATAGGATGCTTGGTAGTGTCTAAACCCACCAACTACAATAGAAAAATAAGTGGAATTTAGTGTCAGTGCGTAGGTGTTATTTGAAGGCATTATTTCGGTGGTGGAGAATTGCTTGGATGTGAGCATGAGAATGAGTAACTAATCATAGGTACTCTTTATCAACTCGCAAACACCATTTAGAGACTTATCTCTGAAAGAGAAATGGCTGATTGGAACTGAATGCATGTGGATTAAGATGAGTGGTGGAGGAATGTTGTCTGAGACAGATGATTAGTTGAAAGTTTTCAACATCCTTGATTTGAGGCAGAGGAGGAATTTGGATTGGAGAGGGCAGAAATAAGACTACTTTTCTTGTATTTTTCTGCAAACAGTACGTGATACTGCCTCAAAAGACAATGTTTTTGGTGCAGAAGAGGCTCTTTTGCCTTCTCTCGTGTAACAAGTCGACCATCCATCTTTCCTCCTATCAACTCTGCAGTCTGTTTAGCTTTTCCACTGCCGAAGACCACAGTTCAAATCATAGATCCAAATTTATGTTGGTCGAACCCCTTCAGTCAGGTGAACTTTCCTCAAAAGAGGCTGCAAAAATGGCCAAGGATCGCATCTGTGAAAAAAAACTTCCAAGTTCAAGTCCTTCCATTGAGTTCTTTAAGCAGAGCGGTTGGAGTGATGCACAAGTCATGAAGCTTATCAAGAGGTCACCCTATTTGCTGCATGCTAATCTAGAGACTGCCCTGAAGCCCAGGATGAGATCTTTGCAGGACATGGGATTTTCTGACACTGAAATAGTTCAGCTGGTTTCATCATGGCCGAATGCGCTCCTTTTACGTGACATCAAACCGAGGATCAACTTCTGGAGGTCAATACTCGGATCGAATGAGAGACTTCTGAAAGCCTGCAAGAGGAACATGTTTATTTTTAATTTTAGCTTGGCTCGGACGATAGAACCCAATATATCTCTCTTTAGGGAACGTGGCATCAGTGACGAGCGTATCGCGCATATGGTGATGACAATGCCGGGCTGTTTTGGTGGAATAGACAAATTAAAGGAGGTTATCAAATATATTGAGGAATTGGGTGTTCCATGTGACTCTGGACTATATACGTATGCATGTAGTCATGGGCATGAACAAATCTAGTTTTGATTCTACCAGTGCAACTCTGATGAGCTTTGGGTGTTCCCAGCCTGACATCGTTGCTGCATTCAGGAAGTGCCCATTAGTTTGGGCACTCTCAAACAAGACCATATGTGACAAGATGACATTCCTGATGAAGGAAGCTGGTTTTGAGCTGACATCTATCATTTGCTGTCCCGTGATTCTTACTTACAGCTTGGAGAAGAGGCTGAGACCTCGATATGAGGTTATGAATTTTCTTAAGCAGAATAAATTACTGAATGAAGGACATAGTCTGCTATCCATCATAACACTATCTGAGGAGAAGTTCATAAAGAAATTTCTTTTCCGGCACAAGGAGAAATTTACTTCTCTCTATGATTCCTATCTTGCTGCTGTGCAGGGAAAGCCACACGTTGTTACTTGAAATTGAAACTTTAAATTAAAATGATCAAGTTCATACTGACTGCACTATTTAATCATCTCAAAATTTGTGACATTATAAATTCTCCAGGAGTTTCTTGTTATTGAACATCCATGATGATTTTGAGATTCTTTTTTTTATTTATTTTTTTACTACAAAATTTACCAGATTCTGTGATATTGATGTTGACTCAGAAATTGGAAGAACGAGTGGGGAAACAGTCACTTCGTCAGAAAGGTAACCCAAATTTTCTCAAGCTTTTGTGTTATGTTTCTATCATAGCCAGCTAGTTTCTATCTGCTGATCGGTGTGAAGTGTTACAAAATATACTTTATTAATGATTCTGTTGGAACTTGTGAAGTCATCTTAGAATGTTAATAAGCTGGAGTTTTTAATGTTATTGAATCATTATCCCTCCATTGCACACTGATTGTGCTATTGAATCATCTTAAATTTGTGACATTTTAAATTCTCCATAAGGAACGTCTTAAGAGTAGAAGATGGATGTTGATTTTGAGATTGATTTTCTATATCTTTTCTTGTGCCACGAACGACGTCGATTTTTTGAACCGATGTGAACGGGTACGAGTCATTACTTCAGAAAGGCAGTCAAAAATATTCTATAGCTTTTATGTTATGTTTCTATCATAGCCAGCTAGTTTCTATCTGCTGATCGGTGTGAAGTGTTACAAAAGAAACTTTATTAATGATTCTGTTGGAACTTGTGAAGTCATCTTAGAATGTTAATAAGCTGGAGTTTTTAATGTTATTGAATCATTATCCCTCTATTGCACACTGATTGTGCTATTGAATCATCTTAAATTTGTGACATTATAAATTCTCCATAAGGAACGTCTTAAGAGTAGAAGATGGATGTTGATTTTGAGATTGATTTTCTATATCTTTTCTTGTGCCACGAACGACGTCGATTTTTTTGAACCGATGTGAACGGGTACGAGTCATTACTTCAGAAAGGCAGTCAAAAATATTCTATAGCTTTTATGTTATGTTTCTATCATAGCCAGCTAGTTTCTATCTGCTGATCGGTGTGAAGTGTTACAAAAGAAACTTTATTAATGATTCTGTTGGAACTTGTGAAGTCATCTTAGAATGTTAATAAGCTGGAGTTTTTAATGTTATTGAATCATTATCCCTCTATTGCACACTGATTGTGCTATTGAATCATCTTAAATTTGTGACATTTTAAATTCTCCATAAGGAACGTCTTAAGAGTAGAAGATGGATGTTGATTTTGAGATTGATTTTCTATATCTTTTCTTGTGCCACGAACGACGTCGATTTTTTTGAACCGATGTGAACGGGTACGAGTCATTACTTCAGAAAGGCAGTCAAAAATATTCTATAGCTTTTATGTTATGTTTCTATCATAGCCAGCTAGTTTCTATCTGCTGATCGGTGTGAAGTGTTACAAAAGAAACTTTATTAATGATTCTGTTGGAACTTGTGAAGTCATCTTAGAATGTTAATAAGCTGGAGTTTTTAATGTTATTGAATCATTATCCCTCTATTGCACACTGATTGTGCTATTGAATCATCTTAAATTTGTGACATTTTAAATTCTCCATAAGGAACGTCTTAAGAGTAGAAGATGGATGTTGATTTTGAGATTGATTTTCTATATCTTTTCTTGTGCCACGAACGACGTCGATTTTTTTGAACCGATGTGAACGGGTACGAGTCATTACTTCAGAAAGGCAGTCAAAAATATTCTATAGCTTTTATGTTATGTTTCTATCATAGCCAGCTAGTTTCTATCTGCTGATCGGTGTGAAGTGTTACAAAAGAAACTTTATTAATGATTCTGTTGGAACTTGTGAAGTCATCTTAGAATGTTAATAAGCTGGAGTTTTTAATGTTATTGAATCATTATCCCTCTATTGCACACTGATTGTGCTATTGAATCATCTTAAATTTGTGACATTTTAAATTCTCCATAAGGAACGTCTTAAGAGTAGAAGATGGATGTTGATTTTGAGATTGATTTTCTATATCTTTTCTTGTGCCACGAACGACGTCGATTTTTTTGAACCGATGTGAACGGGTACGAGTCATTACTTCAGAAAGGCAGTCAAAAATATTCTATAGCTTTTATGTTATGTTTCTATCATAGCCAGCTAGTTTCTATCTGCTGATCGGTGTGAAGTGTTACAAAAGAAACTTTATTAATGATTCTGTTGGAACTTGTGAAGTCATCTTAGAATGTTAATAAGCTGGAGTTTTTAATGTTATTGAATCAGGGTTCGAACCCCACCCAACCCCCGCGACACATCCCTACCCTAAACATAAAGACCGCCAAACATTCTCTTTTTTTTATTTTTTTTCTTCGATAACCATATTATAAAGCTCTTGAGGCCTTCCCACTCAAAAATTATTCCCTTTATACATCAAAACTTTTTCTTTCAATCTTTTTTAGAAATTTTAGAGATCACCCTCAAAAGTAACTTTGAATTTTTTTTTTTTTTTTTTTTTTTTTTTTTTTTTTTTTTTTTTTTTTTTTTTTTTTTTTTTTTTTTTTTTTTTTTTTTTTTTTTTTTTTTTTTTTTTTTTTTTTTTTTTTTTTTTTTTTTTTTTTTTTTTTTTTTTTTTTTTTTTTTTTTTTTTTTTTTTTTTTTTTTTTTTTTTTTTTTTTTTTTTTTTTTTTTTTTTTTTTTTTTTTTTTTTTTTTTTTTTTTTTTTTTTTTTTTTTTTTTTTTTTTTTTTTTTTTTTTTTTTTTTTTTTTTTTTTTTTTTTTTTTTTTTTTTTTTTTTTTTTTTTTTTTTTTTTTTTTTTTTTTTTTTTTTTTTTTTTTTTTTTTTTTTTTTTTTTTTTTTTTTTTTTTTTTTTTTTTTTTTTTTTTTTTTTTTTTTTTTTTTTTTTTTTTTTTTTTTTTTTTTTTTTTTTTTTTTTTTTTTTTTTTTTTTTTTTTTTTTTTTTTTTTTTTTTTTTTTTTTTTTTTTTTTTTTTTTTTTTTTTTTTTTTTTTTTTTTTTTTTTTTTTTTTTTTTTTTTTTTTTTTTTTTTTTTTTTTTTTTTTTTTTTTTTTTTTTTTTTTTTTTTTTTTTTTTTTTTTTTTTTTTTTTTTTTTTTTTTTTTTTTTTTTTTTTTTTTTTTTTTTTTTTTTTTTTTTTTTTTTTTTTTTTTTTTTTTTTTTTTTTTTTTTTTTTTTTTTTTTTTTTTTTTTTTTTTTTTTTTTTTTTTTTTTTTTTTTTTTTTTTTTTTTTTTTTTTTTTTTTTTTTTTTTTTTTTTTTTTTTTTTTTTTTTTTTTTTTTTTTTTTTTTTTTTTTTTTTTTTTTTTTTTTTTTTTTTTTTTTTTTTTTTTTTTTTTTTTTTTTTTTTTTTTTTTTTTTTTTTTTTTTTTTTTTTTTTTTTTTTTTTTTTTTTTTTTTTTTTTTTTTTTTTTTTTTTTTTTTTTTTTTTTTTTTTTTTTTTTTTTTTTTTTTTTTTTTTTTTTTTTTTTTTTTTTTTTTTTTTTTTTTTTTTTTTTTTTTTTTTTTTTTTTTTTTTTTTTTTTTTTTTTTTTTTTTTTTTTTTTTTTTTTTTTTTTTTTTTTTTTTTTTTTTTTTTTTTTTTTTTTTTTTTTTTTTTTTTTTTTTTTTTTTTTTTTTTTTTTTTTTTTTTTTTTTTTTTTTTTTTTTTTTTTTTTTTTTTTTTTTTTTTTTTTTTTTTTTTTTTTTTTTTTTTTTTTTTTTTTTTTTTTTTTTTTTTTTTTTTTTTTTTTTTTTTTTTTTTTTTTTTTTTTTTTTTTTTTTTTTTTTTTTTTTTTTTTTTTTTTTTTTTTTTTTTTTTTTTTTTTTTTTTTTTTTTTTTTTTTTTTTTTTTTTTTTTTTTTTTTTTTTTTTTTTTTTTTTTTTTTTTTTTTTTTTTTTTTTTTTTTTTTTTTTTTTTTTTTTTTTTTTTTTTTTTTTTTTTTTTTTTTTTTTTTTTTTTTTTTTTTTTTTTTTTTTTTTTTTTTTTTTTTTTTTTTTTTTTTTTTTTTTTTTTTTTTTTTTTTTTTTTTTTTTTTTTTTTTTTTTTTTTTTTTTTTTTTTTTTTTTTTTTTTTTTTTTTTTTTTTTTTTTTTTTTTTTTTTTTTTTTTTTTTTTTTTTTTTTTTTTTTTTTTTTTTTTTTTTTTTTTTTTTTTTTTTTTTTTTTTTTTTTTTTTTTTTTTTTTTTTTTTGATGGAACTTTGGGAGTTGAGTGCATGTGCTGCGAAGGTCGTCTATATAAGCATGGGCGGAGAGACTTTATGGAACACTGAACGAGAGAACAAAAGAGCAATGCCAGTGAGCTAAAGCAGCTAAATAAACACCTTTTCTTCATCTTCCAGGAGGCTGCTGCTTCAGTGGGCAGCAACGTCGGTCACAGTCTCACTTCCGTCTTTTGTTTCTCTTCCTTCCCTCTCGTAGTTCGAAACTATCTTGTTACGGGTTATATTCTATCCATCTCCTCTTTCTACCTCGTTATCAGCTGGAAGCAAGCATCATGGGAGATTACATATGTGGCTTCCCGTGTGGCCGCCACCAGTACGCGAAGAGGAAGCAGTTGCAGACGGTGGAGCTCAAGGTCAGGATGGACTGCGAGGGCTGTGAACTCAAAGTCAGGAATGCCATCTCCTCCGTGACAGGTGAAAGTCCTCTTCTTCTCCCAATACCGATGGCTTGACACTCATCTTCTCCTGATCCACACCTCATGTCCTTGATATAGGAGTTCAGTCGGTGGACATCAACAGAAAGCAGAACAAAGTGACTGTGACTGGCTATGTTGAGCAACACAAAGTCCTGAAGAAGGTTCGATCCACGGGCAAGAGAGTTGAGATCTGGCCTTATGTTCCCTACAACCTTGTCACTCACCCTCATGGTGCTCAGATCTATGACAAGAAGGCACCCCCGGGTATGTCAGGAATGTGGAGGTGGTCACGGTGTCCAGCCAACCACTCAGACAAGATGACCTGCTTACCAACTTGTTCAGCGATGACAATCCAAATGCCTGCTCCATCATGTGAAGAAACTCAAATCTATATGTTTCTAAGTAGAATGAGGGTGATGTTCTTTCTTCTCTGTGGTTTTGCATGGGAGTGGGTGTTATTAAGTAGTATGAATGTGGAGTCATATAGTATTATTATATGTAAGCCAAATCTCACTTCTGAAACCAGTTAGCGATGAGGTTCAAGTGTTCATGGGCATCTCTGTAACTGAAGTCCTGCTCGCTTGCAAATGATCTCTGCAGGGGCCATATGAATCATGAATACTGCCGTCTTCCGAACGAGCGCAAGCATAGAGAGGGATGGAACTGCGAGCGAGGAGATTAAGGACACAAAAGGCTCATCTTTTGCTCACCCACTAACAGAACTCGAGTGAGATGAAGGCATAATAGCCTTTCTTGTAGCTATAAGTTTCATAACCATTATAAGAGGCATTCGACATATCTTCTCTCAAAAAAGAGTGCTTTTCATGATCAAGAAGACATCAACAAAGTGACGACCATCAGTAATCATTGTTGCCAGAATGACTGTTGCAACAATGAACGACGACCCTTTTTATCAAGCCGACTTGTAGGATTTCGAATTTAAAGTTTCGTATGTTCATTTAACGTAAATCCGAAAACCGGAGGGAAGAATAGTACTGATTCAACACTCCAAAGCGACGACATTGTCAAGGTGGAAACTTTACGGGATGTGCTACAGAAGAAATATACTTCATGGGTGATTGAAGGTGCTTTGGGCTTTCCTCTTTACATGGAGAATAAATTCCATTCCTGGCACCTAACAGTAACAGTAGGGCATGTGCTGATCGAGAGGAATCAAACTCTTGGGGGCCCGAGTAAACAAAACGACAGGCAAAGATGCGAAGCTTAAAAGAGGTGGTGTAAGGATCTCTTAGTGCTACCTCCAAAATCATTGTGATGTGGTCCTCAGGCCACTCTACTCTTTGGATGTTGAGAGAGACTGCGTGATCACCATTCTATTACATCATCAACTATGAACCACAAGTTTTACATACATCGACGAGGATTATGTGTTCTGTTTTCTCCTTTGTAGACACTCTGTGCGAGTGTCTGATGCACAGGAGATTCATCCTGGTAACGAGAGAAAGATGCGTCTTCATTCTCGCATTATTTGTCGCGATCCGGATAATAGGAACTGATTGATTAGCATTAATTAATTCAAAATAATAAAACAAAAAGTTAGATGATAGTATACTCATTCAAGCCTATAAACCAACTTGATTGTTCTTCCTGCATCTAATGTGGAAGAGTATCAAAGATGACTTTATTCTATCCTATCCATAACCGATAGCTGATTGTGTTCTTGCCTGGAAAGAAACAACATGTTACACATTTCAGGGACATTATGGAGCACCAATTTCTCATCAAAGAAAAAGGTTTCATTAGAAAATTCTCTTTTACCAGCAGAGATTTGGTTGTTGACTCTTCATCGTTCTTGTAAGTTTGGTGAGGAAAACAATTCTTGATACATGATATCAATGGATATTAATTTCATGCTCTGAGATCTCCAATGAAACTTACTCCTTAGTGGTGTAACTCATCTCATGAAAGAAATGCAAGCAGATTGACTAAATATTGCATGATTAACACCTTCCTCCTCTTCACTCACTCCACATGCAACCTCTCCATTCCCCTCCTCACGCCGTCTTGTTTCCCCATGCAGGCTCCCGGGTGACTATGGGTTCGACCCACTAGGCCTGGGGAAGGACCCAGCGTTCCTCAAGTGGTACCGAGACACTGAGCTGATCCACGGGCGGTGGGCGATGGCGGCGGCGGTGGGTATCTTCATCGGGCAGGCATGGAGCGGCGTGCCTAGGTTCGAGGCCCTTCTCCTTCGGCTCCCTCCTCGGCACGCAGCTCATCTTCATGGGATGGGTGGAGTCGAAGCGGTGGGTGGACTTCTTCAACCCGCGAGCGGCTCAAGGTGGCGGAGATCAAGCACTCACGGATTGCCATGCTCGTCTTCTACTTCGAGGCTGGCCAAAGCAAGATTCCACTTGGAGCACTGGGCGTGTGATCATCCATACGTATGCGCACGCATGCTTTCCTTGATGCATAGCAAAATCTTTAAGCAGTTGACTACCGGATATTTTCATGCAAACTCTTTATACATACATACATACATACATACATACATACATACATACATACATACATACATACATACATACATACATACATACATACATACATACATACATACATACATACATACATACATACATACATACATACATACATACATACATACATACATACATACATACATACATACATACATACATACATACATACATACATACATACATACATACATACATACATACATACATACATACATACATACATACATACATACATACATACATACATACATACATACATACATACATACATACATACATACATACATACATACATACATACATACATACATACATACATACATACATACATACATACATACATACATACATACATACATACATACATACATACATACATACATACATACATACATACATACATACATACATACATACATACATACATACATACATACATACATACATACATACATACATACATACATACATACATACATACATACATACATACATACATACATACATACATACATACATACATACATACATACATACATACATACATACATACATACATACATACATACATACATACATACATACATACATACATACATACATACATACATACATACATACATACATACATACATACATACATACATACATACATACATACATACATACATACATACATACATACATACATACATACATACATACATACATACATACATACATACATACATACATACATACATACATACATACATACATACATACATACATACATACATACATACATACATACATACATACATACATACATACATACATACATACATACATACATACATACATACATACATACATACATACATACATACATACATACATACATACATACATACATACATACATACATACATACATACATACATACATACATACATACATACATACATACATACAAGATGGCGAGACTCTATTTTTATAAGCAAAAACAGGAAGAAAAGGATTACTACTGGCACGCGAATGCTTCTCATCTTTCATTTCATTCGCCACATTAGCCACGCCACACGATTCTCGATCTCACTCGTCCCACCAGCTCTGCCATCACACTGGCCGAGTGAAGTCTCGAGCGCTGTAGTAGAGCATCATGAGCTCGTCGATCGCTCTCCGATCATCTTCGAGCACACAATTCCCCGATAAATCGAGTTCAAACTCCCCACTACCATCCACGTTCTGCAACTCGGCTCTCGAGCATTTCTCCCTCGAGTTGTCGCCGAACTCGCACTTCCTCTTGTCGTCGTTCCTGCGGCCGTCCGGGCCCTTCTCGGCCGCAGAATTGCCGGCCGCTTCATCTTCGGGAATGGGGGAGATCCTGAGGGAGCGGTTGGCGAGCTGCAGGAGAGCTTCTTCCTGGTTCACCATCTTCGACCACACCTCGCTCTCCTTGGCGGTCATCTTGTTCTGCAACCTCTTCGACTGCCAGACCAGCTTCCTCATGTGGCCCAGGTTTGGGCTCATGTGCTTGATGACGGCGGTCAGTAGGCTCAGCTTCCAAGCTTTCTTGAGGTCATGCGGCTTCCTGTAGGGCGGAGGCCCCTGAGCGTGGGCCTCGCCTTGCACCCCCCACCATGGCTCCTCCCCGGTCGGCCACCAGGGAGGCGGCAGCCCCCTCTCCAAGGGGAACCTCCGCTGCGGCGGTTCGCAGTGCTGGATGAGCGCGGAGAGGAGCGAGCCGAGCGTGCTGTCCTGTAACATACGCAGGCGATCGATGTAAGAGGTCAGAACCAGTTCGTTCGGATGGGCGAGCGTGGACTGGGCGATGGCCGCCGGGGCATTGCGGTCGAACGCGACGGAGTCTTTCCACCAGGACTTGAGGTTCTCCGACGACCCTGTCACCGGGTCCCCTCGCTCCGGCACGATACCGTACACGAACCCACGGGCGCTGCAGTGTTGCATCATCTTGAGCATGCACCGCAGGACCCCGTCCTGGGCTCGGGCCATCGCCCGCCGCCGCGACCGCTCCTTAGCCAGGGGCTCCACCAGAGCACCGGAGAAGCCGCCTTGCTGCTGCCCCCTCCGCTGCTTCAGCTTCGTCAGCAGCAGCTGGTCCTTCCACATCCGCTTCTCGACCTCGGCCACATCGATGATTCCTTCATTCTCGCTGCCATTACCATCGTCGTCCTCCCTCCTCCTCCTCGGCGAGAACGACGACAACAGCTTCTTCGATTTGGGTGGTGGCAGCAGTTGGACCATAATTTGGAGGAGCCGAGGGATCCATTGCACCACCATAGACGGTCACCGTGAAGATGCCTCTGGAGTGCAGTCCGCGATAAGGTAAATCATATAAAGGCGGTTCCGACATGAACTGACAAGAGAACTCATCCTTTGGCCAGCCCAAAGGTCACCATGGATTTGTTCAAGGAATACGAGGCAGAAGAATACGTGCCATTGCTGGAAGGATTGGAATCTGAAAGCCATATTTGTCGATGTGCCCGTAGCGGAAATGGATCGGTTGAGGGTGCGTGTGGCCAAACCAGTTATGAAGGAGGCATGCATGCGAGCCAGATGTCGAGGATCTTACCAATATCTGCCATGGAACAAGTGGCTCTCGAGGTCCTGATTGCACCAACGAAGACACGCATGCGACATATCAGAGAACCCCACGTCCCAATAAAGGACATGGAAGACAGACAACGTCTTCATTCCTGTGCCAATGGGTACGGCATGGGAAGGTCCCCCAGTGCAAATTCTTACCGTGCGATCCAGGGTAAAAATTAGTTATTTATTATATTATTATATTTAGAACAGATGGAGAATTAAGATTGAAATGAGAACCGATCCGGTCGCCAAATTCGGACGGTTGGATTATGAATCTTGATTTATGAAAACCAAAACGGATGATTCCGAATCTAACTCAGATTCCGATTCCGATTCCAAGATTTTGGCGGTATATCAAGATATCTAAATACTAGCCATACCTACCTCCATCATGTCGAACATATATAAAATACCAGGATCATACAACAGCCGAGATAAAGAAAAAAACTTCATAGAGCAATTATCAAGATTCGATGAACAAATATAATAAATCCAAGTACTGATTTATAAAGTCAAAATACCAGAATCAAACTAGACCCACTACTGTCGAATCCAAACAACTCAAATTCACTTCAAGTACCAGTTTAAAATATAGAGAGAGACCCCTCAAAAAGGTAAAAAAACACTTGCTAGAACAGGCACCTTAAATGCAACACTGCCACCGCCTATCGAGCACCCAGTTCTGCATAGACGCACCAGATACCAAACCTATAGACTCGTAAAGCTGACAAGAAGGATGCATATTAAAATTGCTGCTGACACCAAACAAGACCAATGCAGAATTCTCCTCGGTTCATTTCTTCTTTTGAGCAGCCTTGGTAACCTTGGCTCCAGTAGGATCCTTCTTCTCCACACTTTTGATGACACCAACCGCGACTGTCTGTCTCATGTCTCTGACAGCAAACCTACCCAGAGGTGGGTAGGTCGAAAAAGTCTCAACAACCATTGGCTTCGTAGGAACCATCTTCACGAAACCTGCATCTCCATTCTTGAGGAACTTGGGTTCCTTCTCCAGCTCCTTGCCGGATCGCCTGTCAATCTTGGTCACAAGCTCTGCAAACTTGACCGCAATGTGGGAGGTGTGACAATCGAGGACAGGAGCATAACCATTCCCAATTTGACCTGGATGGTTCATGATGATAACTTGCGAGGTGAAGTTGGCAGCCTCCTTTGCCGGGTCGTCCTTGGAGTTCGAGGCAACAAAACCACGCTTGAGGTCCTTCACAGCAACGTTCTTGACATTGAAACCAACATTGTCACCGGGAAGAGCCTCCTGGAGAGCCTCATGGTGCATTTCCACAGACTTAACTTCAGTTGTAAGGCCTGTAGGACCAAAGGTAACAACCATACCAGGCTTTAAGGTTCCAGTCTCAACACGACCTACAGGCACGGTTCCAATCCCTCCAATCTTGTAGACATCCTGCAGAGGGAGCCGGAGAGGCTTGTCGGATGGACGTTTGGGCTCTTGGATCATGTCAAGAGCATCCAAAAGAGTTGGGCCTTTGTACCAGTCAAGATTGGTGGATCTCTCAATCATATTATCACCTTCGAAACCAGAAATTGGCACAAATGGGATCTTGTCAGGATTGTAACCAACCTTCTTGAGATAAGATGAGACCTCCTTGACGATTTCATCATACCGTGCCTTTGAGTATTTAGGTGTAGTGGCATCCATCTATTAGAAACAAAACATATGTTTAGCAAAAAAATTTACCCGAAGACCAAAGAGTTTATCATGCACCTTAAGAAGCAATCATGCACAAATTCCCACCTTGTTGCAGCAACAAATCATCTGTTTAACACCAAGAGTGAAAGCTAGAAGTGCATGTTCACGAGTCTGTCCATCCTTGGAAATTCCAGCTTCGAAACCACCAGTTGTAGAATCAATAATAAGGACAGCACAATCAGCCTGAGAAGTTCCAGTAATCATGTTCTTGATGAAATCACGATGTCCAGGAGCATCAATGACAGTGCAGTAGTACTTTGTAGTCTCAAACTTCCAAAGGGCAATATCAATAGTGATACCACGCTCACGCTCAGCCTTTAACTTGTCGAGAACCCAGGCATACTTGAATGACCTCTTGTTCATCTCAGCAGCTTCCTTCTCAAACCTCTCAATAACACGCTTATCAATCCCTCCAAGTTTGTAAATCAAATGTCCAGTTGTGGTTGATTTTCCAGAGTCGACATGGCCAATAACCACGATGTTAATGTGAAACTTCTCCTTTCCCATTTCTAATTTCCTATCTCCAATAGACGTAAATCAGCAAGCTTATCATAGTAACAAATACAAAAACATAGGATGTTTCTGACAGCATTACAAAAATTAGAAAAAAACTGCTATAAAAGAGATAGAAAGAAAGAAGAAAAAAACTTTATAGAGATCATAAGTTCAATATAAAGTCAAGTATGATAAACTGAGACAACCAATAAATCATGGTCTTAACCATGAAAAGAAAAAAATTAACTAGACCATTGGAATGCTGCAGCAAAAGGCCAAATAATCAATATGGTGATGACAGGGAAAAATCAAATTTATCAGTGTCCGTTAAAATGATAAACCACTTCTATCTTTAGTTCCACTAATGATCTCTAAATATCTACTCTTAACTTTTGCAGTTCCCTTAAATTAGATACAGGTCTAAATGACGCTTGAGATTGTTAACCATTCTATATTTTGTAAAGCACTAGAGAAGAGGAAATAGTATATAGCAGACACAAACTAAATAGTATAAATCAGTATGCAGCTCCCAGTCCAATCTCAACAAAAACTCAAGGCTGCTATTAAAATAAATACAAATTCAAATGGTACATATCGAGACGCATAGAAAACCAAAATGTCACTATCATGTGTACACCATTATCCCAAAAAAGGCTTGGTGAATAAAGACTATCCAATGTATGTTTGTATTCATGTAAAGCATCATAATACCTTCAACTAAAATGACTGATTGATGTAAAGTGGTATACTAGATAGAAGAGTTGAAATGCCCAAAATAATGTGGCCAAATAGCTAACAGTAAAATTGTATCTATCAGACCGGCATTAAACAGGAATATCACAGCTACTCCAGCTATAATTTGCAAAACCAACAAAAAAGTGCTCCAATTTTAAATATCCAAAAGTTCACAGTCGTTCTATTGAAGTCTGCGACTGCACATAGCAAGCTACAAAAAACAAGGCACAAGAATCATCAGGCACTCTAAAAGTCATGATCCCTTAACCAAAAACATAAACTAGTGAATAAGATGCTACCATCCAACATCACAGCCACTAGCGACCATAAATTTGAATACACCATAAATAGTACAAGTCAATGCTACTTTACCAAGTAAATGATAATTCACACAACAACAGAAACAAGAAAACAATTCACATACCGTACAGCAGAAAATAATTCATGCACTAAGTAGAAAATAATCCATGCAGGACGTCTAGTAGGAAAATCAACTGCAATGTTTAATTGTGTTTTCTTGTAAAGAAAAATGTTTCATTTTACTGAACATGAATCTAAGACCTAATCATATATAACACAACCCAAAAATTTAAGCATGGAGGAAATCCATGTAGCAAAGGTGATATAATCACTCCCACATAAATTGATATGATTTATCAGAAATTGTATTGAATAGAAAGCTTAATTACCCTAATCTCAGACATTCAAAAGTTAATTGCATACACAAGAGCCATATGTTATGCAGTTTGTTCAAGAGCTAGACAGAATAAAATATTAAATAAACAAGAACGGACATTTTTGACACGATAATGACACTTTTTCTTTTTTGAGTCGTCCATACATGCCAGCACAGTATACAAGGAAAAACCTTTAGTATACAATCAGAGAGCCCCTCTCAACTTGTGATAGGCTTGTTAATTTAAAATCGCTCAAATTAAAATAATAATGACAACGACAACAACATAGTGACCCAAAATTCGCAGTCAGAAGAGTAAAATCAATGTGAATTACGACCACCACGTTATGTTTTCACCATCTTCAATATGATTTGACATAATGTGACAGGATCATGTACCCCTAAGACTAAGCACCAATATCTGACAATGTAGCAATCGATCTCTCTTCTGATAACGACACTAAACCCTGCGCAAACACCCAACAACGCGTGGAACGCCAGGATGCGACATCAAGAACTATAGATATAACACGGTTAATAAACTGCTGACACAAAGAAAACGTACTGAAGTATCATCAACAAAATCAAGCTTTGAATCAATTAGACAACAACCCTCGACAGATCACAAGAAATCAATCAAACAACAATCATCACGAGAGACTCTTCGACATAGCAAGCACGACAACAAGAGATCAAAGAAGGTGAGCAGAAGAACTTTTACCAAAGAGATCAGAGAAGAGAAGACCGGCAGAGAGAGAGATCGGCGGCGGCTACAACCACGTCCGTCGCGGTGGGAGGAGGGGAGAGGAGCCCCAGCGATCCATACTTATGGAGGACACGATTACCAAAATGCCCCTAGGGTTCCGCAAAATCTGTGGGGCCAAATATATCATTCATGGTCCCGAAACAGATGGCGGCGGCTGCGGCGATATGGTTGCCTCAGATCTGGACTCTCGTGATCGGATCTCCGTCGTTGGATTTCGGATTTGATCCGTAGGAGAAACTTGGTCGAATCTGGACGGTTTGATCCAAAACGGAAGGTCGTAGATCGGTTTAGGATTACGTTATAAGATGTTGGACTCGGTCAGGTCGCGTTGCAACATCAAGAGAGATTAGATTAGTGCTAAAAAAGGGAATGATGATTTGAGGATTCATTTGGCACTGCCTGTGTGCTTATTTAGTTAATGTTTTGATAAAAATATTATGTTTCTAAAAAGAATATGAAAAGATTTAACTTATGGATCACCGGCCGGAAGACCAATCAAGATATAAATTTTTTTATTTGAATCAATATAAATTATTTATTTTCCAAAAATATTATCGGATTTAACGTCAAAGTTATTAATATTTCCAGGAATTTATAAGATATCTATATTTTTGGAAAGTCTAATGATCAAAATTTATAAGATATCTATATTTTCTCATCAAAATTTTAGATATTCTCAAAATATCTAAAATAACTCTCAAAAGTTTTCTCATCAAAATTTTGCATTCATTTTTTTTACTAATTTTTAACTATTATAATATTTTCATTGACTAATTTACAATGTTTTTTAAATAACATTTATTGTATTTTGTTGAGATACTAAAAATACTATATACAATATTTAAAAACACTATAAGCGACATCATATCGAGCATCTTTTCTTATTATTACTCATAAATATAGTTAATATGGTTGAGATTAAAAATCTATTTAGATCATTTAGAATATTTTCGAGTAGGTCTCACAATGTTTTTATTGAGAATTAATTTACGTTTTTTTTTGAATTAACTGTAGTGTTTGAAAAATAAAATAAAAATAGAATATACTAATTGAGAAATGCCCAAAATATGAGTGTTTTATAAGAAAATCACCCAAATATCTAAACATTCATAGCCACTTATATACAACACTAAAATTTGGTGGGGAAAATATGTCATTTCCCAACTTTTCTTTTAATTTCTTTGCATTTGGGTTGGCTAATTATTTCCCAACTTTGTAATGAAAGGTATACAAAACCTATAGAAAAGAAGCCAAATGGGCTTTTGGTTTATAATTGGTAGGATGCTGAAAGAATTGGCCCAAAAAGACATGATTCAAGCATTACACATCATGTTGTTGAACTGAACTGAACTAGAACAAAAAGAAAAAACATATTGATATGCAAAATTTGAGTGAGTTTAGCTTTGTATATCTTTCAACAAATGTGAATCCATTATAGTTTTGCTTTACTCACATGTATGCATCTTAGCTTTATCATTTACTTGAAATCACCATCGGTGTCTTGTAACTCAAAGAGACACTGGACTACATGAACACCCTCATTTCTACAGCTTCCAATCTAGGTAAGAGAATGAGAATTCCAGCTGCAGTAGTTCTAAATGGACAGCGGACTCTGCTTCCATAAACCTAGAACCTCTTTGCTCAACACCTGCCCTATTTATTGATTGCAGTGCAGGTGGGTTTGCTTGCTTCACTTTGCGAGGACAAGATGCATCCAGAGATTGTGTTTTGAGATATGAAGGCCCTAAGGCCCTACATGCCTTGCTCCTTGCAAGACAAGCTCTGCAAAGACAGCACAGGTAGAGATAGAATTCTTGCTTGCATTATTACCACTCCTAAAATCATCGGTGTGCCAACAACACCTCATTAATGCTGAGCCTCTCTATAGTCGTCAAGGTGTTCCTCGTTGCTATGTTCGTCCATGTGACTGAACTGAACTGAACTGAACTGAACTGAACTGAACTGAACTGAACTGAACTGAACTGAACTGAACTGAACTGAACTGAACTGAACTGAACTGAACTGAACTGAACTGAACTGAACTGAACTGAACTGAACTGAACTGAACTGAACTGAACTGAACTGAACTGAACTGAACTGAACTGAACTGAACTGAACTGAACTGAACTGAACTGAACTGAACTGAACTGAACTGAACTGAACTGAACTGAACTGAACTGAACTGAACTGAACTGAACTGAACTGAACTGAACTGAACTGAACTGAACTGAACTGAACTGAACTGAACTGAACTGAACTGAACTGAACTGAACTGAACTGAACTGAACTGAACTGAACTGAACTGAACTGAACTGAACTGAACTGAACTGAACTGAACTGAACTGAACTGAACTGAACTGAACTGAACTGAACTGAACTGAACTGAACTGAACTGAACTGAACTGAACTGAACTGAACTGAACTGATTTCAACAAATGTGAATCCATTATAGTTTTGCTTTACTCACAATGTATGCATCTTAGCTTTATCATTACTTGAAATCACCATCGGTGTCTTGTAACTCAAAGAGACACTGGACTACATGAACACCCTCATTTCTACAGCTTCCAATCTAGGTAAGAGAATGAGAATTCCAGCTGCAGTAGTTCTAAATGGACAGCGGACTCTGCTTCCATAAACCTAGAACCTCTTTGCTCAACACCTGCCCTATTTATTGATTGCAGTGCAGGTGGGTTTGCTTGCTTCACTTTGCGAGGACAAGATGCATCCAGAGATTGTGTTTTGAGATATGAAGGCCCTACATGCCTTGCTCCTTGCAAGACAAGCTCTGCAAAGACAGCACAAGAGATAGAATTCTTGGCTTGCATTATTACCACTCCTAAAATCATCGGTGTGCCAACAACACCTCATTAATGCTGAGCCTCTCTATAGTCGTCAAGGTGTTCCTCGTTGCTATGTTCGTCCATGTGATCGTGGTCATAAAGCATGTCTCGCTTCTCATGCTTTCCTGTGAGTGTTCTGAGAAAAGCTGGGCGTGATGGAAACCTATCACCCAACTCGTCACACAAGTCTTTCAAGTCCATTCAAAGCTGATGTTAGAATTCCACAGCGAGGCAGAGGTGAGAGAGGTCGGGTGGCGATTGGGCTCCACTGTGCGTGCGTGGCTCACGATTGATTACCCTCGATTCCTTTTGGAGATGTTCTTATCTCGATACGTCAGGAATCACGCAGAAATCATGATGTGTTGACGATCAAAAAGCTTTTTGTTCCTGGCGTTCTTGGAGGAGCCGAAGCTTGAGTGCTTGCTTCATCTCAACCATCCTCACGCGTGCATGTGTTGCGTCAATCATGCGATCGCGGTTGAAAACTTGGCCTGCAGTATGAACAGATGCAAGCAATTTCACCTAATTAAGTGTCCTACTGCACATTTCCTCCACCACCATCGTTTCAATTCCACTGTTCGATGCATCGCCGATCCCATCACGCTTAATTCTAGAATTAAAAATCTGTACCATGCAAACACTATTGTACACGTCAAACAAGGCTGGAATTTATATCATGTCGGCAATTCAAACTTCCACCATACAACCATATGACTATTCAGTCATAATTTGTGGAGATGCGCATCTCCATTCAAGACTTGTAATTAGATTTAGTCTGCTGCTAATCGTCAATATTCGAATCTAATTAAATTTATTTTAAAGAATTTTGTCCTACTAAATTTTCCCTAACAGTTTATGTAATTGAGTAGTATATCATTTATCTGTCTCCATTCCCAATCTACTCTTCTTCGTACTCGCGAGGGTAGAAAGAAAGAAAGAAAGAGAGAGAGAGCATGCAACTCCTGCTCTGCCACTGTCCTGCTCTCCCTGTCGTGCCTCTCTGTTCCGCGTTGACTGTCTTTAAAGAGCGGACGAATTTATTGCAGCCACGCACCTGTCGCCCTCCCACCGGTGCAATCCGCGTGGGCGACGGCGTCCGCACCTCCGCCGCGAGATCCGACCGTCCGATCCTCATCGCCGACGGGGGTTCTAAAGCAGCCAGCTGCTTCGAGTGCACGAGTCTTGAAGCCTGCGGCGGGGGGGAACGGGCTCACGTGGTCGTCATGAATGCAGGCATTTAAGTGGCGACGGTTGCAAGCAGGGGAAGTTGCAACCGCCGCAACGACCGGTGCGAACGCTGCCTTTTCCTCGGGCTGGCAATAAATAACAGTAAATGGGGTGGTGGGGGACGCAGAGAACGGGGTGCAGAGGTGGGCGAAGCACGTGGCGTCGAACCCACGCACTTCAATGTCCCCTCCCACGCGCCGCAATACACGAACTGTTCGTCCTTTCCCTGTTCCGCCAACCCAACCGGTGGCCCGCTGCTCGCACTTTGCACAGCTCCCAGTAGCGATCGCAGGTGTCCGTTCGTAATTTCCTTAGTCTTTACGACTCGGTGAAGTCACCGGTTGGACCGTTTCTTTAATGTAGAATATTTGATATTTCTATTATTTATATTATATATATATATATATAATTTATATTTATGATATGGTTAGTGATTCAAACCATCACCCATATTGACTGGTTTAAAAGTCTAGAATATGAGAAGTGATAAGATAATATAAAAAAATATAAAGAAAAATATAATTGAAAGAGATGTCGATAATCAAAGAATAAAGATAACTTTAAGAAAGAAAATATTGGAAGATGCCTATGAATTATTATTTTACTAACAAATGCTTATGCATAGTTATATCTAAAATCATATTTACTAATCTTAACTTTTAAAAAATATATATAATTTATAGAAAAGATTATAAATAATAAGAAAGAACTCTATATAATAATTTTTTAAAATATAATTTTATCAAATAAATTTATATATATATATATAATTATCTATTATTTATCAAACATTCAAAGTTATCCATAACTCCACATTCACTAATATTCATTAGTTCAAATTCATATTAAAATAAAATATATTTTCAATCAAAAGCCCACTTTATTCTTTCTCTTAAAATGCCTTTCGAACGCGTACACTACTCACGCACGGTGTGATCTCCTCCAACGTGAATCCTCGAAACAAAACACTTGGTTTGTGTTGGGAGTACAAATGGAAGATGGAATCTAAAAGTGTGGAATTGGCTTGAGTTGCTTCCGCGTTCCAAATCGATGGGCGGCTCGGCTCGGTTGAAGACAGAGAGACAAAGCAAGCTTTGCGTTGACGTTTGCATGATTGCAACTTTCAAACCGATTTCGTGCTTTTCCTTGGACGCGTGAATGCTGTCATTATCTCTTCCTTCCATTTCTTTTTCTTTCGATTCAGCGTTGACCTTAATCTTATCCTTTTTCGATCCATCATCTCAATAATAATAATAATAATAATAATAAAATGATTCAATTAACGCATTCAAGAGGAACAAAGAAAAAATCGATTCAGATAATCTTAGAATTTTTTTTCATAATTCTACTTCTGATTAATTTTACAATTTTTACAAAATCTTGGTGCTATCAAGAAATAATATTTAAAATTTTAGATAAAAGATTAATAAACACACATCAAATAACTAGTGTATGTTAAGAGAGAGAATGGATTGCCCAAAAGTACTCTTTTATGCTTTCACAAATAACATTCTTTATATGTAATAAAAAGAATGTAACTTTTTGTGAAATCACTGGCCCCAATTTGATGATACAATGAAGTTGATGGTAAGTAATTAAAATAATAATAATAATTTTAATAAATCAAATAATTAATATTGTTTTAAAAATAATTTATAAAGATAAAATCCAATCACAAGACTTTGTTCTTAAGCATCAAACGTTTACTAATTAATTGATAGTTATATTTAAAATTTATTGAATAAAATTTTGGAATCGTAAGTGAAGTATATTATCATCGATTATATTTTAAATTTTTATTTAAATTATAATATCAATTTATAGTTATAGTAATCGGGAAGGATAAATTATGTTCTACATGGATATTATTTTCTTAATACAAATTATGATCAGATTAACGCATTCAAGAGGCAAAGAAAAAATCGATTCAGATAATCTTAGAATTTTTTTTCATAATTCTACTTCTGATTAATTTTACAATTTTTACAAAATCTTGGTGCTATCAAGAAATAAATATTTAAAATTTTAGATAAAAGATTAATAAACACACATCAAATAACTAGTGTATGTTAAGAGAGAGAATGGATTGCCCAAAAGTACTCTTTTATGCTTTTCACAAATAACATTCTTTATATGTAATAAAAAGAATGTAACTTTTTGTGAAATCACTGGCCCCAATTTGATGATACAATGAAGTTGATGGTAAAGTAATTAATAAGTCAATCTTCTACTAGATTCAAATGGAGGAACCATCCTTTTCACACACCTAAAAGGTTTTCTACTGTCCTAATTGTCACATGTTTACAATTATAGACAATTAGATTTTTATTAAGGAAAAATAAAAACTTATTTTATAATATATGATAAAATTGATTCTTCATAAAGTAATAAGGCATATTTTGGATCTCGATCACGTTATGATCCACCTCTAACATCATCATAAACATGAGCCCTCGAGACATGGATCAAGCGCCATGTCACACCCCTACAGATTCAACACCGCCTTCCTCCCATGCCGAGTCGAAGCCCGTACAGGGAGGCGTCCTCTCGGTAAGTCCCGTCTCGAAAAGTTCGGGATGGTACCGCATGGCGCTATTCCATGCATACCGGGCGGTGGTCGCATGAAGGTACGAACTCGCCAGTCGGGGGGAGGGTCGGCCGCCACACTAAATCTGTATACAATCGATCATCGATCAACAATATAAAAACTCCTGTCCGACATCTGGTTAGAGGAGGGGGAAAAATGATAAAAAAATCACTAACTTAATCTATGAGGAGCCCAAGTCCAGAATCCCCCGACCAAGGGTTTGTGTGTAAGAATACGGCCACTCCCAAGCTAGCTCAATCCTGCATTTTGAGACGTAGTCATCCCGACCTCTAATCCAACTCGGTCTCGGTACTTCCTCCAATCGATCGAGAAACATACTTCCAAACGTCGACGACCCCAGATATCGATCCGTGGACCAAGTCGTGCTGACTCATTGACCACGTGTGAGTTTATCTATATAAAATTATGCTTATATTAATTCACCAAAATTTTACATTAAAAAAAATCGCATGATTTACAGAAAATGATTGATCAATCCCAACCTTGAATAAAGAAAGAGATATTCTACCATCCAATCACCTACTTCAATCACCACTCTTAATTTGAACATGACATTTCAACCATCTCATCTTGTATCCCTACTCCCATTATTCATCTCCTTACATTGAACACAGTAGGAAATGTAAGACTACAAAATGCATGTCTTAGCTACACATTTCATGTGTCAATCCTTCGAAGAGATAAATATAAATCTCCACAATCGATATGTGAAAATGGCATGGTAGAAATAGGATGGATCACCGAATTTGATGTCATGAAACTTCACATCATAGCAAGAAGCTAAATAAATCATCATTAATCTATAACAAATGCAATCTATTTCCATTCGAAAAAATCCATTTGTGAGAAAAGGAATTTCCTATTTCTTTCTCAGTCATATATATATATATATATATATATATATATATATATATATATATATATATATATATATATATATATATATATATGCACCTCATTCTTGAAAATAGAAACTTTAGAGGTCTTTTCTTAATTAATATAAATAAAAGAAGTTAATTGAAAAAGGGCGTATCACATCAATTAACCGATGCCAGGCTGTCAGTCGAAGGACGCGTGTCCGTTTAAGACCCTTTGGCACGTAGGCGGTGACGTCAGTATTATGCGCGTGCGATCACACGTTTAGTTGAGGATAACACTAATCACGGTGGTTAGCGAAGACAAGGGGAAGGTGGCTTTATATACCGCCCACCGTGAGCTTGCCTTCTTCCACCAAAAGATAAGAGAGTGAGCTCCACCACCACCACGGGCCAACCCCCCCACCCCCCCTTCCACTCTTCGGTGAGGCTGAGCGATCCCCCATCCGAAGACATCACAAGGTTTGTCCCCTGATCCCTTCCCCCATCCTCTGTCGTCTTCTGTCTCCTGTAGAAGAAGAAGGAGAAACAAAAAAAATCTCATCTTGAGGTCCTTTTCTTCGTTGTTTCAGCGAGAAAAGAGGAGACCTCGGTGTCTTTTTTCTCTTCCTGTCTTAGGGAGGCAGAGGTTTCATAACGGAGATCCAGAGTTTTTTTTTCCTGGGTTTTTCTCATTATTTTTTTTTGGGATTTTAGTCGACCGACAGGGTTGTTTTTCTGTACCCTGTGGTTGCTTTTTCTTCAGATTTTTCTCCTTCTTGTAGATGCAAAAGAGGTCAGCTTTTTGAACTGAACCTCCACTCTGGAAGCCCAATTGCCTGCTCTTTTGATTTTGTTTGAGAGCCGGGTTGGGCTGTTAGCTTCTCTCTTCTATTGAACTATCTTGGTAAAAAGATCATCTTTTTCTTCTTCTTTTGGTTCCTCTTTTATTTGGAGTGTTTCCTTAGATCTTGCATGGCTACAGCCATAGATATGTACAATAGATATCCATTTACCACCGCAGATCCCTTCGATGAGGAGCTTATGAAAGCACTCGAGCCTTTTATGACAAGTGCTTCCGCGTCCTCCCTCTCCCACCCTCCTCCTCCTCCTCCTCCTCCTCCTCCCTCTTCCACCTCTTCTACCACTACTCTTACCTACTCATCTCCTTCTCTCACTTCCACTCTTCCCCCTTCTACCTTCTCTTCTTCCCCCCGCTTCTCCACCCCGCCGTCTCTCCAAAATCCAAACTTGGGTTGCTATTCCTTGCAAAATCCCACCGTCGGCGGTTACCTCTGTCAAGATCCCGCCTTGGATGCTTGCTCGCCTTCGCCGTCTGTCGCCGGGTTGGTACCGGAGAGCTTCTGTAGCTTGGACCGCCTTGGTGTCGGCAGCGTCGGTCGGGTCGGGCTCACCCAACTTAACCCAACTCAGATCCAGCAGATTCAAGCTCAATTCCTCTTCCAGCAGCGGCAGAACCTCCTTGCCGTGAGACAATTGCAGGCGAGCCGCCACCACCACCAAGCTGCGAGCTTTCTCGGCCTGCGACCTCAGCTGATGAAGCACACCGGTTCCCCCGCTGCCCCGAAGCCCACAAAGCTATACCGCGGGGTGCGGCAGCGCCACTGGGGCAAGTGGGTGGCGGAGATCCGTCTCCCCAAGAACCGGACGCGCCTCTGGCTTGGGACCTTCGACACCGCCGAGGAAGCCGCACTCGCCTACGACAAGGCCGCCTACAAGCTCCGCGGGGACTTCGCCAGGCTCAACTTCCCCAACCTCCGGCACGCCGCCGCGGCCGCCCCAGGTCCCCTCCTCTCCACCGTCGACGCCAAGCTCCAAGCCCTCTGCCAGAGCTTGGCCAATTCCTCGAAATCGAAAAAGAGGAGCAGCCCGCTGCCCAGCTCCACCCTCAAGCCCATCACAGAGTCCGCAACAATCGGCAGCGGCGATCCGCCGCCAACGGTCACCAAGGAGGCCGCGCCCAAGGCGGTCTCAGAGGACAACAAGTCGGGGAGCTCGTCCGAGGGCGAAGACTCCTCTTGCTCCCCGCCAGTGCTTGAGATGCAGCATTTGGATTTTACCGAGGCGCCATGGGATGAATCGGAGACCTTTATGTTGCAAAAACACCCATCGTGGGAGATCGACTGGGACTCCATTCTCTCTTCCAGCAGTTAGTAGCTAGTAAGTAGCTCAGGTCGCAGGTCTGGTAGTTGCTGTTGTCTCCAGTGGCTGCTGCAAATGGTATTTTAGACATTTGCTGAGCTTCTGTAGAGACTCTCTCTGTGGTCTTCAGTGTAAGAGTCCATTCAAGGCTAAGGTTTTAGGTGTAGAGTATGTTGTGGTAGTGTCTGAGACCTGCTGGTTTCTGCTGTTTGTTTTTTCCTCAGCAGAACCAGTGAGGAACAATGTTGTATTATAGTCCTGTGTAATTCGTAGTTATCCAACCTGTTATGTAAAATTTGATGTCTGAAGTCGTCGTTGAATTCAGATATTGTGGCCTAGAAATTCATAAACTCTGGAAGGTTTAGCCAAACTTCGATTGCAGGGAGGGGGAAAGAACTTGGAAGCTGATTCAAAGTTGTGTGATATTGTGCTTATCTTAAATCTGCATGATTTCCCCCTCTTGATGATACATCAAGTAAGTAATTTTGTGTGGATGGCAGAGTGAAAGACTGACACCATGTCAATGTTCAATGTTCTGGATATGATCTGAAAACTATTGGAATAGCATGTTCTTCTACCATGTCAGTGGTAAGGGACATAATTGCCATATCAGCTGCACCTGCTTCTGCCTTTGGACATCTACTGAAACCCATGAGTGTCTGATTCAGATACGAAGGATCTATCTAAACAAGTTGGCAACCACTTCACAGTGTGCTGAGAGAAAATGGGTAAAGAGGCAATTGTATTCTCGGCTTGGACATCGATCATTCATAAGATTTGTTCTCTGCTTCGCAGTTTGCTTGACTCAGTCAATAATTGAAAAGGTGGCTTGGCACAGAAGACTTCTACTAATGCTGGTGTGATTTGGTCAATATATACAATCTTATTGGTGCCAAGTTGAGGGACTATTTCAACCACTCACAGTATATCATTCATGATCAAGACCTGCCCTGTAGTTGAGTCACTGGTAGGTATGATCATTCATGTTCAACAATAGCTGTTCCATGCTGGAAGAGTCGATGGGCATGAGATGGGAGCTTACCTTGGTGAAAAGGACCCCATGTCCTGTGGAGGCAGCCAGGCACCATGTTCAACCCCATTTGTCCTTCTTTACTGCCCATCACAATCACCAAAGAAACGCAATTCTTTGGAGGATGTTCCCCACCAGAACCACCCAGCCAACCCCAGCACATCTCTTTGTTCTTACTCTTGGAAAACCAAAGAATCCCCCTTTGCAAGCAAAAGATGTTGCTTGGACCAGCAGAAGTCTGAAAAGAGCAAGCAACTAGCATAAGTTTATTAGTTTCCTTCCCTTTTCTTCTGGTCTACATTGAAGTGCTCGAAAGATGATCGTCTTTGGCTTAGGTGTGAATGCCTCACAACCCTGCAGAGGATTTCTGCAGACACTGAATCAATGTGAAGTAGGAGCAGTGAGACAAAAAACTGGCATCTGATGCTTTTCTTATTGTGGGTGGCAGGTTAAGTGCACTAAGAATCTCCTCAATAAAATAAGTAGTAGATTTGAATCATCACAACTGCTTTAATCATAAGAGTTCTATCTACCCATGTTACAGTCAAGATTGCAGGATCAAATACAATCTACAAATTATTGCTACTTTATACATATCAAGCATCAAATCCGTCCTATCGTGCCATATCGGCTTAAGCATCTTTGGTTGTCTTCCGATATTATATACACGAGGTTTCCACTAATGCGAGATCCGTGAAAGATTAACATTAGTAGAAATACTTTTTTATGTTATGCAAAAGAGCAAATATATTTTGGCATCAAACCTCACCCTTAATAAGTTTACTATATGCTACCAGTTGCTGCATCAGGAGAAAACCTACAAAACAAGCACAAAAATAAAACACACATGTCATAACCTTCAATCTCCTCAACCTCATACCTAATCATGCATAGCATTGATTCCCCTTGATTATTGCCAGGGTGCCCTTTCTGGGTCTCTGTTATGGGTTGTGCAAAGCTGTTCTCCTACTAATCATGAAAACTGAATATTGAAAGCATCACTGTGATTAAGGTACTGCTAAGGCTGCATATATTTCCATGCAGTTAGAAAGTAAGTTCATAGAGACAGCAACCAAGCTAGAGCACATTGATATGTTTGGCACATTGATCCTCCTCCTTGGACCTCCTATTGGTAGGAGTGTCATTCCATTGAGGGCAACAAACAGATTGATCTAATAAATAGATAAATTCAAGAGTGAAAAAGGCAGATAGATATCTAGAAATTGGTGAGGAATGATTTCTTGGTACTTTGCAGCATGAGACTAAGACCTAAGAGTTGACCCAGAATTTGTGAAAGATAAATGCTAGACCAGTTGTATGGAACCTGCCAATGCAAGGAAAAATTGCTGAAATGCTACAATCATGTCGATATATTTGATATTCTACCACTAAAATTGGAAGAATCTATGACAGTGTTACAAGAAAAACCTGCTTTGCAATTTCATAGATTAGCTTCTCCAGTGGAAGAGGTATATGTATGACTAAGTTCCAATGAGATCTGGACAAAAACACACACACAACTTAGCATCATGAGCACGACCATAATGTAGGTTGTGGAGAGAGCTCATGAATCACAAGGCAATTCTACATATAGGTGAAACATGACCAAAGAAGTTTTGAAGAGATTAAGGAGGATGGATGTTAAAGTACAACATTACCTTTTATCTTGTGAACTTTCTCTAGAAGCTGATGAGGTTTTCTTTGCCAGAGCATCCACAATGGAATATATAGATTAACTTGAATAGGAGTCATTCCTCCACCAAGTATCCAAGGAATTAGATCATTTACCACAGGAGATGTTTGCATGAGCCATTTAACTGTAACATTTGTTGAATATAAGAACCAAGATGAAAACAATAACAAAGGAATTAGTCTTCTATGTCAATGCCTAAGCATGCATGTTTTCTCTCCAACAAGCATCACAACTTTATCTGCATGCTTCCATTCACTGAAGTACTCCATAGATTGTTTTCTCTTGAACAAGCATCACAACTTTATCTGCATGCTTCCATTCACTCAAGTACTTCATAAACATAAGAACTAGGTTTCAAACACTGACAAAAGAAAGGAAAAAAACTAGATAATTTAGATATCATTATCCTCATCCCAAAGCAAAATGCAAAGCCACAAACTTGTGATCTGGGAAGGCCCCAATCTAATAATGAGAACAACATTGATGTAGTAATCGGATTGTAGGATCCCATTGAGGATTAGCATGACTTCTGAGACTACTCAGGTGTCTGCTTAAAGCGGGTCGAATGATAAGAATACCTCATTTACACTGAAGTATAGAAGATTAGCCAATTATCTGAAATATTCAGAACCAAAAGGAATAAGAAAATAAAACATATGGAAATATTCAGATCCCTTACCTCATTAATGAAGCTCAGAAAGATGCTTGTAAAGTTACAGAAGATCACCACAATAAATCTCACCTCTTCAAAACATTGATTGAATGATGATCGTTTGCAGAAAAAATCTGTGTTTGAGTTGGATTAGGTGAGGAGTATTTCTCCACTATTCTCGAACATAGGTAAGCTTTTCCATGGATATCTTTGTTATCATCCTTCATTGCTAGGAAAACATGCTCTTTATATTTGACAATCAATGTTATGCTCACAGCTCCTCCTCTAAGAATTTGTTCACCATTCTAATCCTCCTCTAACAATCTATTGATCACTGTTTTATCACTGTATTCCTTAGTCTATCATATCAGATTCAAGATCCTGTTTGCACTGCAACATTCTCATCCCTGCATCTTCTCTCTACACTTGATCCATGTCAATCTGATGAACACTTCCCAATCTTTTTCCAAAGCATTAAGTCATGACTCATCCTTAATCCCATGCAGACGACATTCTCTTCTCTGTCTCACCATTGAATCTCATGGGAGTTTTATCCAATGCTGACAGATCTGGCTATCGTTCTTGGATTTATATTCTTCTCTCTCTCTCTCTCTCTCTCTCTCTCTCTCTCTCTCTCTCTCACACACACACACACACACACACACATATGGAGTGGATTGTAGTCTTTTTGAAGTTTTGGCCACATACTGATCTCACCGAGTAGCCCCATCTCCTGGTCAACCCATTCAGTACTGGGAAAACAGTCGGATGCACTCAATATCCTGCATGCAATAATGGATGCTTCGACATACTGTTCATGACAAAACCAATCCTCTCTCATGTATTATTGTGACTGAATAGTGGAAGCAATGGTGAGGGTGTTGTATTATTGATGTTGACTTTGTATGCTGTATATGGGCATGTAGAATGAAGAACAGAAATTATGTTCACATATATGGCTTTTAAAGATACTTGTTTCGATTTTGAGGAAGAGGTCAAGTTTACCTCAAGAATTAGATTTCAAAGTTCTTATTAGATGCACACTTTAGCTTCCACACAAGTTGATTACATGAATCATTCGTGTTCTACTTGCATTGTTGATTCAAATTGAGAGGCCCTATTTCTGAGTCTCAACAAAAAAGTAATGCTGCACTTCCTACATTCCTGTCCAAAGTCAAATGTCAAGACCAACGACCACCAAAGTGCTGCTATCCCTCACTTATGGTTTAGTGGATGACCAACGTAAGTGGTTGCATAACCCACACATCTCCTCAAACAGTAGCCTGAATCCTTTTGACTTCCTTCATGGAGGTTACAAGTCCACCGTGCTGAGCCTTATCTCCACAAAAGCACTTCCATATGACCCTTTTGTTTTGTGGCCTCTGGCTCTTGGTTCATCCAAAGTCTATTACAGTTGGCCATCTTCTGCAGTGCCCACAGGTTGGGGTTCATATCAAACAACACAATTATATATCAAGCTATTCTTCTTTCGCTATCAACAAATTGGCCCGCTTCCACTGCCTGAGACACCCCTCGCACTTTCAACTTGTATATAAGCAGCCATTGCCAGACAACCGCCATATCCACTTCGGTCTCTTCTTTGATCTCTCTACCTCTCCTTCTCATTCCATTCACTTCGTTATGTCTAATTGCGGTGAGCTCTCTCACCTCAGATGTGAGATAAAGGTTGATAGACTGTCAAACTTCGATCTTGATCTCCCGGGCAACCTGAGCATCAGATACTTTGTGGTGGCAGGAGCCGGGAGAAGAATCCGCGTCGACACGCGTGAGGTCCCTGCGACAAGCAACCCGCGTTGGGAGGAGATCGCCACCATCGAGTGCCAGGGCGCCGCCGACCCCGTAGGAGAACTGCTCGAGCCGCACACGGTGGTGTTCGAGCTTCGTTGGAGGAGGAGGAGAAGCGGTAGAGCTTCGGTTCTTGGAGGGTTCGCGGGGTCGAAGCTCTTGGGAAGAGCTGAGGTGGCGTGGAAGGAGGTTGTGGCCTCGCCGGACATGGCGTCGAAGAGATGCGTCAGATTTGCTGCTGTGAGTTCCGAGCTTTGCGGGCTTGAACCTCCGAGCCTGTCAGTGGAGATGAAGGCCGAAGTCACAGAAGCACCGAAGATGCAGAGGGTTGGCCGGAGTTTGGCCATGGAGGGACGTGGTTGCACGAGCTGTGATTGCGATGGAAACGAGGAGGAGATCCTTCTTGCTGCAGCAACACTCAATGCTTGGTAGATGTTCACACGCAGAGCTACCATGAGTGCGGGACTCGGGCTTTGAGCTGACCTTCCGCTTTGCATGCGCTCCAAGTCATTCGTCAAACCTTGTCGCTTACAGTAACGTAGTGTTCTGGTATTTAATGTTGGTCAATCGTTTGACTGGTGAGTTCCATTGACATCGTCCAATTTCCACATGAAAGTTGACCACCGTATCCTTGGTCAAAATAGTAAAGGAAAGGTCGTGTGCGGTGCGTGACTTCTATTTGGAATCCATTCAATTGCCATATCAGAGTTGACTTATGAAGCGGACCCTACGTAGAGAGAGAGAGAGAGAGAGAGAGAGAGAATCTGAAATATGGGGAAATGGGAATTTCTTTGTTATTTTTATTAATATAAAGATATACAGGATTTAAATTTAAAATCTTATAATAAATTATTAAGATTTTTACCAACTAAATTAACTGTCACTTCTTCTTTTTCATGACAATAATTAAATATGTCAGATAGAATTTCAACCCTTAATTTTTGGTAAAACATTTGATATATTACAATTAGACTAATGTTTAAGGTATAAAAATATATCAAATAAAATTTTTAATTTTTCATGAAGAACAACGACTTACAATTCTATCTGGCCAAGGTTATTACAAGAAATAGGCATATATAATTATATTTGTATTGAGAATCTAAGCTAGAGTTTTTGGTTCACCCGATTGCAATCCTTTTCTTATTATTAAGGTAAGTCAAGATGAATTTATATAATGGGGACGGGGACGATTGTGAGTACTAAATTAATTCTCTCACGGATGACCAATGTTTTGCTCTCCAATCAAAATCCAATTTTCTTTTGCAAAAAGGAAAAAAAAAAAAAAAAGGAAGATGAAATTGAAGCACACAGCAAAAGTATTACGGAAAATTTAATTATGATTCATCCCTCTAAATTTAGATCTAACTTAAATATCCCCAATAAACATAAAAGAAAAAACTTACCCATACAGCTTTGGTAATCTCCATTTATATTAGTATATTGTTTTGATATTGGTAACCTTGTATTGTTTGGATTGATGGTAACACAGGAGAGATGTTTACGAAGAATCTTAAAATTTATAAGGATAAAATTCCCTCCTGTGTTACCATCAAAAACATGTGTGCCTTTAGTGTGAACAAATCTGACAAAAGTACAAATTACCATCTTAAAAGAATAGCTTCCAATCAAAACAGGAAAAAAAAAATGAAAACCTAATAGCAAAGCAGCATCTTTAAGTGCTTTCTGAACCTATGAGAGCGATTTCATGGCGGAAGATGTCTCAAGTCTTACCTCCTCTATTCATATGGAAGGTGAAACGTGCTCCGGAAATGGCTTCATCAACGGGTACATCTGCGGGGCTGCAGGATCAAGTAGACAACTACTAGGAATGCATGCTGCTCGCTGCATTTTCACTCTCTGCATTCACCTTTAACAACCACAGCAAAAATTAAGAGGAAACCAAGCACCTATCAGACCCCATGAAATGACACTATTCTGTGCCTACAGAAGCTTTTAAAGATCAGCCGCAAACTTAAGTCAAGAAACTGGTTCAAATTATCCCATTAAATTAAAAAAGAGATGAACGGTTGGCTACACCCAGGAACTCAGATGACTTAAATGTATCTTTCTTCTCTGTGTGCATGCTGTAGAAAGTTATGTCACACTTGGTTGTCGTTTCAGTAGACTTACAACATTGGAGTTCTTATGAGCAGATGATACATTTGGTCCATTTAGAGACTCTTCAACTCTCGGTTGTGGAACTCTGAATTTCAGTGTAGGTGCCACTATGCTCATCAAATGTGTACCTGAATGAAAAAAAAAAAACTACTTTTTAATTAGAAAGCTTGAGAATTACTCTAGATGGAACAGATTATAAGGACAACTAGGAGAATAAAGGGAAAAAAATTCAAAGTTATACAATTCTGCTGATATAACAATGACCAATGAATTGCTTTGCTACATGAAAATCATTGCAAAGAACAAAATAACCTTACACTTCGAAAAGCAGTATAACAGTACTTATAAACTTGATTAAATCAAGGTTTGTCGTACCATGGTGTACCGCTTAGTACAGGCAATATATCTTGGTCCAACAAGAGATTGATACGAGCGATACATCAGTATGTCCCTATGTACCATGTGTCGGTATGCTCGATATAGCTCAATATAGCTCGATACGTACCATACTGATGGTTGGTCAGTACGTCGATACGGACCGATAAGACGAACTATGGATTAACCAAAAAGATTAATCATTCTATATTATATTATTAAAATATGATCCACGCAGGTAACTTGGTCCCATGGTTATTTGTGTTGTCACCAAGGAGACAACAATGGTGGTGATGGTGGTAAGGTCAATGATAAGAATAACAAAGAAGAAAAGAAAAAAGATAATAGGTGTGGAAGAATTAAAAACTAAATAAATGGTGTATTTCACGGCTACTGGTGTTAACTTAATTTTTAGGCATAAATACCATGTCCCTGTTGCACCACAGCAGTACATTCCCGAAGTAGGATCATAATAATAGCCCAAGCTGCTGCTGTAATAGTAACTGCAAGGAAGCAGGCAAAATAGGAAGTTATTAACTATTACAGCAAAGAAGCAGGCAAAATAAGAATTTATCAAGATCAAGATATCTGACGAAACTAGAGGCATACTAGAAAAGCCACTTCAAACTGGAAAAGACATCAGAATGTTAAGGTAAAAGGTATTACTTCAGTGAAGTTAATGAACACAACAAAATCAAGTCCAAAGATACAGAATAGCTGGATGTGTCCTTCAAGATTCAAAATTCTAGTTTACACACTACAAGATCAAACAATGAAGACAATAATAAAATTCGTTAGTCTAAAATTCCAACCTTTGACCAAAATTAGAAGATATGACCCAGTGCAGGAGATGGTTTCTCAAACTAAAACAAATAACAAATATAGTTAAGCATTCGCTGTGAAGAATTTTGTGCTTAGTTTAAACAACACAATTTAACAGTAAAAAGTACACTGCCTTCTTTTTCCTTCATCAGCACTCCATTTTAACATGCCTACTTTTACATCACAGAAAAAGAATAAACAAGAAATGTCCCTGTAGATTAAATTGATTAATAAGAAAAAAATATACATATTTGCCATCCAATTTATCCAGAAGAATATCCGTCGAGTCAGTCAAAGATTGATTTGACATCAAAAAATAAAAACTGGAGAATGAGATGCTAGGACTCCTTATTATTTTCAACAAAGATGGCTGAACTGCTTACCCTGATGTTTGGTCATATACATAATCATTTCCATCCCCTCCATGACTGACAGCTGCACGGGAATCAAACTTTAGAAGAAAATCACTTACATGGAAGGACGTAGCCACCTAGTTAAGGGAGGGCATTCATTTTTATACATTAAAAAAAAAATACCTCCAGAGCCTAAGTCTTGGGAAGAACCCAAGCTTCCTGAAGTAGGTTGATCAGCCTGCTCAGCACTGGGGACAGGTAGATTCTCGTTGGCATTTTCATCATCCCCAAACATGTCAATTTTGTCACCACTATCATCGGGTGATGCTTGTTGAACAGAGACATTAACTGCCGAAGGTCCAGGATGTATGTCCCATCTCTCTGATTTTTGTTCTCCATGTTGCATACCATCAGAAAATATATCCTCCGCACAATCTGATTCAGAAATGATGTCTTTTGTACCAGTCGTATCAGCTTTTGCACGAGCTAATCGCTCATATCCTTCTGTAATAGATTAAATTTTACAAGTTCATAATTACTTCCTGACATAGTACATGGAAGATGAAAAAGATAATCAGTTGAATAATTGCTAAGAAAATCCATGTTCAACATAACAAATATGGTATCCTACATTTAGATGTCCACCTTAATGAGTTATTACAAATAAAAAGTAGCACTAAGGAAAGACAGTGGAACTAAGAACAATATAGCTGCAAAACATCACCTACTCATAGGAAAGCAAGCCACTCCTTTATAGTTCTACATATGGGCACTCACAGCAGAATATCATACACCGAAATGCAGTTAGTGCAGCCATGTGACCACATGCATACATAGAACAGCTGGCCACATGCGCAGATCTGGTCATGTGACCACACACATAGGTCTTTAGTCAGGTTAGCAGAATAAAAGCATGACCTACCATCTAAGTTAACAACCGATCAATCCTTCTTGACCTACCACCTTCTTTTGACATAATAATGTGCCATGAGATTGAACTTCTTTGTTTCAATAATTCCATACTCAAGTAACATAAAAGATAGACTAACAGGTGCCAACAGTTGACTCCAGAACATGCACCGTTAAATATATAGGTTATCATGCATTGACATAAAAATGATATAATTTTATAATCAAGTGGATCAATCTTTTCCTCAGATGTAAATGACCACTATGATATAAAGTAGGTTTTGTAGAAAGTTACCCATTTAGAGGCTCAACATACCCCGAGGAACAAGACGAAACAGATAAGGAATCATTTATCACAAACAAGAAACACATTCTGATCAGTTCTCACAACCAAGATACCTTCTCCATAGAAATTAACGTATGGTAAAAACATTACCTTCGGAGCATGATAGGTGACACGATCCTAGTAAATAAGGCTAATCAAAAATCGAACTCACTGAATTATGTTAAGCCCCCACCCATCTAGACTCTTTCTACATGTATTAACGAGTTTGAAAAGACGACTCCAGTTCAAAAGCGATTTCTTCTTGTCATTATATTTGCCTTGGTGACTCAAAAATTATTAGTGTAATGCACAAACCAGTTTTATGTTGCTTGATTTTCATTCATCTTCTCATCATTTTGAAGTAGTCTCCAGCTATAGCATGTAATGTGGCCTGAAGTGTTCAATGGTGATAATGTTTTAAGCCCAAAAAACTGATAATTTGCCATCATAAACCATAATATGAGCTATGAAGGAAGGAATGGTTGAGTCCTAGTCATAGAGTTTGTCTTTCAACTAGTGTATAAGATTGTTTAACCTATAAATAGGATATAAGCCAAACTGATAAAGATAATATAACAAAGCAAATAAACAAAGAGAAAAATATTCTGCGGTACATGATAGGAGGAGAAAAATGAAGCATAAAACTTGAGTCTATGAGGGTGAAAGATGAGTCATAATTTGTGAGTAACAAACTTCTATCAAAAAGAAGTCACTCCATTCTAATACTGTGACAGAAAAAATAGTCTCAGAATGAGTTTTAAAAAAAAGGATAACATATAAAGTTCTGTAGGTTTTTATGGCCTGTACTCTCTTTTCCTTAAGATTGCATATAAAGTTGCTAACAGTAGATATATCCCATACATAATATTCAAGTTAACAGTATAAATCTTCTGGGAAGCAGAAGAATGAAAGCCTATGCAATTTCAAGTTCATCAGTACTCAGTAGCTACAATAAATTATCGTCGCCAAAGACAGACATATAGCAGATAAATGCTACATCACTCCTGCACTTGGATAGCAAAGGTTGCTAATCAGAAAGACTGTTGCAAACTGAAAGATAAGCATCAATATGATTGAAACTACTAACCATCTTTGAACATAACACGCAACAAAAGCAAAAACATCATTATGATAAGTACAGATTTTGAAATAAGGTATTAACAGTACATCAATAGCAGAAGAATAAACTTGAGCATGAAAAATTGACATAAAAACAGATACAAACAAAAGAGAGGTCTCAAAAAGCATATTTATGCCTGTCGGATATATAGGAAAGTCCTACTTGCTATTATGGTCTACAGGTTACTCTATGTATTTATCTGTAAATAATTAAGTGTATACTTCTCAAAAAAAAAAAAGAAGAAACGACACATTCACCTGCTTCCCGCGCAAAGGTCTCCCGTTCTTCATAGTAAACATCTGGAAACCAAACAAAGGAAAAAAAGTTAGTTATATTGAACAACTGGGCAAATCATTTCACCATCTTATCAAAAGCATTTGAGCTTTCCAATCAGGAAACTCTTCAAGAGGAAATAGAGATGTTAGAGCACAACAACAGCACAATCACCTTGAGTGGTTGTAAATGGCCTAGCTTATCTAGCTTGCTTCCTTAATAGGAAACATGCATTAAGACCACTTGAAAAGGCAAAAGAAAAGATCCCACCTCATCAAAGAGCAAACACCTTAGTGCATAATAAGGATAACCTACTACAGTGTGACTCAAGGATTACCATTCCAATCAGAACATATCAACACAGGTCAAATGACAGCCAACTTTTGGTCTGTATCAAACACAACAGGGGGCACGCAAGTGTCAAACAGAACAGGAGGCATGCCAATTGGCATGACAGGCCAGAAAATGATCAGCATAACCCCATAAGACAAGATGGCAATCCTTCTTCAACCAACCAATAATTATATAAATATATAGTTTGATGGCTTGTAATTACACTCAACTGTAATCTCCATTCTCCATGAGTTTCATGGCATCTTCAGTGAGTTGATCAAATATCTGTTTTGTGGCATCCAACATCTTTGCTTTCTTGTCGATAGAAGTCCCTTTCAACCTTTTCAAAGCTTGTATTATCTGAAATAGAACACGGCAAAAATTAGAAAAGCATCAGACTCAGTTACATAATAAAACTGCAAATATCCTAGTATTATCACTCTGCTTGAAGGCCACTGTTCAATGGAAGTATTTCAGTATATAAATAATTAAGTAAGTGGTTAGATTCCTTTTTTATTTTTGTGATCTAACCAGAACTCAAATGCTTTCTCGTCCACATTAGAACTTCATGAAACAATTGTGAAACAGCAAAAGTCAGATATTTAATTGCAGATAAGAATGCCACAGAAGAAATTGAATAAGAATGTTCACAGAAATCACGTTGTTACTAGTTTGTCTAAGAAACTGTTTGCAGCATCAAATTTGAGATGGATCAAAGGACTGGCATGCCAGATCTGTCATGTTTGCTAGAAAGTGTCAAGATCTAATTGGTGCCATTAGGATATGTGCCTGGCCTATGGACAGCATGCTTTGTCCCTATATGTAGTGGAAAGAGCCATGCCATAATACCTTGCATCTATTCTGAACTGTCCCAACATGTGGACATGCTGGTCCATAAGACATCCTTGACTCTCGACATGGCCATCTTGGGTGACGAAGCATCATCAACTTTCATCGTGACCTTGCTAAGCCACAAAGCATCCTCAACTCCCAATATTGGCCAAACGTTATCAACTTTCAACACGATGATGTCAAGCCATGAAGCATCCTCCACTCCCGATGCTGCCATGTTGGGCCATGAAGCGTCGTCAACTTTTGATGCGGCTATCTTGGACTATAAAAAAATCACCAACTTTTCAGAGTGGTCAAGTCAAACCATGAAGAGTCATCTATCTTTGATACGGCCATGTTGGGATGTCACATCAACTCAATCCTTGAAGTGTACGTTGCACTCTGACACACTTTGCTCCTTGGAGTGCAATGGGGGCAAATGATAGCAGGTAATATGACGTGGAGAGCCAACCCGATCAACAGCCACATCTCCCTCCTCATCAGCACCTGATCAACATCTATGCCATCAGCCGCATCATCATCAAAACCCTAGCGACCCGGTTTCCTGTTCTAACTTAATGGATTTGGTTTGGACAATGCTTCCCCAACCACATACATTTAGGGTTCTCCATAAATAGGGGCTCTCAGGTATGCAAGGCTCTCTCTGTGAAATTCAAAGAAATAAACACACATTTATACTACTTCCAATCTCAGATAGCCAACAAACTTGAATGTTGTGTATATGCCCCCAGCAATAAGTTTTAGCAGATCAGATACCCGAGCCACTCACTAGACCACCAGACACCTCCACATCAACAAGCGTGATTCTCAAGTGAACCAAGTGTGGATTTGGGCATGACTGGATTAACTTCACCATGTGAAGCGCACAACCACATTTGATTTTTAACGAGATAGCAAGTGTCACGATCTAATTGGTGCCATTAGGATATGTGTGTGGCCTATAGACAACATGATTTCTCCCTATGTGTCATACTGGAAAGGAACTATGCCATAATACCTTGAGTCTATTCTGAATTGTCCACAGTAGTTAGTAATCATCAACGGTAGTATTATTTTAGGTACCTAGATGAAAGAAAAATAAGTGTATAATCAGTCAACTACCTAGTTTAATCAGCTAAATTTACTCCTGAAATACTAGCTGCATATTGATTATTGACACAAGTTGGGGGGTCGAAGATTAAATAATATCTGAGGCAAGTACTGAAGAATTACTATTTATTCAAGGTAACATGTAATTGTATACAGCAGCAACCACATGGATTCTATATAAAAGGGGTTCTTAAAGGTAAATGGGGACAGAGAACCTACATAACTAAAACCTAAAAATATGATCATAAGTGAATCTTAGATTCCACAGGACAACTAGCAAGTCAGATATGCATTGATCAAGATAACAACCGACAAAGTTACACCAATAGACTGAAAGACATTTCTGTTTTCAGACTCCCTATCCAGTTGTAACAACTATTACAAAGCCAATATCAAAAGCCTCACAAAATGAGTTCATTGCTTCTGTATTTTGGTACCGAAAGAGTTCAACCGAGACAAATCCAATAAGCAAGTTGAATACAAATTAAGACTTGATAAGACAAGCACTAGACGTTTTCAGCAATCATTCATCATAATAAACTGCAAAAGAATAAAGTCAACAAAAATAATAATTCATAAGTCTTGAAGTTACCGTTTCTCCTGGCTGAAGTGCATCAGCTATTCTTCTTTTTATTTTCCCTATATCATCCGAAGAAAGATCCTCATATACCTCCTCTGCAGTACTTTTTGGCTGAAACTTTCCCACAAATCTTGTATCAACTTCGACATTATCTAGCCATGCATCCTGGATCGACCGGAAATAAATGTCAAGTGTACATCTCACATTGCACAACTATACATATATATACATACATATATATGTGTATCTAATATCTATACGCGTGCGCGCGTGAGTGTGTGTGATAATAGAAGTGGTGGGAGAAAGAAGGGAGAAGAAGAGAAAGGATGGGAAAGAATAGATGGAAAGGAAAGAAAAGAACAAAGAGGAAAAGCAGGGGGAACACCTTAATTTCATTTTGTCTAGTGTATTCAACAAAATTTCCATTTGCATCAAAGTAACCTTCTTCTCTCTCTTGCTTCAAATTAAATGGTTCTATTCGAATCCCATCATCCTCAAAGTTGGCATTATCCTGCCACATAATCACCATTAGCTATTAGTTGTCTATGCATAAAATTAGTAGTGATACTGTCAAATAATGTTGCTGAGGAATAAAAGAATATACATAATTACATACATGATGAAAAATGACAATAAAGTGAGAAAATTAAACAGATCATAGTTGACACAAGCAATAGTCTCAAATGCTTTCATTCTGAGAAAAATGTTGAAGATACTGTGAACCAGAAATACAGACAAAATAAAACAATGGTAGTTTGAGTATCTGGTGCTAACATCTTAAGGAAACAAAACATATTAGCCAGCACATAACAAGTGAAATTCTTAGTTGAGAATTTTTAGAAAAGTAATGAAATACAAGTGTATATCAAAACAACAAGATTTACCAAATGTATCTTCAACAAGGTGTGTATCAAGTATTAACTAATACAAAAGGCTTTCCATATTGAGTTCGGCTTAAATTCTGAATAATCTTGAATAGACATTGTGGGTGGACAAAGCAGAAGTGCAGAAGCATGTCATTGCCCACCCGCCATCGCATTGCCAGCCACACCCTGCCCCCATCTGGTACTCCTCCCTCCTCCTCTTCTCCTTCTCCATCTCTTCCTCCTCTTCCCCATCTTCTTCTCCTTGCCCCTCCCTTCTTGGTACTATGATGCATGCCGACATACTATTCCATTGGTTAAAGACAAATGGAAGCATCATTAAGACCCACAAAAAACCCATCCTTCGCAGCCTAAGTGTATAATAATACTTAGTATCCCCCGCCACAAAATGAACTTACTAGCAAAAATACTAAATGTGATGGAAGCATCATCCTTATAAAAAATGACAGCAATCAATATCCATACCTCTCCCCGATCCTATAGATTGACAGGAAACAACAAGACACATTTTCAGACAGCCTAATTTCCATAAACGTGATGAAAAAGGCTGCACTACAAACACATGGTCTTTCCTGAAACATGTATCAGATATGAGAGGAAACATATTTTTGCCAAAAACCACTACACTTGTACAGCTTTTATTTCATAGATTTAAGTGACGAGGGAAGGTAGCAGCACCTCGTACTGGATTTCGCCCGAGAAGACGTCCACCTGGTCACCTAAGACCTCGTTCTCCCGCGTCTGGTTGCGACGCTTGGCGCGCTCCTTGGCAGCGAGCTGCGGGTCCAACCAGTTGTCGTCTCCGCCGTCCCCATGGAAGGGGAGGTCGTCGCTGCCCCTCTTCGCTTTCTTACCCTTAGGAAACCTAGCCCGCCTCTGCCTGCCATCGCCCGCACATCGGAATCAATCAAGGAACCCTACAGTTCGCACAAGAAGTAGGAGAGGTTTGGGACAGAAAAAGGAAGGGAGGAGCGTACTCCGTCGGCGGCGAGTCGAATTCGTCTGGGGGATGCGGTCGCTTCTTGGACGTCTCTGCCATGGGGTATCGATGAGTAGGTCGGCTCAGTCGATCCGATTTGGCCCATATATTTAAACAGATGTAACGAGTGAATGTTTATGTATACGTATTTGTTCCACTGGGCCCAAATATTTTACCAGGAAAAGCCGCAAATCTATAGGATTTGGTCCAAAGATACCATCAGACCCCTTCAAAGCACTCCCTATTCATTTTTACAAGTAATACCCAAAAAAATCATAAATATTTTTAGATATATTTTCTGATCTAATTAACTTATTTTAATTTCGAGAGTTATTGTGTCAACTTCCATTAAGTCAACCTAAATAATTAATATTTTTTATTTTTGTTTAAAAATTATAATATTTTTTAAAAAAAATAATAAAAAAAAAAGTAAAACATGTTTATGACCTATTATTATGATTGGGTATGATTTAAGTGATGCTTTCTTAAAAACTTCTTATGGTAATTTGAAATTAAGAAATATTCTCGTTGTTCCCAAACTAGAAAAAAATAATTTATATTAGTCAACTTATAAATGATAATGCATGTATTTTTTTATTTGATACTACAATTTCTATAGGTTGTTTTTGGAAAAAAAATCAACATTTTTAGTTGGGTTAATCGACACTTTATTTGTACTAATTAATTGTCAGCTAGGAAAGAGTTGCAAACTCCCTTTTTATGTTTTTAATAAAATATATCAATTTTCTTTAGAGAAATCCAGTGTGACTTATTGGGGCTCACACCAATCTCTTCCCAGTAACACTTTTGTTATTATATTATTTTTATTGATGATCGTAGTAGATACACATAATTTTATCCTCTGAAGTAAAATTATGACTTCTATGACTATTTCTTGATATTTCAAAAATTAGTAGAAAATCAAATTTGATAGAAAAATAAATATTTTTTAAAGTGATGGTGGAGAATAATTTATTTTAATATCTTTTACTAGCCGTGTGAAATAATTTTAACAATTATTATGTTCAGACATATGAAAGCAAAATAGAATTATATAAAAAAAAATATCGACAAGAGTCTTTTTGCCTCTTACCTGATAAACCAATTTTGTTGGTTCAAAATAAGTTTTTCGAATCAAATGATTCGATCTAGTGATACAGGATACGCTCAATTGCAAAGGGATTTACGTAAGATTCTTATCTTGACTATGAAAAAATATTTAGTCTAGCGATCAAAGTAATAACTATTCGGATTATTATTTCTTTACTTATTTGATAACGATGTCAAAAGTATATATTTTTAATGATTTTCTTAAGGATATCATATATAAAACATTTACTATGTTTTACTAATCCAGCTTACCTAAATTATGTTTATTTATTACATAAATCTCTTTATGGTTTAAAACAATTTGTTTGATAATTTATCTCAATTTTTATTTATTCTCAGATTTTATTCTAATAAACTAGACGCATCCTTATTTATTTACAAAGAAAATAATTATAGATGATGTAATTTTGAAGGATAGTATCATATCTCTCGAAATTCTTGTCCATAAATTGAATATGAAATTTGTACTTAAAAATCTTAGTCTATTGCATTATTTTCTTTCCATATAAGTAAATTACTTTTTAGGATCTTTTAATCCAAACTTAAAAATACGATATTATACTTGTTTATCCACGCATGACCATCAAACCTCTCATCTTCCCTAATAATCATATTATTACCGATGAAACTAAATTTCATAATATTATTGGAGCTCTTCAGTATCTAAGCTTCACTCGATCATATCTCATGCTATAAATAAAGTATGAAAATATTTGTATAAACCTATCTATATTGGTTGACTCTGTGAAAATAACTTTACGCTACCTCAAGGACATTTTTGGTTTTGGCATCTAAATCTTATCTCAAAGGTTCCTCACTCTTACTAGCTTTTGTGATATAGATTGGGCTAGTTGTCTCTTATCTAGGCATAGCACAACTTAATTTTGTGTTTATCTCGAAGCAAATTGTGTGACTTAGCACCTCGAAAAAGCAACTATAAGTGCTTACCTTCGTAGAATTCACATAGATTAGCTATCTCCTTCGTGATATTAACATCTACTCAATGACAATACGAGTGTCTTAACATAATCTGAATTTTACTAAGCATATTAAAATTAATTATCATTTTGTTCGTGAAAAAATTACTATTCATGTTATTGTCATAAAATTTATTATCTTTTAATTCCAAATCCTAAATGTTTTTACTAAACCTTTATCCAAACAAGTTTTTCGTACTTTATCCTAAAGAATTCATTCGGTTTGTATTGATTATAATGTCAGGAAAATTACATTGGATTGTATTGATTTTATGAGAAATCGACTCATGTTTAATAGCATGTCTAACTGCATAATAGTTCATTATACACCCGAAGAATAGAAATCCAGCCGTGCTCTCTCGCATGGTTTGACGGGAAATATGAAGTAAACGCTATGCACGTGTGGAGTGCGCAAATAAATGCAAACATCCGGTTTCCAACGTACCCCATATCACACCTTATCTCTAATAGGGCGAAATGTATGGGTTCTGCGAGAGGCATCCAATGAGAAAGCCGGTAGCCAAGTCAACGACGAGAAGACAGGAAGAGTCTTCCTCTCGAACAACAATAAGACGACGAAACAACATCAAAAAGAATAAGGAAAACAAAAAATAAAGAAAACCTTCAGATCGATCGATCGATCGATCACTGTTTTAACCTTCTTTCTTTCGCTATTCCACCCTCGATCAGTTCTTCTCCTACACTCTCTCGCCCATACGGCGAACGAACGGGAGCCGCGGGAATTCGCTTCCCCCTCGTCATCAGGGACCGTGCCTCAAACCCTAGAAGCTCGACCCTACTCGTGATCTCTCACCGTGGAGACCCCTTCGTCAACGGAGGCGAGCGGAACGGCGGCCGAGAGGGGGCCGGAGAGGTCGCGTCCCGGTCTTGGTCTAGGGTTCCGGTACCTCACCGGGGTCGCCGGCGGCTGGTGGGACAAGTGGACAGTCATGGGGGTCGCCGGCTCCAAGCTTGAGAAGGCCCTCGGCGACCAGTTCCCTGAAGGCGAGCGCTACTTCGGCCTTGAGAACTTCGGCAACACCTGCTACTGCAACAGCGTCTTGCAGGTTATTGCCTCTACGTCTTCTTTGTTAATTGAACCAAGAGCTCGATCTGAATCTGGGTAACTTGTACTTGTGTCGAATTAGAGATGAATTCTTTAAAGGAAGGTTTGTTTCTTTTCTTCTTACCGGATCTTTTAGTTATGATTATTAATTCAATGTTCTTGTCTGATATGGAAGATGTTTTCATTTGTCAACACTGATATAGGGTGCTTCCATATTGTTATATAAGTACTCTTGGTTGAAAAAAAGATGATCTGTATTTCCTCTTTTCTAGCTCATTTCTTACACCGTATAATGTTTAAGAACATAGTTTTGGTCTGAAGTAAGCGACTTAAATATGTTGGTTATTTTTAAGACACTTTTGTGTTTCTAAATCTATTAGTCGCAGTCTCATTTAATTTACCATTTTGTATTTTTTTGAGAAAAAGGTGGGAATGTCTTGATAAACAAGAAAGAAACTTAGTGCAGAAGTATCATTTTTGGTTTTTAAATTTTGAACCGTTCTTTTAACGGAGAAAAAAATTTTGAACAGTTATTTTCTTATCCTTGTTCTTTTGAATGTATTTGGCTTCTAATATTTGTTTATTATAATTTGCAGCTTAAGTTCAAATGTACTCATCTGTAGTATGGGTTTATAGTTTTGCATTTTTTTCCCCTTCAAGAAGTTCATCTTGACTGGATGCAGGAGTTGTTTTTAAACTAGGAGTCTTTTTTTTTTTTTTGGTAAGAGATAAGAATATACCAATGATCTTGGATGTACAATGTTGATTTATGCTTGTTGAAACATTGGATTGCAACCATGCTCCTTTGGTGTCTATATCATAGCCTTCTATAAAAGTTATGCTGATATTCCTTGATGGCTTAATGCTCATATAATGATGCTGAACTCCTCAAATATTCAATTTATTGCACTGGGTCGTTCTGCATATAAAACATGTATTGTCAAAACCTGTGTGAAAGGAATGAATTGAATGATGGTGTCCTTAAGAAATGAATAGTATTTTCCAGCCCTGTTTATTTGAGTTCAAAATTTTGGGCAGTAAGAAAACAACATACCTAAAAGTTAATCCTATTTAGATGAGGTGTCCGTTTCGTCATGTGGTGGTTACTATAAAAGATAAACTACAAAATTTGCATTTTTGTGAATAATTAAGAGTATTTAGATTGATGATTAAATGAGTAAAATTTGTCTAAGGTTTGTTCGGAGACGTCCATTGAGGGACCTTAGAAGTGAGATATTTGGATTAATGATGACTGGTGCAGAGGAGAGAGAGAGGAGCTTATAAGACTTCGTTAGAACAATAAGAGAGAATTTAATGGCTTTTAAATTGACGAGTGATATTACCCTTAGGGCCTCAGCAAAGTTACATGGTGGAAAGATCCATATGTTTGACCCTTTTTTCTCCATGATTGACCCAAATAGTTGGGATGTATGATTTGTAATATGTTCGGGAATATGCAAGGTTTGCAGTTTTGGTTATCGGACCTGTGCCAGTGGTCCATGACTGGACTAGTACAGGTCAGGTTTGTTCCAGCGTACCATGTGTTGGTACACTGGAATGCACCATGAACCATTAGGGGAGGGAAAGGATGGAAGGAAGAAGGAAGAGGAAAAAGAGGAAGGAGAAGAAAGAAAAGAGGACGAAGGAAGCCAAAGAAAAGGAAAAGGAAGAAGGGGCGGGGGGGGGGAAGAGGTAGGATGAAAAAGGAAAAAGTCCTTATATGCTAGTTTAATTATCTAACAGAACTTTATCATCCAGTGCCATCAGAATCATCATCATGCTCACTGTCATCAGTTTCATCAATCTTTTCCTCTACATGTGCATCTCGTGATGCTTTTTGACTTAATTTACATGACAATTATCATTGATGACCTTTTTTTCTCCATAGTCCATACTATGTGTCAGCTGAACACGTCTCAATCTAATTAATGTCTCATTTCCATTATATTTCTGCTTTATCTTTGCATTTACTATAGACAAACTAGATTATTTACTCTTTATTCTTGTCTTTCCTTTTGGTGTGTGTATAATGAAGCCCTTCAATTGTCACCGATAGTAATAACTAGGCTTTCTAAACACTGATGATACTTATTTAGTGTTCAGTATATTTGAAGAGCTGCCTGACCATTGGCCGAAACATTGGGATCTTCAGGATACAAATCTTGATCATTAATGTGCTATTGTTCAATTAACTATAGTATTTGGACAATATTTCAAATGCGATAGACCATTATAATAAGTATAAGTAGTTCCTTATCAATTATGGTTTGCTTGTTAGTGTCACTGCCATTTTGTTCATAAGGATAGTAGTGCTCTCATACTGTCTTCAACCCATTCTTTATTACATGATCTTATTCTTGAATGGTATAAGAAATTATTTTTTCATGTTTGTTAGGAGATCATCCATAATTTAATTGACACTCTCTAAAAAGAACATCTATACTAGTAAGAAAGAGATTGAGATGGTCTCCAACAAAAATGGTTAGAGGTTCAATTTTTTTTCTTATTATAGCAGTCCGTAGGAATCTGATAGGACCATAAAACTATATTGTGACATTTGTTGTTGTTTCTTTTTTGTTTTGTGCCCTTCTTGTGATTGCACAGAAACCAAGGTGTAGGTTTTGTTGTCTGATCATCAACTCAGAATTGACTTTATCAAAGGATGAAGAACCTCGAATGCAAATGCATAGACATCAGATGAAAGGAATATAATATTGGACAAGTTCATAAGGAGCAGAGATTTTCTATTTGAGAATAAAGGAAGAGAAAGAGAGAAGAAGCATAACATTATAATCATGAAAGATTATAATGATGAAAAATAGAAGAGATAATAGAAAAGAAAAAAAAAAACCATACTCACTTTGACTACAGGATCAACTCTTTAGGATCATTGTCTAATATCTCTACTCATCTCAGACATGGATAATGGAAAGATTGACCTATACATAAATATAGGGTGGGGGAAAAGAAAGCTATTCTTTCATTCAGAAATCGATGTTTTGAAGCACAATTCATTTTCCCCTTTTCTTAGTTTTGAAGTATTTAAAAAAAGAATTACAAAATTAAGAAAGAACACAATAAAAGGAGTTACATCCCACAAATCATGATGTATTAATCATTTTATCTTTCGTCTCCCAAGAACATAGTTTTCCATATTTGTTTTGACAAATAATCTTTCTTAATAAAATATTTTTTTGGTAGTCTCTTTGCTTTTTTGGTTCTTCACTATAATAACATTTTTGTAGGTTTTTTAAGATCTTATTGTTCATCAACTCTAAGATTTATATCCTTCCTTTTTTGTCTGACTTCTTTTTTTCTTCATTTGGCAATCTTGATAGATAATGTGTAATCATCAAAGATGTTGCCATTTTGCAACTCATGACACCCTAAAATAATAAATATTATTAAAGAGAAAAGTAAAATACAATGGTCCTGCATGAGAATAGCTACAACACTTGACTTGATAATGGTTAGACATATTTATGATAAGTAGTTAATTTAATATTGATAATAGTTCTAATTCATTTAATTAGACATTTATGTTTCAAGGAATTATGTGTAAATTTCTATGATTTAATTAGTTTTAAATTTGGAATTTTGAATTTAAATTAGTTATTTCATGAAAAAGAATAGATATGAGGTTTATTCTTATTTTATAATATTTTAAAGTACTTAGAAGAAACATAAATATATCAAGATGTTTTTTATTAGTATTGGCTCCTTTGATGGTTTTGTAGTATATTATGCTTTATTAGTACTATACCTAAATTATTTTGCAAATGCAGTTATTCTATTTATTTTCAGTAAAATTTGATACACTGTTAGCATTCTCATCTCTGTTTTACGAACTTTTTTTGACATCCTGTTTCATAGCTAGTGAATATATTTTATCTCGAGAACATAGACTCTAAAGTTTCATCTTTACTCTTCTTAATAAATTAATTGATTGATAGCTAAATAACTCAGGATTCCTGGATGACTATGGTGAAAGTTTTCTACTTCATTTCTAGTTTTAGATGCACTAACAATTTGTACATCACCACCAACATATTTGGGGTCGGCTATGTCGATCTTTTGCTACCATTGGGCTACGTAAAAAGCAAAATTTCTTCAATTATTTTGACTTTTTGGATGTTCATAGATGACATTAATACAAAGTGGTCATTTTAGCTTAACATAAAAGAAGATTGATATGTTACTTTGTTTGGTAAAGAATTTTCTCCCTTCAACATTTCCTTCTAAATTTTGTCAAAGTTCACTTCTAGCATAGCTATTTTTACCATCATCACATCATGCTTTACATTTGGTTTGAAGAATTTGGGCATGAGTTTTACTGAAATGAACTTTGTTGGATTAAATATGTATTATTTTTGTTCTTTTTGTTTTAACTATAATTTATTTTTGCTTCTTAATTATCCCATATGCAGGCTCTATATTTTTGTATTCCTTTCCGGGAGCAGTTACTGGACTATTATGCAAATAACAAGAATCTGGGCGATGTTGAAGAAAACCTTCTAACATGTTTGGCAGACCTATTTACACAGGTAAACAATCTTTTTATCAACAAGCCGTGAATATCATGCCAAAATTACAGTATCCTTTGATGAGAGTTTCACAGGCTAACAATATTCTTGTCTTCAATTTTTTTTACTAAATTTGTTAATAAGTTTTTGCTTTTCCTAGCATAATATGTGTGTTATATGCATAAAGTAATATCCATTAGATGTTTAAACATTGAACTTATAACTTGTAAAATCTGCTTTTTCTTGATATTAAAATTAATCATGTCATACATCCATTCTTTTTCAACACAACCATTAGTTTTATGGAGGCAAATCTAGGTTCCAAGATAAGGTTGTTCCTATGTTATTTAGGTGACCAGGCAAGGTTGTGAACCTTGTGATCTTGATCTGGGCCACAAAATCGTTTGATCTTACAGCAGCCCATGTCAGGCATGTCGAGTCTGGCCAGTTGCTGAAATTTTAGAGTGTTGGAATCAGCCCAACTCACGAGTTGACTTGGAAAGATCGATCAACTTGGATGAGTTGAATTGAGTTTATCGATTCGACTCGATGGGCTTTATATAAAATTAAAAAACAAATGCTCAAAGATGAGGTGATGTGTGAGGCTGTGGGTGACATATGAGTGATGAGACAAGACCCTAAATGGTCGTTGTTGCTGTTAGCCACAAGAGGGTCTCGTGCTGCTGTTTGAGGTGCCTCTGTCCATCACTTCCTCTCCCACAGTCCGTAGGTATTGTTTCCATCTCTCCTCTCCTCCGCTCTCCTTCCCCTTCTTCCCTTCTCTCCTTTCTTCTCCTCTCTTCTCCTCCCATCTCCTGTCATGTATAATCCTTCCCCTTCCTGTTGTCTTGTCCTCCCATGTCTCCTCTTTTCCCTTCTACTATTTTGTTCTTCCCTTTGTTTCATGAGATAGCCAATGTAAAAGTTTAATATAGTGCTCTAGTGGCATATTTATCTTTTCCTTTGTTGCGTGAGATGATCAATTTAAAAGTCTGCTGTAGTGCTCTTTCATGTTCTTATCTTGTGGTCTTTCTTGTACCTCAGCTCATGATTCATTGTTAACAATCCAAGTGTATTTTTATAAACAAAATTATATCTTCTTAAAAATATTTTTCTGAACTGCATATTGTTTGAATGAAAACTGCTTACTTTAAAATTAATTATTAATTATTATATTTCTTATATAAAAAAAATCTTAAGTTGGATGTCCCTTATCTTTGATTGCTTTGTCAAAATGTTTGGTTTTAAGAGAAAAAATACAAATAAAAATGAATCAGATATGGGATAGGAATATAGTATACCATTTGAAAATAATTCAGATGAGAACTAGCGAAGGTTATGTTGACATGTCTCATCTATCAAATATCTCTTAAACAATTGAATAATAGTTGTTTGAGTGTTGTTCAGATGAGAACTAGCCATTTTTTTGTCCATAATATTCTTTTCTTTTCGTTTTGAAATAATTTTATCTTATCCTTCATCCTCCTCAATTTCATGAATTTTTCTTTTTTGTGTCATAAGTTTTCCCAACAGTCGTATTATTTGTTTTCTGACATCATCGGACACTCTTATATGCTTTACATGCTGGATTATTTTTAAAACTATGAATACCATCATTCGTCAAAACTTGCATTTTATTTTCCTCAGATTGTTTTTAAATTTTATATCATACTCCTATCCAATATCTGATCGATTTTTAATATTTTTTTCTCTTAGACATTTTGACAAAACAATTGAAAGTAATTGAAAGATATTTTTAATAAAAAATAAAAATAAAAATAAATAATAAAGGATGCAGTTCAGTTGTTTACACAGTATGTAATTCACAAAGAGACATTTAGATAGATTTAATATCCTTTTTTTTTCTTCATAAGGAGTCACAATGAATCATGCATGAGTTGAGATACTAGAATGACTGCATATGTATTCGAAAGGACACGGCAATAAACTTTTACATTGGTCATCTCATGCAACAAGGGAAAGATAAACTTTTACAATGGCTACAATAAGAGCACAAGATAAACATGCACTACAGTATATGAAGAAGATAATTGGAAAAAAGAGGAAAGAATGGAACAATAAAAGGGATTAAATGATTTAAAATTATTTTATCATACTATACCACAAGATGGTGTGAGAAGTAAGATCTGGGCTGTAAGGTCGCTCCATGCTATTGCCCAAATCACGAGTTTAACAAACCTTGATTGGATCATCCTTTTGTTACTATTAGTTTTATGAAGGCTAATATTTTAGTTGAATAGCACAACTATGCTGATCTACTTGTAGTTATTGAAATTTATTTTTATCATACTATACTACAAAATGTGAGTTCTCCCATTTCTCTGCAGATATAGGATTTTCTAGATAAATCATTGACTATTTGCTATTGTAGTCTTTTGTCTTTACTCTGGTTGACAATACTGTATATCTTCACTTCATATAAGTCTAACCTACTTTGGTTTCAATGAAGTTAGAGTAATGTACCTTACTAAAGGTGTTCAAAATAACTTTATGAACTTACGAGGTATCAAATTTTAATATCTATTAGGTCTTTTGCCTCTGATATTTATCAAGTAGTTGAATATACCTGAAAGCATATGAGATCTATGAGTTCAGCAGATATACTGTAGCTTTTTAATGTTTATTAAAGAATATTGAAACTTATGTTTTAGTTGGAGCATTGACCCAGTAGATAGGAGATCTGCCATGAGAACATAGATAAGACAGAGAATTAAGTTTGAACAGTATGATTCTTTATTCTTCTGTAATTTTGAAAGAATTTCACTCTTCTAGATTATTCCCATAGATTTTGTTGCCATTGTTCTCACAACCTGCCAACTGGAAATTTTGTTCTTGATGGCCATTTTATTAGCATTGAGGGTAAATCCAAAGCATGTTTGAGATAGAAATTTGGTTAAATGGACAGAGTTGTTGCCATGTTAAGTATCATAAACTGCTTTCAAGTATAGGAAATTTTTTTCAGGTGTATGATCATAAAGGTTGACTGAAAAAGATGGTCTTATGAAGTGCTCTTTTGGATCCTAAGGAAAACCTTTTTGCCTGATCTTGGAATGTGTTGGATCAGATACTAGTATCTGGAGGTTTCAGCTTCACAACTTGTTCTGAAGTTCAAATAGTTCATATGCCACTTGACCATTTCCTTGCCAAATGAAATTTGCATGTAGATCGTGATGATAATGTTTGTTGCCAAACAAATAATATCTGCCTCATTATTGAATAGCCTAATTTTGGTCACTGCAAGAGTCTTATCGCTATAATTTATCATGTATGTATTAGTGCTAGTCTTGCATATGATATTGGTTGTACTTATATCTTGGTTGGTATTTTGTGCAGATTAGCTCCCAAAAGAAAAAAACTGGTGTTATTGCTCCAAAACGCTTTGTGCAGAGAGTGAAGAAACAGAATGAGTATTTCCGTAGTTATATGCACCAGGTAATTAAGTTAACTTGATAAATTTGTTAATAATAGAGGCAATATGTGGACATCATAGTTGCATTAGGTCTATACATCCAATCAACTACCTCAGCATGAACATTTTTCACTCTAGACCAATTTCACCCAGTTCGATGTGCACGAACCAGTAATGACTGCTCTGAGTGTGAACCAGCATGCGGACGCCAATTTCGAGCAGGCCATATGCGATACAGGGCATATTCCCCAGTCCAGGCCCAAATATAAACTAAAAACCCTAATACCTAATCCCATTCGTCTGGCATTATTCGCTCCGTGTCCATTGTAGCCTGCATCTGCTGCCGCCCACGTCCACCGCCACATGCTAATGATGTCACTTGCATCTGCTGATCATCACTATCCTCTCCTCATCCTCTTACACCACCACAGCTTCTTCTCTGTTGCTTCCCCTCCTTTCCATTGCCACTGCCATCTCCTCTCTTTCTCCGTCTTGTCCCCTCGTCTCTACCGCATCATTCTCTGCTGCTTCCTCTGTTCCTCCTCCCCCTTCTCTGTACGATGGTATGTTCCTACATATTTCGCCATATGGTACGCAGGAATGGACTGGACTCATATCAGTCCGGCCATGGACCGGCACAGGTCCAGTACCGAAATTGAGTGTTTTGCTCTGGTCTATCTTCTACTTTGTCAAAACAATTTCATTTGAAATGAATTTCAAAATTTAAAGTAAACTGCAAATGTCAAGCAGATTTGTTGATCATTGTCCATTTGTTTTTCTTCTCGTCAAATTTCTCCAATCAGGCTTACGAATAGTCTATGAACTGCAGCAATTTGATTATACATCCTTTAGCCTAGTTATTTTGCAAAATGTTTCTGTTATTTAATCAGTTTGTTGAGACAGACCTCTTTTTTCTGTTACTTTTGTCTGTGGGATTTCTTTCAGCCTGTGGATGAAAAATTTTATCATCTGAAAGGCATTTGTAGGTAAAATACTTCGTTGAAGTTGTATCTCATCATCCGTGTAGCACTTATTTCTACATCTTCTAATTTTGTGATTTTTCTATCTAATCTTGTTTGTTTTCTTTGGCTTCTCTAGGATGCTCATGAGTTTTTGAATTTCTTGCTGAATGAGCTTGTTGATATTCTGGAAAAAGAGTCTGATGCTGCAAAAAGTTCCCCTGAAACCTTGTCACCATCTAAAAAGATTGCCAATGGACCAAGCCATCCTGTGGCTAATGGTGTGCAAAAGGAGCCATTTGTTACATGGGTTCACAAGAACTTTCAGGTGAATCAAGTACCCTAATTTGTTTTGCATCTTCTTTTCAATATGACATGTGTAGCATGAAATAAGTGATGCTTCTTGATACCAACGTAAGCTTACATTTCTTGTCGACAGGGCATACTGACCAATGAAACAAGATGCTTACGTTGTGAAACTGTTACTGCAAGGGATGAAACATTTCTTGACTTGAGCCTTGATATTGAGCAGAACAGTTCTATAACAAGCTGCCTCAAAAACTTCAGTTCAACAGAGACCTTAAATGCTGAGGACAAGTTCTTCTGTGATAAGTGCTGCAGGTGCTTCACTGGTTTCTTTGTTGTGGTTCATAATCTTGTTGCCTAGTAAAATCTTTTTTGTCGTTGCTTGTGAGATTCATATAACCATGTGCATTCAGACTCACATGTTTTAGCTAGTTGCATCGTTTCTGAAAGTTTTAGCTTTTGACTAGAATGCTTTAACTTTACTTCACGAGTGCAATTATCTAAATGCTTGTTCAACAACTTGGAGAACGATATAGGTCTAGATTAATAGTAAGTGCTATGGTCATGGGAAGGTGATTCAATTATATAAAATGTTGAATAAAGCGTTAGCATATCATGTTTCCCTTGAAAAATCTTTCTTGCCACTTTTGTGTTGGATCATCCATTGCTAACTAACTGTTTCTGAAGCATGGAGTTCTGTTTCACTGTGCAGTTTGCAGGAAGCACAGAAGAGAATGAAGATCAAGAAGCCACCACATATTCTTGTGATCCACCTCAAACGGTTCAAATACATTGAGCAGCTTGGTCGGTACAAGAAGTTATCGTATCGTGTGGTGTTTCCCATGGAGCTGAAACTTACTAACACGGTCGAAGATGCGGACTCTGAGTACTCTCTCTTTGCAGTTGTGGTCCACGTGGGGAGCGGTCCCAACCATGGTCACTATGTTAGCCTTGTCAAAAGCCACAACCACTGGTTGTTATTTGATGATGAAAATGTGGAGATGATCGATGAATCAACTGTGCAGACATTCTTTGGTTCCTCTCAGGAGTTTTCAGGCAACACAGATCATGGGTACATCTTGTTCTACGAGAGACTTGGTGGAAAGAGCTAAAAAAAGCCTTTGCTTACATTTCCTTCTGGCCTTTCTACCTGTATTAGCTCTTTCCAATTTTTACTCCATGTAACACGATCGGAAGCTCTTGGGATTTTGTGAGGTGAGCGAGCTAGTGAGAGGATGTGATGGTTTGGGTGGATGCAATGTACAGTGGATGGTGGAAAAGCACTGTCCGTTTGTTCTAAGAATAAAATAGAAATGTAGGTGGGTGGCAGGAGCTTGAGGTACAACTTTTTTCCTGTACTCTTTTTTTGGCTTTTTGGACGTCTATGAATACAGAGTGCAGTTCTTCCACTACATACATTGTGTGTAGACAAAAAAGGAGGTATGCCATCTGAACATGAAGCAGCAGTCAAACTGGAAGCATGGTTGATGATAAATTTGCTATTAGGAGGAGTCTGTGTTTCGTCTCCTTTTACTCTTTTCCCTTCACATGCGAATTAAGGGTGTTTTTGAGTCAAAATAACTAGTTAATTGCATCTTCTACTATTTTGTGGTACATGTACCGTAGTGTAACGGTGAGCTTCACCATTAATCTTGTATAGGCTGTGTTCTTGTGATGTTACTTTCGTATAAATTCATTTCAAGATTTGTATCACAATGATTCGAGACAGAAATGTTATTTATGACATCCTATCAAACAAACTGTGGGTTTACTGGTTTGTGTTCTTTGAGGTGGATGAGCAAATATAGTTACTGATATTTACTGACAAGTGATTCAGCTAACTCTTCCATATCATTGGTTGAACTGTTATGTCAACTAAAAATATTTTGAAACATATAAATAATTTAAAATTTTATGTAGTAAAAATCCAAAATATCAAAAATTAGTGAATAAATAAAAAAAATCTTAAACAAATAGAAAAACTTTAATCACATAAAATAGGATAAAAATAATTTTACTTGAATAAGAAACATACAATAATTAAGAAACATACGAGAAAATACTTATAGGAATCACAAGAGATTGATAACAAGAAAATGCTCATAGACATAGGAATCACAAAGATCGATGACAATATTTTCTTAAAACAATGTTTATTCGATTTTTTTAGTCCTAAAATATCATGGGATATTTTAGGACTAAAAATATCATCCGATTGGAAATATTAATATGGATTGTTTGAATTTTTCTAATAATATTTCGTTCAAACATTCAAAATATTAATACGGAGGCATATGTGCGATTGAAGGATGTCTTACGTATTAAAGTTGTGATTCATGATTATCATTGAATTTAGAGTTTCAAAATTTTAATTATCTAAAATATCCTTGTATTTTTTTAAATATGTTTGAAGTAGTATTAATTTTAATTTAAATTTCAATATCATTATGCTAATCAATTAATATCCCTTGTCCTGTGGACTTTGCAATATTACGGAAGCAGACCATTCCCATAGGTTGTTTAACGCCAACGGGACCCACTCTTTGACCCATTGGAATCACCCACTGGTCTTTTTGGTGGCTCGACCAACACAGGTTAGCTGAGCTTTTTCTAAAAGAAGCTTCTTTATGTACCTTGCTACACTCTACCCGTTCAACTACCTGCCATAAAGGTGTGGCTTCAACATGGGCTCCGCACGTTTGTCGACTAAAGACGGTAAGACACATTCCGCTAATCCGCTTTTAGCGACTACAAAGGTCGACACGACATGGAACTGCTTCCCCGTCGATAAAGCTGAGGCCCTTTTCCTCTCCGCCACTACCGTCCTCCCCTCTCAAGATGAATGGCTCCGGCTGTCGGAACCCTGGCCAGGAGCCGTTCTTGCCCCTCGGCGGTGGCAGCGGTGACCCCGGGGGCGCGCCCTTGGCGAGCCACGACCCCTTCCTACCCCTCCTCAACCTCTCCGCCCTCGGCCAGAAGATGGACTCCCTCCGCCGCTTCCTCTCTGATGCCGTAGACAGTCGCACCGTCATCGGCGAGGACCAGCTACAGATGGTCTCCTCCCATATCGCCTCGGCCGTCCAGGGGATCATCCTCAACGGCGCCGCTCTCCTCGCCTCCTCCCAACCGCTTAATCCCTCCCCCTCCTTCGCTGCCGCTGGTGGTCCCACCTCTCGAGATGCAGTGACCCCTCGCTTCGCCGAGACCAGATCCGGTAGTCCGCCGTCCATCCAATTCGGAAACGGATCCGAGCCGCCGACCTCGGATCCGCCGGCGGCGATCGGGGAGGAGGACGACATAGTGGAGATCGATGCTGCAGAGCTTCTGGCGGAACACGTCCACCTCTGCGAGATCTGCGGCAAGGGTTTCAAGCGTGACGCGAACCTCCGGATGCACATGAGAGCTCACGGCGAGCGGTTCAAGACCCTGGAAGCCCTCTCGAAGCCGGACCGGGAAGTTCGCCCGTCGGATGGCGGGGAGGCGGTACCCGGGAGAAGAGTTAGGTTCTCTTGCCCGTATCCCGGGTGCAACAGGAACCGGGCGCACAAGAAGTTCCGACCGCTCAAGTCGGTGGCGTGCGTGAAGAACCACTTCAAGAGGAGCCACTGCCCCAAGATGTATTCTTGCCACCGGTGCAATAAGAAGAACTTCTCGGTGGTGGCTGACCTTAGGAGCCACCTCAAGCATTGCGGAGTGACCCGGTGGCGGTGCTCGTGTGGGACAAGCTTCTCGAGGAAGGATAAGCTTTTTGGGCATATCACTCTGTTCGAGGGGCACATGCCAGCGGTTGAAGTGGGTGCGGAGGAAGCGAAGAAGAAAGGTGTGATTTTGGAAGTAGACGAAGAAGAAGAGGAAGGAATTGGAGGAGCAGAGAAGGATGGCGAGGGTTTTGATTCTGAATTTTTTAAGGGCATAATGGAGGATTTTGATGAGATTGAGCGTCGAAGTGGAAGGATGCATTAGCATCACTGCGTGAAATACATCAAAGGTGTGTCTTCATCTTTATATTTGCATCTTCTATAGTTCTTCCTGGTTGCTTAACTTCCTTGTTCCTTGCCTTTGTTTTGTTTACATTGTTTTTGCTACATTATTGCTTATTGTTGATTCTAAACATGTTATCTCTAAAATATGAATCACAAAGAAATGTGATATTCGTTCCAGAAGATATATTTGTTGGATTGGATGTATGATATCAGAAATTGCCCTGTATCAGAGACTATAGGAGAATGGGCAGTTTCTTATAAGCATCTTTTGATGAATTGGACTTCAGCATTTTGGGACTAAAAAGAGTTGCCCTACTTCGGTTGCTGATAGGTATAATTAGATCATCACAAATGATATTTATTGTTCACCGGATGAGTGAAAAAATCTGATACCCCAAAATGGCCCTTACTACAAATAACTTGTATTTAACAATTTTTGGCCACGTTAAGAAAGCTTGTATGATATTTATGTCAGTTATTGAGCTAGTATAATAGCTTGCATGATATTTATGTTAGACATGATGTATGCTCTTTATAATTTCTTTCTTTTCTTTTAGATCATATCTTGAACTTTTTTCACTTTCTCTGTAGAAGGATAAAGATCATTAATTAATTAATCACTTGGATGAATGCACTGAATTCTGTCAAAATTTTATTATGTTTATTTTCATAGATGGCTTTGCCTTTGTTGTTTTTTAACATTTACTATTGATTTCTATCAAATCATCTAGATGTTTGCTTGCATTTGTTTCATATAAAGGTAGATTCAATAATAGATAATACTATAAGGTTCAAATTTATTATATAAAGGTTTAAGGTCATGGGGAAGCATATAACAGCTCGAAAAAGGATGGTGCCTTTTATCCAAAGAAATGATAAGGTAACTGATGAAATGATAGACAATGATTTTCAACAATGACAGGAATGGCAAAACTAACAATGACATATGATGTGCAGCAGCAATTGAGAATAATAGAAATGAAAGCAAACTATATATATGAAAAATCTACCAACAAAATTGGGAATTTCAAGGCAATAGAAAAATTGGATGTACTTCACTTTATAGGATGGATGGATCGATGGATCCAACTATATCTCATATTTAGTAGCCAGTTGTGTGTTTTGTAGAGTGGTATTGGTTGTTAAAGCGAAAAATATCCCAATCTTATTAATAGGGTGTTACACCATGTAGTAGTGAAAATATTCAGAACATAGGCAGATGGATTGCCCCTTGGGCAGAAGTGAAAAGAGGATTTTCCTCCAGGGTTTGGCCAGGCTTTTGCAGGTTAGACTTTTTTTTTTAGTCGTGGCAATAAGTAATTCCTAGTCTTCCATTCTGCATGCGCATAGGACTTTTTGTGAAGTTGCATCTGTCATTAGTCTTTTATCAAAACAGGGAATCATCTATGGACTGGAAATATGTATCTCAAGATCCTGCAAGTCCTTGAAGTCATTTCCTGTAGTTGTCTGGATCTTAGTTGGATCGAACTGGTTCGAAGTTCAAATTGGGTCTTGTCCAGTCACGAGCACTGGTCTTATTTCTACGTTCATTCATTCGTAACTCTGAGCCATCTCTCTTTTTATGTCTTTCGCTTTTCTAACAATAGATTCTCAAAAATGACTCACAAGTCTGTACAGTTTTCTGTTTTATGGTGCAAATAAATTGTCAAATTCTTTGCCTTTTGTCCCTTTTTCTCTGAACCTTTATGTTTCTCATCTCTATATTATTTCTTGCTTTCTTCTGTTAATATTGCTGTTTTCTTACCCTTCTTAAATAAATTTGCAAAAGTCGGTATCTATTGTCATTACTTACCATCTACCACTATGAATATATGATTTCATCTTTGAATTAACCTTATTTTGCATGTTGTAATATGCAAACAGCAAAAAAAATTCTTATATTTTATTTAATATAGGGCACCTTTTGGCTTACAGATTATCTGTGGCTGGTCCTTACCCTGTGACTTACATCAGGTTGTTGTGCTATAGTGTATTGATGTGTAAGAGAGGTTTATGTAATATTAAAATATGTAGCAAGTGGAAGAAAATGAAAAGGGTGTTCTTTCCTTTCTTATATAGAAAGGAAATTAAATACTGGTATTGCAACTTCCTGTCCAGCTTAATATCTTTAATTATTAGATTATCTGATTCTGAGATAGTGGACTACCGGAGAAGGGTCAAGCCTGTACTAGTTGAGTTAAAACAAATATAAAGAGATGAGATTTTCACTGCAGTAGAGACCATTAGGCTTGTTCAGGTCCCAAAGCAGAAACTACTTGGTTCCTCAAGTGACACCTGTAATAGTTCATGAAAGAAGCTACTCCACCCAATAGGCATTATTGATATTTAAGGTATAAGAAGTTCTATAACCATTCAAATACTTGATATTAATTTACATTGCCTTCTATGTGTTTTATATTCTTTTTAATGCTGTGGTGCTTTAGCTGGGGAAAGCTGCCAATAGGCAGCAAATTTGGGAAAAATAAAATAATTGAACTTATGCAAGTCTGTACAGTTTTCTGTTTTATGGTGCAAATAAATTGTCAAATTCTTTGCCTTTTGTCCCTTTTTCTCTGAACCTTTATGTTTCTCATCTCTATATTATTTCTTGCTTTCTTCTGTTAATATTGCTGTTTTCTTACCCTTCTTAAATAAATTTGCAAAAGTCGGTATCTATTGTCATTACTTACCATCTACCACTATGAATATATGATTTCATCTTTGAATTAACCTTATTTTGCATGTTGTAATATGCAAACAGCAAAAAAAATTCTTATATTTTATTTAATATAGGGCACCTTTTGGCTTACAGATTATCTGTGGCTGGTCCTTACCCTGTGACTTACATCAGGTTGTTGTGCTATAGTGTATTGATGTGTAAGAGAGGTTTATGTAATATTAAAATATGTAGCAAGTGGAAGAAAATGAAAAGGGTGTTCTTTCCTTTCTTATATAGAAAGGAAATTAAATACTGGTATTGCAACTTCCTGTCCAGCTTAATATCTTTAATTATTAGATTATCTGATTCTGAGATAGTGGACTACCGGAGAAGGGTCAAGCCTGTACTAGTTGAGTTAAAACAAATATAAAGAGATGAGATTTTCACTGCAGTAGAGACCATTAGGCTTGTTCAGGTCCCAAAGCAGAAACTACTTGGTTCCTCAAGTGACACCTGTAATAGTTCATGAAAGAAGCTACTCCACCCAATAGGCATTATTGATATTTAAGGTATAAGAAGTTCTATAACCATTCAAATACTTGATATTAATTTACATTGCCTTCTATGTGTTTTATATTCTTTTTAATGCTGTGGTGCTTTAGCTGGGGAAAGCTGCCAATAGGCAGCAAATTTGGGAAAAATAAAATAATTGAAACTTATGCAAAGTCTCTTAATTTGATTTGTTCTGATAAAGTATCATTATTAATTATCTATCGTGTGAATTGGAGTAAAAAATATCAGGTTGTAAACCTGAGGGCAAAAAGACTTGGGTAAGCTTGTTGTAGTTCAGCAGCATCAACCGTGGAACCATTTGTGCATTTGGTGGTATTGAAAATAAAAATTGGTATCCTAACCTGCCTGTTTGACACTGAGACTTCTGTAGGGATGGTGAGCAGACCAAGCTTCCCAACTGTTCCTCTTGTAATTTAGGTGATCATATACCAACCCTCTTGTATCTGGTTTTCAGTGGGCAGTCCATTTTAGCAATCAAACAGGTTGCCTATAGAGATGACAGACTTAGGTGCATATTTGCTTGATTAACTTGTTTATGACATGATTGAAGAAGGCATCAAAGTAAAAGCTTGCCGTAGGGACATGATCTAATGTGGAAGATTACAAAGACCTATTCTTTTGAAGCTTAGAAAAAGAGAAGATGCAAATTTATATTATTTCATCAATTTGTTCTTGTTGATGTGGCAAAAATTGTGTTTTACTTCAATTTTCAGATGCTTCGTTATCTCTCTCGGAGCAACGACAAGGAGACAGAACTCATTTTGGTGCATTCTCCAGAATCTTTCATCTTGACCTGAGCTAAACTTACAGTTATTACAAGGCTCTGGAAGTTGTAGGGCATCACTTCCACTCTGAAAGCTTGTAAAACAGTACAAGATGCAAAGAACAAGCGTGTGGGTACAGTATCTGTATATATGATGTTTAAGGTCTACCTTTTCCTATCTAAGTTTACTTATGATAATTAGTTGTACAACATTTCTCTTTTTATATTTTTGCTGCAACTTTAATAAGATGGAGTTGATAAGAAAGTCATTTTATCAAAAAGTCATGAGAAAGTCATTTATCATATGTTTTTAAGCTTATTCTATGTCCGTGCATTTTATATTCTATTTAGTTTTTGAAAATATAAGAATCGAAATATTAAAGATAATTAATTATATGAATAACATATAATTAGCTTTCATTGTTCTTATGATCGAAGAATAATCATAGAATAATTATATGTTGGCTTGATTGAGATAAAATTGCGTAAGAGAATCTCTTGATGTTATAGTCATGTTTATGTTTATGTGCTTGCAATATCAACATTCTTGTGCTATTACCAAATAAATAAATGCACTAAATCAATTTTTTTATTATTATTTTAAATAAACAAAAGACTCACTTAAAAGCTTCCAATGAGAAAAGATTGGATCTATAATTATTAACTTAAGATGATGATCGAAGACCATCAAATCAATGGATGATTTTATTCCATTTGAACTTAAAATAGACCGTGACAGGCGTCATTTGGCTTGCTTGCATAAATAATTATCCTTTTGGTTGTCATTTTTGTCATGTCGAGTTTAGGTCAACGACAAATGTCTCCAAGCGGGAAGATCTCATGTCAAATCAAGATAAGGATTCTTGGATCTTCTTGTCTCTCTCATCCATCATCTGATATAAGTAAGCTAACCTTTGATAAAACTCAAAAAATAAAACCCCATAAATCCACACAAAATCAGTTGTCGTCATTATAAGATATTTTTAAGAAAAAAATGTCAAAAATACTTATTCCAAAATATTAATTTTTGGATAAGCGTGTCTATCAATTAATGCTCATACCAAAAAAAAAAGGAGAATAAAAATACAGTAATGTGCTTCTCAAGTAAAAATATACCCAATACAAGAATAATAATGTGCTCCTGCAAGGAAAAAAAACTGGTAACAGTGGGAGAGCTCTGCAGTGGCGCACAAGAAAAAGGACGACATGTTCATACGAACCAGACGACCAGACTACGCCGTCGAACGATCCTCCCGCTGTGAGCACTGCAGCGAACCTATCGCCATGGAGGCCACCGCCTTCGCCCAAGCCACTATCTCCTTCTTCATCCTCTCCTCGTCGTTCCAAGCCGAAGGATCGATAGGCTGACCCACTTTTGCACCCGGAGCCAGAAGCATCGTCGCCGCCGCGCTGCTTTCCTTCTCCTCTCCGGCGGCTCGAGGCACGAACGGAGCTCTCAAATCCATGTCTGTGTCAACAGTTTCGGAAGAAAGCAATATATAGAGGAGACGAGGAGGAAGAACGAGGAACACGCTAGTGTAGTAGAAACGATGTGTGTCCAAGGAAACGCGTGGACACCAGCTTCGTTCTGTGGTTGCAGAGGGAATCGATCCATAAACAACGCAGAGTTGGAGATCTCTGCAGAAGCTCGTGATGGTCATGTCACAATTCCTTTGCAGTATAATATTCTTTGGTCTCCCTTTGTTGCGTGTGCGACGGTCTCCATTAAGTATGGGAACAAAAGCGCTCACTGGATTGTAGGATGACATGGTTTCTGCTTGCTCATGCACTCAGTAGACCAGCAGAGCAGAAAAAGAATCAGATTTCACACTGGCTTTTTGGAGTTTGGGCAACCATTTGGGATTGATGGATATCAATGTATCATATATTTATCTTAAGGAAATATTAGGTGCTTTAATATTTTTCATGATATTTAAATTTAAACTAGTAACAGATATTAATGTTTAGTAGTAGTGAGTGGAAGGAAACACATCAGAGAGAAATATATGGTGTATATATAAATCTGTAAGGATAAATACACTACTTCTAAACAATATTGAAATGATATATGTGTAAAACAACCCCAAGTTATCACCATGAACACAAAAAAAGTGAGAATGAGGTCTGAAAGATATGCCGCGTTCGATTTTGGCTTTGACAACATAACACGTACTGAGCCACCACTATGGATTAGAATCATTGGCGACACCTGCGCCAAAAACATTGAATTCTGATATATAATAGCCACTGCACATGCAGGAGAAGTCAGAGAGAAGGACACAAGTTTAGCGGTAGTGCTGTCTTTTGGAGGCTGAAATATTCCAAGGACAAACGTACATCGAAGACCAACGCGAAAAGGCGAGCGTGATATCATTCCCCGATCTTGATGTTTGTGTGTGTATGCGTGTGAGAGAGAGAAGAAGAAGAAGACCCAGGTGCATCAACTGGGGTAGTTCGAGCGTAGAAACTTGATGTGTGTGTCTGAGTGAGAGAGAGAGAGAGAGAGAGAGAAGAAGAAGAAGAAGAAGAAGAAGAAGAAGAAGAAGAAGAAGAAGAAGAAGAAGAAGAAGAAAAAGAAGACGAAGAAGATCCAGGTGCATCAACTGCTAATTTGGCATAGAAACCTTATATGTCTGACAAAAAGATAGAGAGGGACTTAAGAATGCAAGGTTTGAGTAATTATCATATTTTAGATAATTATAATCATATTCTAAGTAGCTCATGATCTATGATTTAAAATATTATTATCATAAGGATGGTTGCTATACCTAACTTAATCATAGATGACATGAGATGAAGAGATAATTATCATTATGTTCTATAAATATAACTAAGGGTCATAAAGCAAAAGTATGATATATGTTCTTAGTTTTATTTTTTAATATTATTTTGATCTCCTTGTTTGAAAGTATTCTTTTTTTATTACATCATAATATTTTATTTTTATTATTTCTTTACTCCTTACGATGTGTGAGAGATCAACTGCACCAACTGGTAATTAGGCATAGAACCTTGATGTGAAAGAGTGAGAGAGAGAGAGAGAGAGATATGAAAAAGAAGACCAACTGGAATTTGGGATAATCTCAATTCTAACCATGCTACGATATAAAGAGATTTCATTCCTGAAGTGTTTGACCCAATAGTGATAGCAAAGTCAACTCATGATTGATATTTATATGGTAATATTGAGCTCATTAGAACTCAATCATGATGAAAAGAGAGATCTCACTTTCACTGGTTTTCTTGGTACTGTGTACATACGTGAGGGTGAGCTATATATCGAGTTCACGAACAACACAAGTATGTTGCACTCATCATATACAAAGAGGAGTTCAATCAAAGGAACTACAACACGAGCAACAATGGCGGACTCCAGTGGGCATACAAGAAACAAGGACTAACTAATTAGTAAGGAATGGAGCGTCTTCGTAACGTGCTGTCCTCTCGCCGCAAATGCTGAGCCGAACGGATCGCCATGGCGGCCACTGCCTTTGCCCAAGCCACCAACTCCTCCTTCATCCTCCTCTCGTCGCCCCAAGCCGATGCGTCGATAGGATGGCCTATTTCTGCGCGCGAGATCAGCAGCATCGTCGCCGCATCTCCCTCTTTCTTCTCCCCGGCATCTCCCAAAGCCATCTCAGGAGTTCCCGGAGCACGAGCTTTAGCCTCGCTTCTCTGTGTCTTAAATGGGGGAAAAGGAGGAAGGCCGGTGCGCCAAGGAACCGTGTGGACATCGATCCAAGTAGTTTATGCTGCCTTCTCCTCCACGAGGCAAATGCTGTGGTAATAAAGTAAGACAAGCTTTCGATGTTACATGCTAATTAGGCCGCATGGCTATTTCAATAGGGCTCGTGCATGGTGCAACAATCAGGTCGGGTTGACCGTCTTTGACCAGGGAATGATAACGCGTCAGTGAATAATTCTGAAATGAGACCAGAGTCAACGCCAAGTTAGCATAATAAAGCTTTGCAATGGTAGCATAAGTCAACTAAGCTACAAATTGGCAGTTACGGAGGGTTGTTGTGCGCGGTCTCGTGATGGATCTCCGCGCTCGAGTTCGCGAGTGTAGCTGAATCCAACAACCAATGCTCCTCGAGAAGCTCTGCGTCCCCCTCAGAAGCGGCCTCCTCCGCCCTTACCGCGCCTTCTCCCAGCCTCCCCATCTAGCCCTCCACCTCCTCCTCTCCTCCCACAGCCCCGACCTCCGCTCCCTCCGTCGCCACCATGGCCTCCTCGTCGCCGCTGGCCACTCCGCCAACCCCTTCTTCGCCGCCAAGCTTATCTCCCTCTACGCCGTCTTCCGCCGCCCCGACGCCGCCCTCCGAGTCTTCGCCGCTGCCGTCCCTTCCAACCCCCGCGATACCTTCCTATGGAACTCCGCCATCAAGTCCCATTTCTCTTGTGGAGACTTCCGCCTCGCCCTCTCCCTCTACAGCCAGATGCTTTCTTCCGGCGCCCCCCCTAACGAGTTCACTGTCCCCATGGCCGTCTCGGCCGCCTCTGAGCTCCTCGATCTCGATATCGGCTCTTGCATCCATGGTAGCGCGACGAAGTTTGGCCTTTTGCCGGAAAATTCGGTTGGCGTTGGGTCCTCTTTGGTTTACATGTACTCCAAGTGCGGGGAGGTCGGTGATGGCTTTCGGGTGTTTGATGAAATGACGATGAGGGATGTGGTTGCTTGGACAGCACTAATCGTTGGTTGCATTAGGAACGGGGAGTCTGAGATAGCTTTAGCGTGCCTTAAGGAGATGCACCAGGTCGCTGATCATGGAGATGAGCGGCTCAATTCTCGAACTGTGGAGGCCGGTGTGCAAGCTTGCACAAGCTTGGGTGCATTGAGGGAAGGGAAGTGTCTCCATGGTTTCATTTTGAAAGCCGGAATGGAGGATTTTGATTCTCTGAAATCGTCACTTCTCTCAATGTACTCCAAATGTGAATGCTTGAACGAGGCTGTTCTTGTGTTTCAAGCATTGGCAGAGAGGGATGTGGTCTCATGGACCACAATGGTAGTGGTTCATATAAGAAAAGGCCACATAATTGAGGGCTTGGAGCTGCTTAGAAAAATGCAAGATTCAGGAGTAGAGACTGATGGAGTACTTTGCAGTTGCATATTGGTAAGTTTTGGAGATATGGGTAGTGTTTGTGGAGGTAAGGGATTTCATGGCATTATGTTGAGAAGAAACTATGAATTGAGTCCATCAGTTGTTAACGCTTTGATCTCTATGTACTACAAGTTTGAAATGTTGCATCTTGCAAGAAGGGTTTTCAATATAATGGGCCAGCTAGATGCGGAGTCATGGAATTCAATGATCTTTGGATGTGGAAAAATGGGACTGGACATCGAGTGCTTGGATCTTTTTAGAGAAATGCTGTTTCGAGGCTTTGATTCTGATCTCAACAGTTTAGTGACTGTGACCTCTTCTTGTTCTCGCTTAATGGCATTGTTCTTAGGCCGATCCGTCCATTGCCACACTATAAAAGTTGCACTTGATGGAGATATATCTATCTGTAATACACTTGTAGGAATGTATGGACAATGTGGAAAGCTTCATCTTGCTAGGAGAATATTTCAACAGACAAGTAAAGATGTTATCACGTGGAATGCTTTAATAGCAGCTTATGCTCGTCTTGGATATTCAAATGCTGCTTTGTCCCTTTTCTATCAAATGCTCTTGGGAGATGTGAGGCCCAATTCTACAACCTTGATAACTATGCTCTCAGTTTGTTCTCATGTGGCGGCTATCAACCTGGGAAAGTGGATACATGATTACATGAAAGAAATGACATTAGAGGATGATGTCTCTCTTAGTACAGCGTTGGTTGATATGTATGCTAAATGTGGGCAGCTCGGGGTCTCAAGAGAAGTCTTTAATTCTATGCCTGAAAGAGATATTGTTTCTTGGAATGTCATGATTTCAGGATATGGAATCCATGGCTATGCAAGAGAAGCAATTGAGGTGTTTGGAGAAATGGAGAAGATGGGTGTCAGGCCTAATGATGCCACATTTCTTGCAATTCTGTCTGCTTGCAGTCATGCAGGAATGGTAAATGAGGGGAAAGAGCTCTTTGATAAAATGAAGATCTACTCTATTTCTCCCACACTTAAGCACTATGCTTGTATGGTTGATCTTCTAGGTAGATCAGGTCTTCTATCAGAGGCTGAAGCTATTGTTCTTAAGATGCCAGTCAAGCCAGATGGTGGGATCTGGGGAGCTCTGCTCGGTGCTTGTAAAATTCATGATGATGTAGCAATGGGTGAGCGGGTTGCAAGGAAGGCTTTTGAATCAGAACCCGAGAATGATGGTTACTATATTCTCATGTCTAATATATATAGTCATGCTGGTAGATGGAAGGAGGTGGAGATGTTGAGGAAGATGATGAAGCATAGAGGGGTGACAAAACGAGTTGGTTGGAGTGCCACATAATATGGCAGAATGATTTATATTTTCGTGATGATGAGTGTTCTATTTCCTACCTTCATGGGATTCGATGTTTCCAAGTCAAGTTGATAAATTTGGCTATGATCCAAAATGAAGTCTGATCCATTACTTGACTGTGGTTACAGCACGCTTGTGCAGTTTTGCTAAATGGTTTCCAAATCAAACCTTGACAATTTTGTCTTGGTAAAGAAATAGAATTGGCCAAGAAATTGACCAATGACATGTTGCAACAGAACAAAGCTGTTTGTTCGATCGATTGAGACAGAAGTGAGACATAGACGATAAAGGAGCATTTGCAAGTATCAGCATCAAGTAATATACTGCTTCATCCCCTACTCAATAGGCCTTGCATGATGTATAACATTTAACCTTTGAGCACAGTGCATCGGACATGTGATTATCATAATGAGCATCGGAGACCATTTGATAACAATGCTTACATTGGGTTACCAAATCAGATTACCTGAATCATGAGGAATATCTGACAGTTTACAGGTGAGGATTCTTGTCTCATATTTGCTGTCCTTTGTTCTTTTCGGCTTGGTACTGTTGGACTGCTCAGAGCTGAAAGTTGAATTCGGATAAGGTTGGTGTGTTGCTTGGAAGGTTGGCTGGTGGTAGCTCCAGGATGGACAGGATATTGGGCTTGACAACAATCCTTGATCTTGAGTCACATTGCATTCCATAATGAATATAGTATTCATTGGTAAGTGTCATGGTCATGGACAAAACTACAAAATCAATGTAAGAATACCTCAATTCTCCAACTAGAGTATTACCACCTCTAGATTTGTTGGTGCCATTTAGATTTAGTGGTGGGCCTCAGATTGGATTCTTTTGCTTGCTACCAAGTCACTCATCTATTCATGGTCAAAGGGCAAATTTCATTTTATAGCTCTGAACAACCAAAAATAGGTTTATCTTAGAAAACTAAAACAAATAATGCAAGATGATTAAATCTTTTGATTAAACCACTATGCAAGGTTTTCTTCATCAGTGCTCATCACTAGATTATTTTTATTTTCACCTTGATTTTTCCATAGTTTGATAGAATTTTAAATTTATATAGTTTTGGATTTGTAGAATTTTGATTTAGTCATCTCCTAGCATCTTTCAAAATCTGATGGGAATGTTTGGAGCATTCCCACATAGACTTTGAGCTACATGCAACATTATTTTGTCTGGAAAAGGCTTGAATGACATTTGCAATTAGCAAAGCAAAATGGTTTGTTTTCTGGAATAGAGCATAGAAGGGAAAAATGCACTAGATTCTGCTCCTTCCGTTTCTTTGTTGTTAGTCTAGTATTTAGTAAGTTTCTAGAGCATCTGTCTGCTACACTTCTGAGTCAATCTTGACATTCTTACTGTTGAGGAGGTTTGCCATTACTTGATTGCCAGATCAAATCTCAAAGTTATGACATTAGTTTTTCGTCATTAAAAGAAAAAAGGATAATGCTGCCAATCCTTGGAGCATAATAAAATGAATTCTTGGCATCCATTAGGCTTCAATTATGAGTATAAAGTGATTTCCTCATATATAATTCAGAAAATCGAGTCAATCATTCTACAGACAACTGCATGAACTTTGTCCATTTTCTAAAACGGAAAATTATGAATCCCTTGTAACTGGCTCACTACAAGTGAGCAATTTCTTCTATCCTTGGTTGGATATAAATAGGTATCTGGATTTGTTACAACCCGGGCCTAATGGGCTGACTAACTCATTAACTTTGTTTGATCTAAACTACTGATCAAGATGCTTAAGTTGAAATAAATAATAGTATACTCATCAAATCCTTATAAGTCAATCTTAGGCTTGACCACTTTCGATATGGAACTAATCGGGGTGTTACAATTTCCCTCACTCAAAGGCTTGACATCCTTATCAAGGCCTAGCATAGTCTAGATCAAAACCTAGCATAGTATATGTGAGACGTAACCTAATGGTGGCTCTATGACGTGACGAGTCATCTAACTCTATCCACGGGTATCCCTTTCTTTTTCAAGCCCCCTTACCATGTCCAGATATTAGGTCGGCTCTGATATCAAATGTCACAACCCGAGCCTGATTGGCTAATTGGCCCATCAATTTCATTTGATTTAAACCACTGGCTACAGTACACTCATCAGACCCTTATAAGCCAATCTTAATTTTGTCCACTTCTGATGTGAGACTAATCAGGGTGTTACATGATTGACATCCAATAATAGAATATGAAGAATAATAGTTAGTAGGACACAAGAAACCAATATGGTATATTCCCACCATAAGAATAACATCTAGTTTCTAAGATTCAAATATTAAATATAAGACATCTCTATCATATTAATTATTTTTGGTCATTGATAATCTCAAGACTCTTGGAGGAAACAAAAAAAAAGGGGGGGGATTCTTGTAGATGTATTACAAGATCTTTTTTTGTAGGATAACATTGAACACCTCATTTGTATTGTGTTATTGTACAAGCATCGTAAAAATCATCAAATTAAAAAATAGATAGGCTTTGTATAAACTTACTCTAAAAATTGTACCTTCTGTTGCAGCATTCCTATTCAAGTATGGATATCCAGAGTGAAGGGAGAGAAGAAGAGGAAACCTGTAACAAAGATGTTTGATTGGCGATGCCGTTGTCGTTGCTTTGATGCACAAGCAATGGGACGAACAAGTGCATAGTACGCAATCGGAAGAGAGAATTAATAAGGTTAGAGCACCCAATGAGTTGACAAAAAGCAGAGTCAGGAGCCTAGGACAGCAACATGAGGTCACTTTCTCATTTATCAAGTGGCTTAGTCCAGGAACTTGGGACACTATGTCACCGGCTTCATAAATTATTACATGGCCTATTTAGAATCCTGCTCGACTGCTTGGTTGTCATAATTTGAGATCTCATCCTGACATGGCTGCTTTATCTAATAATGTAAGTACACTTCTGTATTTTCTTGTGATATATTAGTTGAGGATCTGAAAACCATCACTGGCAGCACAATTTGACTTCGGATGGATGCCTCAAATACTCGAAGAAGCATCATTTAATCATGTATATCTGTAGAAATTACAGCTATGCAGCATTTTTTTATTCATAATGAAATGTGGAGAGATTCTTTGATTGAATGCGTGGTCTTGTAATAAATTAGAGTATGCAATATATGGTTTTCTAGTAGCTAAATGGAAAATTGAATACACAAAACTGTCTGGTGTATGGTCATCCAATAAGGTTAGCAGGACCTGCTGCATTGTTCTGTTGAATTGTAAATGCTGTTACTTGAAGATGCAGGGTCCTTTCATTCCTAAAGATTGGTAGTGTTAGACTTGGTATCTCGGGGATCGAAACAATCTTGTGTTTATGATATATTGTACACATCCTTTTTCTTATATTTATTTATTTATTTTTCTTTGTGTTTGGTGCATGCATTTGATGGTGGAGAAATGTGACTGGAAGAAGCTCGTAGAAGTTTATTGTGCTTTGCAAGGTTTATGTGACCATCTCATTTGGATCATTCATGTCCTAATTGTCACGTCGATCAACATTCGGCATCCACCAGCGAGAAACATTCAACTGGAAATTTTGCTTTTAATGTATTCGTATTAGATTCTGTATTGAGAATATTTTGTTGTCTACAATAAAAGATACTTCGATTATGATCATGATTATGTTTTGAATTGACATTCAAAACATAGGCGACTATATCCTAATTACCTGCTCTTATGTGTATAAATGGTTGATAAATATTTTTTATGCATAGAGAATATTTCCTTTTCTTATGGTCAGGAAGGGAGGATAAAATTATAAAAAACATGAACATATCAAACGAGATTCGACTCTTTTTTTTTTATTTTAAAAATATAATCTACTTTAGATTGATCTTTATATATACCAATATGGACGACGAGAGTAAAAACTCGTATCATAATTCGAGTTTAAACTAAGTTAGATTGATCAACCACAACCCTGCTACCGACATCATCCCTTAGCACTTCACCAACTTTAAGAATAATAAATATTGAGGATATGAGCTAAAATTATTAAGATAAAAAAATATTGAGGATATTTCCTTTGTGCATTATAGAAAGCTAAAGCTGTTTTTGGATAATCATACATTCATAACTATATTTTTATTTAGAATTTTGTTAAACTGATTCCATCAGTTACCTTACAGGTTCAATCAATGATCTAATGATCTTGTGATGCATGGCTTACCAATCACTACGACTTACTATGATTTTGATAACTACGTTGTAAATAATGCATGTACTTATGCAATGATTCTTATTATTTCTAAGAATTCGAATGCGTGAATCCAATATATCGAAGATACACTTATGATTCCCATCCACATACATTGCACTTCATCTATCTATTGCCAATCCATCCCCTCACATGTTTAAAAGGAAACAGGAAGAAGACAGCCAAAAACAAGGAGTGATTTAGGATCACGTGTAAACCGTGTGCATCTGCCGCCTTCCGCATCCCACACTTTCCCGTACAAGACAAGAGACTCCATGCGATTCACGTGCGCCGTAGAGTCCGCGTATAAATAGCCACCGATTTGTTTTCTTTGGCCACAAGAATAAATGTTAGGGACACAAAACCAAGCACATAATTAAGCTTAAATGATTAATTACCAAAACTCATCTAATCTTGTGTATGTGGCGGCATGCACATAATTAAGCAGTTGTTTTAGCTGACTTTGACTGGATTAAGCACAAATACGATGGCGTAACATTACTGTATTCTCAGTCGAGTATTGCTGAGAATAGAATAGTTCCTTCTTGCAGATTGCGATGCATTTATGTATTTTCTGGGAAATTAGCCACTTCTATTGTCTTACCGTTCTCAAGCTATTTTATTATATGCCTCAGTAAATCCATTAAGGATTTGATCTGGGCTTTCTAATTCTAATTCTAATTCCACGGACGTTAACTTTTACACGAGACCTTTTACCCTGAATCAGTGATTCCCATGCAAGCCCGTGCGATTGACGAATTAGAGAACGGGTAGCAGAGTGGGCTCTATGAAAACGGGTGAGAAGATTTTAAATCTTTCGCTTTGGAACGCCACTTACGTCGCACGTGCTTTCACCAACCCTGCCCTCGTGGAGAAAAAGGAAGCCGACCCGTCTCGGTGACCCGAACCCATAACCATTCAAAAGTTGCTGGGTCCCACTTCCGCAGCAGGCTTTGCTATGCCAAGTCAAGTGGGGGATAAATACGTCATTTCATGCTCTGTAAAATAATAATAATAATAATTTCAATTTTTCCGCCATTTTTTATTTCCAATGTTTTCTTCGAACATACTAATAATACTAATAAGGCTTTAGAAAATTATGTGAAAGACTACAGTGAATCCTCGTGCAATGATAAGAACAACAACTAGTAGAATGTGTTGGAGTTGGTAAAGAACTAATACAAAGATTTTAGACATCACAATCTTTTCGGGATAAGATTATGACGTAAAATAAATAGCAACTTTTAATAATGGCTTATCATCATGGATAAGTTAATTGACATACATTCAATCTTGAAAAAGTGTATATAATATATATTGTTAAATTAGTGTATCCACATTTGTTAGATTTCATGTTTATGTGTGAGCTTCTTCTATACTATTCAATGTAATGACAAAAAGGAAAGATAATTAAGTTAGAATTTCATATCGCCCTCAGATTAATTAATACAAACCTAATGACTATGACTTAGAAACCACATCGATTTTGTTATCATGATCTACAAAACCCCAATTTAGTCTCATGGATATATATATATTTATTTATCTTTAAATAAATACCAAGAATTAGTTAACCAATAGGAAAAAAAATCAAACTATTTATTAACATATTTTTGAAGCAGTCTATCTAATTTTAGGATTAAAAGTAAAAACATAGATGAATACATCCATTGCTGAATAAACATCAGAAATTAAGGAACAAATAAAAATTTTCATAAAATTTTGGTCACAAGAGATATAAAAATATTTATTATATTTTAAAAGTTAATATAAGTTATTTTTTTCTTCATATTTATCCCTTTAAATTAATTTTCATCAATTAATTACTGTTTGACTAGGAGGTCATAGATGTTAAAATTCTAGTTATAATAATTATTCTTTAATACTTTTTTCTCAATTATTATGATAGTAAGAACGTTAAAGATATTGTAATTTTTTTATTTTTATTTTATTAATATTAGATTATATATATATATATATATATATATATATATATATATATATATATATATATATATATATATATATATATATATATATATATATATATATATATATATATATATATATATATATATATATATATATATATATATATATATGATTGAAAGGATTTCCCATATTAAATAATCATATAAGGGTGAAAGAAATCCGAATAATTTCATGGGCAGATATGGCTTCCGAAACTTTTCCTGGAATATCCCTCTTCAAGGTGTCAATTTTCCTGGAATATCCCCCCACCCACCCCACCCCTTCGTCTCACCCACCACCAACCCATTCTCTTCGCCTCCTCCATCTGCTGTCTCTCTATATATTTCCCCCGCCCCCTCCCCCATCCTTTCTCCTTTCTCCGCTCGACCATATTCCTGCACTTCTCTCAGCAATCTCCCCTCAAAATGGCCCTCGCCAGCGGCGCCTCTCTCCTCCCCCATGCCCAATCTCTCTCCCCCTCCTCTGCCACCGCCGCCCAACACTGCCTCCCCTCCCTCCTCCGCTCCCCACGGTGGAGGCCCTCCCACCGCCCCATCTCCGCCGTCCACGCTGCGGAGCCCGCGAAGAACCCCGTCAAGGCCAAGGAGTCACCTTTGGTGGCGACGAGGCCCGGGAAGTGGGCGGTCGACAGCTGGACGTCCAAGACGGCGCTCCAGTTGCCGGAGTACCCCGACAAGGAGGAACTGGAGTCGGTGCTGCAGACCATCGAGAGCTTCCCTCCCATCGTCTTCGCTGGCGAGGCCCGCCACCTCGAGGAGCGCCTCGCTGACGCCGCCGTCGGCAAGGCTTTCCTGCTCCAAGGCGGCGACTGCGCTGAGAGCTTCAAGGAGTTCAACGCTAACAACATCCGGGACACCTTCCGCGTCCTCCTCCAGATGGGCGCCGTCCTCATGTTCGGCGGCCAGATGCCGGTCATCAGGGTGCGCTCCCCTTGGAAAAGAAGCCTTAGATCGCGTCCGTTCTCGCCGGATCTGGGATCTGACGGCCTATTTTCCTCTTTTCCTTTGTTCAGGTGGGAAGAATGGCAGGGCAATTCGCGAAGCCGAGGTCGGAGCCTTTCGAGGAGAAGAACGGCGTGAAGCTGCCAAGCTACAGAGGGGATAACATCAATGGCGATGCTTTTGAGGAGAAGTCGAGGATGCCGGATCCCCAGAGGATGATACGGGCGTATTGCCAGTCGGCGGCCACGCTCAACCTCCTCCGGGCGTTCGCCACCGGTGGCTACGCCGCCATGCAGCGCGTCACGCAGTGGAACCTCGACTTCACCGAGCACAGCGAGCAGGGCGACAGGTAGGCGACCTTATGACCGCAGTTTGAGGCATCTACGTCTTCTTTTCTCGCTCTCTGTTGGAAAGGTCGGATTTTTTTTTCGTGTGTGTGTGATTTTACATTAATCTTAACCAAATATTGCCTTTTTGTTTCAAAATCTTATAAGAAAGCTATTTCCGATCTGTTTCTGTCTCTTTCCTTTGTGTTTTTCTGGTTAACAAACATTTGCCTTTCTTTCCTCCAATCTTTTTCTCGAATAGATATCTTTCTCGCAAATCTTTGATCTTTGCCAGAGATTGTTCTTGCAATACATAAGCTTAAGATTAGAATCCCACGGTATATTGCTGCCGTGTATTCTCTTTTTTTTTTGGGTGGTAATTGCAAGATTTGGGCCAAGAAATAGATGCAAAACGATCCTTTTCCACAAAGTTTCTTGCTTTCTTTCACCAATATATTCCATGAAAATGACTTCTTGAAGAATTTTGGACCTTTGTTCATTACTGCTCTGCTCCTGAAATATCTCTCTGTGGTTATCATGGTGGTGTCATCCCCCACAGGTACAAGGAGTTGGCCCACCGGGTGGACGAGGCCCTGGGATTCATGGTTGCCGCCGGCCTCACAGTAGACCACCCTATCATGACCACCACCGACTTCTGGACCTCACACGAGTGCCTCCTCCTCCCCTACGAGCAGGCCCTCACCCGTGAGGATTCCACCTCTGGCCTTTACTATGACTGCTCGGCTCACTTCCTCTGGGTTGGCGAGCGCACCCGCCAACTCGATGGTGCCCATGTTGAGTTCCTCCGTGGTGTGGCCAATCCTCTTGGCATCAAGGTAAGATACCCTATTCATTGGCCGAATAGTTCATGACACATCTTGCTGCTGCAAGCTGCTTAGTCGACTAAGATTGTTTGTCCAAACTTATAATTTGATGGATCAATGCAGGTGAGCGACAAGATGGACCCGGCGGAGCTTGTGAAGCTGATCGAAATCCTTAACCCCCAGAACAAACCTGGCAGGATCACTGTGATTTTAAGGATGGGGGCGGCCAACATGCGGGTGAAACTCCCCCATCTGATCCGAGCAGTCCGAAGAGCTGGGCAGATTGTAACGTGGGTCAGCGATCCGATGCACGGGAACACCATCAAGGCCCCTTGTGGTCTCAAGACTCGCCCCTTCGACTCAATTCTGGTAACTTTTTACATGTTCTTATCTAAATTTTTCTTCTCCTCCCACTTAAAAGATGTCTTATTCTGACTAGCAACGAGCGTGCACATTATGGACCACAACATAGCACAACTGCTTCATATGTACTTAATACGTCAAATTATATATTGATAGATTATATCCTTGTTGCCTCACCAAACTCAGGCAAGTACTTGCAGTCTGTGGACCAAGAGATGCAGTTGGAAGGGACTTCCTACCTAACTGCACTCTACTGAATTATCTTATGGTCCACGATGTAATGATTCTTGGCTTATTAAATGACCGATAGGAACCTAACGATAGTGGTTGCGAAGGGACGCATTATTAGTGACTAACCGAAAGCCATATCTTGAAGATGCCAAGTTCTTATACATTCCAAACAAAATGCTGGGCTGGTCCAATTGGTACAATATCCTATTTCTCAAAAGTTGAAGAATAAAGAAGTATGCAGGGGTGTCTATTTGCATTATTTGTCTTGATGAACATCCCGTGCACCATTGTCTTCTTGGATTCATGTGCTGTGGATTCAGAATTTGATCAGTATGGTGAATGCTAATTGCATGTCGCACCCTTTGCTCAGGCTGAAGTGCGGGCATTCTTCGATGTCCATGAGCAAGAAGGGAGCCACCCAGGAGGTGTGCACTTGGAGATGACCGGGCAGAATGTGACCGAGTGCATCGGTGGGTCACGGACTGTCACCTTCGACGACCTGGGTTCCCGCTACCACACCCATTGCGACCCACGGCTCAATGCCTCGCAGTCTCTTGAACTGGCCTTCATCATTGCTGAGCGACTAAGAAAGAGGAGAATTGCTTCAAGACCCCTCAAACTGCAGAATCAGCCTAGCACTTTACCTTCCCTAGGTCTCTGAACCAGGGGAGAATTCTGTAAAAACTTGTTGGAAGATCTAGAATTGTTCTTTCTCTTGCTAAATTATTAGATGTGGGCTTTCTAAATGGTGTGCTTGGGTGGGATTTTAGTTTCTCTCGAGATGTTGTGCTTCTGTGCACCCCTAAGACACATTTAATTTTGGTTTCTTGATATATGAGAATAAGTGAGAAAATAATGATATCATATTTTGATTGTAGATGGCAGTCGAAATGTTTCAGAGTATTGAACTTTTCCTTCTTTAACATTGTGGTTACTATAAAACATGTCCATCTTTGATCTTGTTAGCCATGATCTTGTAGAAATGGTTCATCTACATATTTCAACAAAAATGCCCTAAATTGTTTTCTCATGAAAGTGAAAAATGTCTAGTAGAAGGATACTAGAAGGAGTCTTTCTTTGTTCATACTTCCTATCTTTGTCCCTTTCACCATTTAAGTGTTAAAAGGATATCATGAATAACATGAATAAATCCAAATTTAATATTTTTTTCTAAGAAGCTTTTCTTTTCAATACATCACGATCGAATCTGCTCATGTGTTATCTTGTATTTTATGGTTTTTAATTTTTTTATTAATGAAGGTCATTGATTTATTCTCTCTCCTTAATAACGAAGACTATTAGCTCATGCGTTATCTTATCTCTTATATTTTTAATAAATAATTAATTATTTTTAATAATACTAATTACATATTATTTTATGTAATTAGTTATCCTTAGCATCGTAGTACTTTTAAACGTTATATTATGATTCTTCTAAAGTGAAATATTTGATATTGTTTCTTCATACGTCGTCGACTCTACTGATAGAAATACCACACGTATTGTCAGGTGTGAAAAAATAATGTTAAAATATGGTTGAAAAGATAATTTCATAAGGTTACAAATCAAGAGAGAGAAAGAGGGAGTAGTGATTGCTTCATCTTTTTTCTTTATATTTTTGAAGGTTTCGTTGGGAAAACACTTGGTAGAAAGAATGTGATCCTACTTTTTCCTGTTCGTCGAAGTCGGAGAAAGAAAACATTTTTACAAATGTTACAAAAGGAAAATTAATATCGATGATAATAGCATTGTAAAATTATCTTTTTAATCATGTTTTAGCGTTAGTGTAGTATTTTCATCAACGACGTGAGGAGAAATAATGTTAAATATTTTATTTTCATAAGGATCCCAATATAACTTTTGAAAGTATATTGATAAAAGAATAGAGATCGAAATTAACTAATTATAATTAGTCCTTCTTAACACAATAAACATTGGTTGAGAAAGCTTTTCATACAATCCAAGATTGATCAAAGAAATTTTTTTCCCAAACTGAAAAGCTTATTTTAATAAACTATGTAATCAATTCATTACCCTTATACTACCTTATGAACACCAAATTTCTGATCAGATTCTCCATTGAATTACTCGCATCTCTAAAAACTTCTTTTGATTGCACTCCAACAATAAAGGTATGAACTTGAAGAGTTGAGAGAGAGTCACTGATCATAAAAGGGATGGAGACCTTAAGTGTCAAACGATCTTTCCATTGCTATGAACATTATTTGTGTTAAAAGATTACTATCATTCCTCAATAATGAAAATAACATCTGAGTTCAACTTCTCAAGATTAAATATGAAGGGGCGAACTTTTGGAACATCAATTACAACTACACTTGCTGGGAGAAATCTTTGCTCCCTCGTGTCCAATATCAAAACTGGTATTAGAAAATATATTAGGAATGACTCCTCAATCGGCACTTGGGAGGAACTTTGGATAGATAACATCCCTATCATTATATTATGTAGCCAACATTTGTTAATGTTGAATTCATGAGTTATTACAATAAAATTTTGATTTCCTGCATGAATCTGAATTTGGATCCTCACACCAAATGATAGGGCCTCTTCTAACAGTGGCAACTGCTTGACGAGGGAGAGGACTTGCAACTATGAGCAGCACTGACCTAAGATCAAAATAGATTATTTACATTTGATTATGGCAGGAATTGAACCCACATTTTTTCCTTGGTAAAGAGAAATTTTACCATTCGATCATATCTGCATTTTCTACGTTCCTGATACACACTACTGGGACTCTTATCTATCTAAATTTGGATTGGGTTAGGATGAGATTTCAATCCGGCCCAACTTGGGTCGACTTTTAGTTTATTCGAAACCTATCTCGATCTGAATTTTATTGTGTACATATAGATGATATTAACAATTATATCGACATCAAATTTATTTCTACTTATTTACTGCATTTTTCTTAATTTGCAAACTGAATTAGCAAGTTGGACGACCAAAACATATCCATTCCTTTAACCCGACGGCTTCTGGAACATTCCCAGCTCTCGAAGAATCAGCTAGTTTGTTCGTTGGAGTGTAAAGATATCTGCACGGGCCTCCCTCGGAGCTTCTCTAGAACATTCCCCGCTCTCCAGAAGCTCCTACGGCGTTCCCTCGGCTTCCTGCCCAAGAAACCACCAAGTGCCCCTTTTGCTTCCCTAAATCCCCTCTATTTAAACCCTCCTCCCGCTCCTCTTAACTCCATCGTTGCTGCTCGGCTCTCTCGATTTCTTTTGCTTGCTGTTTTCGTCCCCAATGGCCGCCATGATCGTCTCCAGGAGCGCTGCCCTCTCCAAGCTCGTGGAGAGGCTTCTTGTCTCCCCCGGCCGCCCTGTGGCAGCTGCCACCACTCGCCTCTTCAGCACGGGCACCCTTCGAGACTACGATGAAGACAACCGCGACGTCGACCTCGAGCGACGCCCCGACTCCCCCGCCGCTGCTCAACGCCGCCGCGCAGACTCATTCCCCTCTCTCCAAGGTAGTCGTCATCTCATTCCATGTTAATTTCGTTCTCCCTCTCGGACCCCCTTTCGCTCTCCCTGCTGTGGAGATGCTGAATCGAGGGTTTTGTGTGATGCAGAGGTGTTCGATCCGTTCAACCCGACGCGGAGCCTGAGCCAGGTGCTGAACCTGATGGACCAGATGCTGGATAACCCGATCTTCGCAGCGGCCGGGCCGAGCGGCGCCGCCGGCGGGCTCCGCCGCGGGTGGGACGCGAGGGAGGACGAGCACGCGTTGCACCTCCGCGTGGACATGCCGGGGCTGGGGAAGGAGCACGTCAAGGTGTGGGCGGAGCATAACACCCTGGTCATTAAGGGGGAGAGCGACAAGGAAGCCGGCGAGGAAGGGGAAGAGAGCACTGGCCGTAGGTACAGCAGCCGCATCGACCTGCCGACGGAGTCGTACAGGATGGACCAGATCCGAGCGGAAATGAAGAACGGCGTCCTCAAGGTGGTGGTTCCCAAGGTGAAGGAGGAGGAACGTAAGGAGGTCTTCCAAGTCAAGATCGAGTGACCACCGCCCGCTGGTCACGGACATTGGCACAGCTGAGTAGTCCCTCTGATGGAAGCATCGTCGACAATAAGATTAGGAATGTAATCTGTGCTGTTTACCCTTCGTTTTCACGTCACCCCTTTTGTACTTTCCTTTGTCATCTATGTTGATGGAAAGATGGTGTGAGCGTTAATATCATTTTGCAATCACCTCTGTTTTGATGCACATTTTCTTTAACATCAAACTCGCTAACCAAAATCAGCATCTACAGATGCTTCTTAGTTCCTCCGCACAGCAAAATATGGCAACGTACGTGCGGAAAGAGTGGCAAGGGATTAAAAATGCGCCAACTCCTAAACAATAATTGTCAAGACTGTCTACAAGAAATGTAATAATCAAGAAGAAGGGTCTTCTTATCAGCTTCATTAACTTCATATAATTTGCTTATTGGTGCATACCACACTCAGGCAGTAGTGTATGTTCGTGGCTCGAGCAGTCTTCCAAGCTCAAACAAATGGCTTTGTCTCAGCGAAAGGCAAAGGAAATATAAGGAATATAAATACAGGCTTGGACAGGGAAAACAAAGCATAGTTCTCTATGGATGAAGCTGTGGGGCAAAGCAAAGACTTTGGAGCTTCCGGCCGTCCGCTTATAACCTCTATGCGCACCTTTTGGGGATAAGATTGAAGCCCTACCCACCACGGCCGACGCTGGACAAAAAGAAGAGCATAGTTCTACTTACCAGAGGTCGTCACGGTCTCTGGAAGCTGAAATATGTGGGTCCCACCACCATCTAATCATCGGCAAGGTAGAGAATGGAGCGCGTTACAAGGAGGTACAAGAAACATTCTTCTGCTTTATGGAAAGTGGTCAACGAGAAGACGAAGCAAATACCTCTTCGGCGTTATCTGCCCTCCCGCGACGCGAGTCCCCGGAGTAGTGATTGGTGGTCCCCACAATGGCGTTCCTGGAGGGCTCCGCACTGTTCTGCAATCATCTGACGGGTAGATGACCTTGGGCTGACTGAATAATTCAAAGCGAAAGGTCTTCTCTTCCGAATTAAATCCACCAATTTCTCACCCTTTCTCTTCGTTTCTTCCGCTTCCTCAAAAATATCTTTGAACTCTCTGCGGCGTGTGGGTGGCGGCGGCGATGGCGGCGACGAGAGATGAGAGCGTGTACATGGCGAAGCTGGCGGAGCAGGCGGAGAGGTACGAGGAGATGGTGGAGTTCATGGAGAAGGTCGCTGGCTTGGCGACGGAAGGGGAGGAGCTCTCCGCGGAGGAGCGCAACCTACTCTCCGTCGCCTACAAGAACGTCATCGGCGCCCGCCGCGCTTCCTGGCGGATCGTCTCCTCCATCGAGCAGAAGGAGGAGGGCCGCGGCAACCACGACCACGTCGCCGCCATCCGCGGCTACCGCAGCCGGATCGAGTCTGAGCTCGCCTCCATCTGCGGTGGCATCCTCCGCCTCCTCGACTCCCGACTCATCCCCGCCGCCGCCGCCGCCGACTCCAAAGTCTTCTACCTGAAGATGAAGGGTGACTACTACCGCTACCTGGCCGAATTCAAGACCGGATCCGAGCGCAAGGACGCCGCCGAGAACACCTTCTCTGCCTACAAGGCTGCTCAGGTTTTGTTTCTTCAGCGCTTGATCCGCTTTATCCCACGCCATCTGTGTCTATGGTTAGGGTTTGGGATCGGGCTGGCAGATCTCCTCGACCTTTAATGAGGGTATCATTAATCTTTAATGGGATTTTGATTCTGGAGTCATGGGATCTGGCAGGACGTTGCGCTGGCGGAGTTGGCACCGACGCATCCTATCCGGCTAGGTTTGGCGCTGAATTTTTCGGTGTTCTACTACGAGATCTTGAATTCGGCCGACAAGGCTTGCGATCTCGCCAAGCAGGTTAGTAATCAGGATGCTCTTGCCATTATCTGTACTCAAAACAGTAGCCTTTGTGGTTTAGGTGCTCAATTTTCATCAGATGATTTTTTTTTTAGGATTTAATTAGGTATCTTTTTTTTTTTTTTTTGCTTCTGTGTTTCATTTGCTTTGTTTTATAGTTGAAAATAGAATCAGTGGAAGTCTCCTTGATAAGGTAGCTTATGCTGGTTCCATTGGGAAAGCTCGAACAAGCCCCTGAAATGTTTCGATATTATTTGCAAAGCATTTGATGTGGTCATGGCCCAACACTGACATCTTCAAAGACTTGTCAGCAGCAGAGTTGAAATTTTGTGGTGTAGCTACATTGCATTGTAAGTTCTGAGAGCTTACAAGATCATATTTCAAAGATGAACTCTGTCTTTTTATCAAGGGACCTTTATGGATTTATTAGTGCGGTCAAGACTTCCTTTCTTTGGCATAAAATTCAGTGATCTCGAACCTGTTGAAGATGCTCATCTCTCCCTCTACTGTTTTTTGGTATCTCAAGCATCCTGGCATTTTTCTTGGACTTCTCTTGATCCATCTAATTCCATCATCGCAATTAATGTTTTTGTTACTAGTTGAAGCGTGAGTAGCATTGCTAACTGTGCATGACATTTCTAAGCTTTCTAACATGTGGTGTGGTGTGACAGTTTATATGTTTGATCTTATGGAGCTTCTTGTAGTTTTATGAAGTTGTATTTTGTTCCATAAGTGTTCCGAAGAAGTCTACACTCATCATATCATGTACAAAGATTAGTAAGTTTCATGTTCCCATTTCTTTCCACTTACTACAGTGATGCACTCTCCAGATAACGCAGAGATCAGCTCTCTGATTTATTTGATACGACCTAATGAGGCAATGTCATTATGTCTGTCGTTTGTTTCTAACTTTGGGGCATTCTTGGTTGATTTCTATTATCTTTTTTTCTGATTTTTTTCGTGGTCCAATTCTTTTGAATGGGATCTTTTCGCTCACTAGTTATATTTTTGGAACAACCAATCCTTATAATTGAAGAGTTTGTCTCTCTCTCTCTCTCTCTCTCTCTCTGCTTCTCTGTTTTTAGGCTTTTGATGAAGCAATTGCTGAGTTGGATACTCTTGGAGAGGAATCATACAAGGACAGCACTCTAATCATGCAGCTCCTACGTGACAACCTTACCTTGTGGACTTCCGACATGCAGGTGTTATGTCTGCTTCAACAAGCATTCAGACACTTTCCATTTAATTTCCATTGCTTGAAAACTTGTTGCTCATCCGATATCCTACTTACCGATGAATCTTTGTAGGAGGATGGCGTAGATGATGAGATGAGAGAGAAACATCCAAACCTGACGACGGCAATTGACTGGTTGCGGGTGCTGCTCATTGTGATTTTTAGGTGCTTCAGCTTGCAGGGTGCATCTGATATGGAGTATGTAACATTGTTGCTTGTCTATGGTATCTGACGGTGAACGATCCTTTGTTGAAGTCTACCTTTTCAACTTGTTATGTTTCCGACATCTATGGAATCTAATGGCTGTACTTTTACATGTAACGGAAAACTTATTGGTTGGCTGCCTGATGCATATGCACAGACATGTTGCTTCACTTCCATGAAGCTTGTTCATGTGGTGGGCTATCGGACAGGTGAGGATGCGAAAGCTTTACACGCAAGTCAGATGCAATTGCTGGCTGAAGTCACTGCACCAGTTTCTCGCGGCGGCAACCAAAACAGATGAAATATCATTATGCTATAGACGAGCAAATGTCCATTCGTTGTATGGCTAACTACAGATTGTCTAATATGGTTAGTTGTCTTTAGAGTCTTCATTTCTATATTTTAAAAAGTTATCATTTCTATATTTTAAAAAGTTATGTGTAGTTACGAAAATGAAACAATTAGGTTTATTTATGTTAATGACGTTAATTTTATTGATAGAAATATAAAAATAAATAATAAAAAAAATAATTTTAAGTTCGGTAGTGGACGACGTCGGTGATGATAGATGATGAGTTCTTAGACATCTTGAGCATTGGCTTTCAAGTGATCAGCATGAATCGGAAACACGAGGACTCTCTCTCTCTCTCTCTCTCTCTCTCTCTCTCTCTCTCTCTCTCTCTCTCTCTCTCTCTCTCTCTCTCTCTCTCTCTCTCTCTCTCTCTCTCTCTCTCTCTCTCTCTCTCTCTCTCTCTCTCTCTCTCTCTCTCTCTCTCTCTCTCTCTCTCTCTCTCTCTCTCTCTCTCTCTCTCTCTCTCTCTCTCTCTCTCTCTCTCTCTCTCTCTCTCTCTCTCTCTCTCTCTCTCTCTCTCTCTCTCTCTCTCTCTCTCTCTCTCTCTCTCTCTCTCTCTCTCTCTCTCTCTCTCTCTCTCTCTCTCTCTCTCTCTCTCTCTCTCTCTCTCTCTCTCTCTCTCTCTCTCTCTCTCTCTCTCTCTCTCTCTCTCTCTCTCTCTCTCTCTCTCTCTCTCTCTCTCTCTCTCTCTCTCTCTCTCTCTCTCTCTCTCTCTCTCTCTCTCTCTCTCTCTCTCTCTCTCTCTCTCTCTCTCTCTCTCTCTCTCTCTCTCTCTCTCTCTCTCTATGTGGTGGCTATCGGACAGGTGAGGATGCGAAAGCTTTACACGCAAGTCAGATGCAATTGCTGGTGAAGTCACTGCACCAGTTTCTCTCTGCGGGCAACCAAAACAGATGAAATATCATTATGCTATAGACGAGCCAAATGTCCATTCGTTGTATGGCTAACTACAGATTGTCTACTATGGTTAGTTGTCTTTAGAGTCTTCATTTCTATATTTTAAAAAGTTATCATTTCTATATTTAAAAAGTTATGTGTAGTTACGAAAATGAAACAATTAGGTTATTTATGTTAATGACGTTAATTTTATTGATAGAAATATAAAAATAAATAATAAAAAAATAATTTTAAGTTCGGTAGTGGACGACGTCGGTGATGATAGATGATGAGTTCTTAGACATCTTGGCATTGGCTTTGTTGGTCCTTGACTCGATCACCTTGTTAGGCGAAAACCTTGATAGCTTTTAGGTGATTACGTCAACACACCCATCGGATTTGACACTAATAGCTGCAGCGGGTTAAGTCGCGTCTCCCTTGGGATCTGTCAAGCGCCGACCATGATGATGTAGATGTTCGAGTTCTCCATCATCACATAGTCTAAAGACGTTTAGCGTTCACCAGCGTCAACTCGTTCATCAGGATTGTTTGGGCGATGGCCATGCCCACATTCCTGGCACTGATCACAGATATCTTGGTGTGACGCCGAGTGGGAGATAACGACACTGCCTGCTAGATGGGGCGAAACAGGGTCCTATGTATGTCATCAGTGAACCTGAGCTTCGAGAGAGATGATACCTTCATCTTCTCAGGCTGAATCTATAAACAGGATAGTAGAAGAATATAGATAGGGATTTTCACTTAGAAGTTGTCGGGGTTTTTGCCCAACAGGATGATCCGGTCGGGGACCAACCTCGACTCCTCGCGTTTCTAGTTCTTGCTCACTGATCACCTATAAGTCAATGCTCAAGATGTCCAAGTAGGCGAAGAACTCATCAGCATTAGTTACCATTGTATAAACAGCATGTGTGTGGTGGTTGGTGAAGAACTTAAGCAAGATACGGGGAATATCGACGTCGACGATGAAGTGGTGGGTCCAACAGATGAAGAAGTTGGAGAGGAGGGCGAAAGGAGGGTAGGTGAGGGAACGAGACCAAGAGACATCGACGGGGCGTGGATGAGGGCGGTGACAAACACGAGGAATGCCGAGATCGACGATGAGATGGTGGGTCCAATAGATGAAGAAGTTAGAGATGAGGGCAAAGGGATGACAGGTGAGGGAACGGGAACGAGACTAGAGACAATGACACGATTGGGGAAAGTTACAAACGTGCTCGACACCTAGGACGAGGGTGGAGAAGGAGAAGGGAAGGACAAAGGGGTAGCGACGAGGAAGTGGAGGGCCACAACCACCATCGGGGACAAGGGGGAGTGGGAGGGGTTCACCAACGGTGTCATCCGTCATCAAACTTCAAATTTTTTTTTATTTTTTATATTTTTATTGATAAACTTTTTATTTTCATATTTTTATCAATAAAAGTCAACATCATTAAGATAAATGAATCTAATCGTTTTGCTTTTGCTTTCGTAACTAAAAAAATATCTTAACGATAACTAATTACATGAGACCCGATTCCTCGTACGATTCATTCCATGCATATGAATCAAATGTCTACATCTCTCTGCATAGATTCTTTTTGTCAGTTTGGCATGAATCCCCCCCTCAGAAAGCTCACATTAAGAATTTTGCATACCAAAAACAAAGAAGGAAAATGTCAAGATTATGAACATTTATGACCGACTTTCAGGTGGGAGCAATTTAAGGTGGGTTAGAATTTGTAGGTGTCGGAAGTGGTCCAAATGTGAAGTTTCAGGATGGCAATTAGAACATATATCATTTTTGCAAAATTACTATTAAATGTAATTATAAGGATATATTTAAATATAAATGCTTGCTAACAATATTGCTTTGCATAAAACCTAATGGGAAGAAAAAACCCATACCGCTAAATAATTGAGAAATCATGGCTTTTTCACACACAGGGAAAGAAGTAATTCTTTTGAGTATCTTCGCATATCAGTACCTATATAATGTTGATTACTGGCGGATCCTGAAGGCTGACTTCAAAATCATCCAAAACAAAAGCAGAGATGCCTCGGTCATAACTTGACAGACATTAGAGATAACTGATCCTGATCTGGAAACATTAGCATAATCACATTGTAAAGGCATCAATTACCACACTTTTAGGGTTCCAACCACCAGCTGATTTATCTGATGCAGAACATATCAACATGATTGAAACCAGTCGAAAGGTGTAAAACTTCATGGATTTAACAACTCGGTTCATGGCTTTTCTGATAGGCATGTCATCGATCTCAATTAAACACAAAAGTTGCGGTCAATGTCCAAGAACGGCCTAGTTCTGGAATAGCTTCACAAGCCCTTCACGCACTAACACTACTTTGGATATAGAAACACTGAAGCTAAGACATTCTGAACGGCCGACCTACATGTTTGATTTACCCTAGGATTAGCCCTTCCTTCTAGTCAGAGAAACTCTGCGCTGGACCTCCCTCTCTGCGGTCTGAACATAAAATTCAGCTGCAAGTATGTCTTTTATATCTGTATTTGATGAGATACTTGCTTCAACTGTGTCAACAATCACTTCAACAGTGAGACTGAAGCCCAAGGCACAGAGCAAACGCACCGAATTAGCAACCCGGCATACATGCTTCCTGATTTCAAGTGGTGTGATTTGCTCTTGCACTTCACATGTTGCTTGTCCCACCTCGGATTTGTTAACTAGACCTCTGTTCTCTTGGTCTACCATCATATCATTGCCTCCATTTGAATTTACATGTTCTCCGACCCAGATGAATCCATTACATCCAAGAATCAAGTCAACACCATAGTTTTCTAGATGGTGAAAATGCTGCTTCCGACGCTTCACCAAATATGCTGGGACAGTAAGCAGCATACCCCTCTCGAGCTGAAATAGCATTTCACGTCCAGTATCATAACATTATAACAGAAAGAAGAGAAGAGACTGAAACATAATACACAAATATGAAATGGATTCAATCAATGTAGCTAAGACAGCAAAAGCAGCCTGAGGAAAGCTTTCTTATGTCAGGAGGTATATAAAGAAATGCCACCAGCCTTTATGTTGTGTCCTCCCAAACTCTAGTTCTCATTCTAAGAAATCCAGACAATATGAATTCCCTGACCCCCCCATATCTAACTATTCGAGACCACTTACATGGTTATTTCCCAAGCTACATTTTTTAAGTATAGGCATGCAGTTATAAGCGAGGCCAATAAAGATGATAGCTCATGATATTGGTACAAGGAACACATACTACAACATGCAACAGTCAGATCCTAATTCAAGTATACTAACAAAACATTTGGTAATTTTATGAAGAAAGGCCAAGACAATGTGACTGAAAATATCCTGTTCACAGCAAAACATTAACAGCTAACTTTTAGCATCCATAAAAGAAACAAATCTGACCAACAAGAATGCAAGTCTCACATTCTTCCTGAAGATGCAAAGATGATGCAATAGGTTATGCTAGTCTCATAGATCTTGAGATTAACAAGAACAACTACATTAGAAGAAACCGATCGGGTTTTAACTCCGTTAACACTGATAATCAAGTCGTCTCACACTGGATGTGAGGTTGATCTGCATATTATGTGTCATTCTCACAGCTAAAAACAAATAAATGTTGGATGCCAAATTTTGACGATGAATAACTCAGTTGATAAATTAAATGAACTAATCTGCTCAAGTGATTTGCAAATAATCAAGTCAAAATGGCTCCCAGAGAAAAAGAGTTTTGACTCATCTAAGAGCCTAAAGCGGAGCGGACTAAACAACATTGGAAATATCATGGATCTATTACACAAATGTGCAAATTAACAGCATGACAGGTCATAAATGGATGCCAGAAAATGCTGACCCAAGCCAGGCGATGGCACCACCTACGTGTGTAATAGCACTGACCCCTGAGCCTGTTACATCAGGCGTAGACACTCTGGTGATGGCACCATTAGAAGACCATTGGATCTCTAACAGCTAGAATCGTAACCTTGTGACGAAATTCCTAACTGGTTGAGAGGGCCTTAGGTAACTATAAATATCCCCGTCAAGGTACGGGCTTGAGATATCAAGTGCAAAATGAGAAACACAATTGATTTCGAGCATTTCTCGTGTTGTAAAGGTGTAATCCCTTAGCTTTCAATATCTCTAAGTCTTCACCTATGTTTGTCTTCTTGTAATTGAGTGGATTTGAGTAAAAGAGAAATCGAGAAATTCTTGTAAAGAGTGATTCTTAAAGCATGAGATTATCCTTGGAAAGGAGAAAATTGTAAAAGCTATTTGATCTTCCGGGTGAAACAAAGATCATCAGTGTAAATCCATGACCTCCAGTGACAAGAAATCTGGAGTGGACATTAGTCATTGGCTGAACTAGTACAAAAAGTTTTGCATATATTTCTTATTGCTTGAGTGTTTTCAATTCTTGGATTCTTGTCTAAGTTCTCTTGCCCAAGTTCAAGTTTTTAGTTGAATTATTACCACCATCTTAGTGCCACTGTCAATCCTAACAATAACCTGACCTTAGGGTGAAGTCCATCTTGTTTCTTGCATGGACTTTAATGACTAATTATATCAGAGCGTTAATTATTCTCAAAAGTGCAGGCGATGTTGGGACCTACTGTGTACACAGCAGAAATCTAATTCCATGGAGCGACATTGCACGTCGATGGAGGGAATAATATGGTGGGTTTACATAACCATATGAATCCATCACCTATAAAGGAATATAGTGATCCAATGGGTCCTAGTGATAACAAAGATTTTTAAAGAGGCGAGATTACAATCCCCAAATAATCCCACATCCCTCCATGATCATTGTCAAAATTTGCAATGATGATCTCAAGAGTTCAGACCTAACACATTTGTTCTCTTATGTAATTTCTTGCAACTTCAGTTTCATGGTTAAAAAACTTTGGGGACAATAAGCTATGAAGTTCTAGTTAAATAACTTTAAAGAACATGCAAAATAATAACAATATGATTTTACTTTTCCATATTTCTGACTTCTTGCTTGTAGGTGCAGGCTCCCATCATGCTGAAAGCCACGAACTTCAGCCTGAAATTGAATAAGTAAAACAGATTAGCTAAAGATCATTCAGCAAGTCCCATTAATACCAATGCAGATGACTTTACTGATGGGCTGAAATCATATTTTACCAACTCCTCACTGTAGCAACAGATAAATTACTTACGCAAATTACATCATTTTCTTCAAAGATACTGCGCATATTGAGTTCATCAACTGCAGTTCTCCGCCTCTATCATTTAGAATGAGGTGAACCACGAAACAGATTAGCTCAACCATACTAAAATATAGTTAGGGGGAAAATGGAATAGAGAAATATATGAACGAAACTCAGAGCACTAGGAAAAGAAAGCAGTAACTAGATATTATTGAAAAAAAAAAGTAAAGCAAAGAGTAGCTACAAAATCACCCCTAGAGTGTCAAATAGCTCTATGGAAATGCTGCAGCAAACAAACAATTTGCTTAACTGAACCTAAAACACAAAGTAGAGAATATATAATGCATTATTTTTTCTAGAATTCTTTATTCTTATAATTACTTTTTTTTTGCTTTATCTATCATAATATAGTAAGACCTCCATTTCTCCAAGCCTTTTTCAATTACTCAATGAAACAATGTGATCTTAGTTTCATCCATGCTATGAAATCTATCTACTTACTAGTGAAAGCAAAATGCAAGGACTTGACAGTTGATATGCTATCAGTTTCGGTAATTTATCATACTGGTATCGCATCATAAACCACCGAGTAGTATGTTGACCCATACTGTTCAGTATTGTATGAAAAACTAAACAAAAACAGCCATTACCAAACCATATGGTCCAACACTGGTCCTTGATCAGACAGGTAAACAATGGTCAGCAATCTTTGGCAAAACCCACCTCTCTAAAACAGGTACAACTATCCTTGTGTATGCCAAGATGATCCTAAAACTGAGATAAAATTAAATTTATTATGTTTCACATAGATGCCAAAAACAGACAACTCAATCATATTTTATATTTGTTTACATACACTCAATGACTTAAAATCAATGGTGCAAACAAAAGATATATAAAGTACTAAGAATCTTTGCCACTATAGATTCAATGGAGTTTGGCAAAATCAAGCAATCATATTTTTAACAATCTATAAAACTGTATCTTTTAGTGACAAATAATTTGCACTCTCAAGCAATTACACCATAGTTATTAGCAAGAATTTTCATGTTTATGCTTTTTTTTCTGAAAAAGACAGTCTTATAAAGCTACCTCAGGACACGCCTCCCTTAAAAGCTACCTATACCTAATTTCCCTTCATTAATGTGTTCATTGTTAATGTTGCTATGAAGTTATTTAACTGATGCCACCATGGCATTACATGATAGTGTCAAGAAACATTAACAACAATAAAAATAAGAGGTGAGGCCCCAAGCCTAAGGAGGTAAGTCTTACACTAGCTATCAGCTGCCTAACACAAGACTGTACAATAAATACAGATTCAACAATAAGCATGCATGTGTACAGTTATTGTGGCAGCAAATATACAGTTCAATTTTCATTGTCAAAAAATATAAATCATATTGTAGCATTAAGTAAAGACATATACAAATATTTTGTCTCTACTTCACCTAAAGATGTTTATTAGATTTCAAATATCAGGACTATGCATTATACAACAAATCAAATTCCCCAAAAAAAATCCTAATCAGCAAGGCATCACTTCCCGTACTTTATATTGGTTTACAGATTCATCACTATGCTTTCCATGTTGTCCAAGAACATTGATAAGTTACAGTAAACCATTCAAATATAGATATGCTGCAGGTGCTTTATAGATAATCATTTTATCATCTAGAGTCAGATACCACATTGGGAAATTTTTGGTGCTCCTCACCCAGATATTCTGCAGTCAGATGCGCATTACTTTCTTGATGAAATTACTAAGATAGGTACAACAAACAGTTCTTTTAGCATGCACCAACAATAGCTCTTTTATAAAATCCATGTTATACAAGATGCGAGAACTTCTGAATTGTTTATAATTGGTTATGTAGTGATAACCTGACACAATATAATAAATATAAAAATAAGAACCTCGGTTCTCCAATATATGAAGAGCTCAGAGGTTGAAGAGGAGACAAGAATTTGATGTCACCTGAATACCATCTGGGAGGTTCATTGACGAAAGCATCAATACTGCATCTTGACTAAAATTTATCTCTAATCTCCAGCGTTTTGGAGCAATCTACAAGACACAATGTAGAATCATTTAACAAAATAACACATGAAAATGAAACGAGGAAATATTACAAGCCATGTTGCTAAGTCAATTGATTATTTTGCTGCTGACTGCACTTATATTATAATTTTATGATAGTCAAATATCCACTGATAACCATCTTAAATAAGATTTTCTTGTCTTATTATAATTCAGATAATGATAAATTGTTTATATATTTTATGTGATAGCAAAAAGAAATGTATATATAGATTTATCATAAAGCAACAAGACCTCAATGACTCGGCCGACAATTATATCTCCAACCTCTGGTTTATACCTACAAGGAAAATAAATTTTCATTTGTAAGTCATGAAACAACAAATCAAACATATCATATGAGGAAGAAAGACAGCATCATCTAGTCACTAAACAGATGTCCTCACTGAGAGACAATACAGCACTTTAGGTACAACGAATTCTTCTGCTAAAAGAAATCAATGCGGTTGATAAGTGGAGCATTGGAAAGACAAAGAATCTTATTGTAGTTGACACACTTGACCTGAGTGTCTATGAATCAAGGATCTTTGCAAATTAGTACAAAAGAGAATTAAGCAAATATATAGATACAATCGACTAAGTCAAGCAACATGATGATTCTTGACCAACTAAACAGAACATTTAACAAGCATAAAGGATTACAACATCAATAACAAAAATAGTGCAAACTTAGGAGAAGAGGAAGGCACAGTATCAGTACCTGGCTCTCTGAGCACGGACATAGACCAGTTTGTTTACTCGCTCAACCACACCACAGAGAGTGGCCACTACTTCGCCGTTGAGATCGGACGTCCCATGGCCCCTGACCATCACACGAATTCAGGAGCAACCATGAGATAGGAGGTAAGCGTAAGATAAATACGGACGACCGCAACAAAAAGACCATTAACAGAAGACAAAATGACTGCAAATCTTCACCGAAACATGGAAAAGAAGGACGAAGGAGATGATTAAAACAGTTCGCAAGGAGAGAGGAGGATGTGGAGAAAACCAAGAAGAAGATGGAGGAGGAAGAGAGAGAGAGAGAACGAAGGTTCTTATGGGTCACAAAGCGCACACACTTAAGGATGCTGTCTTCGTGGTTGACGGGGATGGTGTCGGCGACGACGGTAACGGCGGAGGCGAGGGAAGCCATGTCCTGGAGCCGCTGGAGAGCGGATTGAAGGCGCACCCGCTGGGTTTGGTTCAGCGACAGCCGCAACTCTCGCAACATGGTAGTCATCCGCCGCCGGGCTGCCGTTGCTCTTCCGAGAAGCGAGATTGTAAGGGAAGCGGCCGCGCGGACGGAAAAGCGGGGAGGCTCGGGGTTTTGGGCCGCGTGTTGGAGACCAAATCGATGGCGAATGAGAGCGGCCGAACGAGTAGACAACAACACGGCCGACTTCGCTCACAAAATTGACCTAACCAGAAACGGCCGCATTGGAGTAAGCCAAAGATGAAGTCTTTTCTATCGAAAAATAAAAAAAACAATTTAATATTTTTTTTATCTTACAAATAACTCCTTATTATAAATGAATTTATTTTTATAATAAAATTACATACATCACATCTGTTCGTATGCATCTAATTTTAACATATATATATATATATATATATATATATATATATATATATATATATATATATATATATATTCTTATAAATTGTTTTTTCCCCGCTAAGTTAAGTGGAGAAAGATGAGATATCAATTCTAAAACTTATATATATATATATATATACATATTATCATTTTATTAGACTTACGTCATTTTGTAACATATCATTATATCACTATACTATTATATTATTATATCATTAGTTGAATCAATAAATTATACAATCACAAAACAATAGATCATACTAGTAGAATGATATAAGTATTGGACCCAATGAGTGCTACTTATTGCATGATCGGCATGAAACTTCTATCATATGAGGTAAAATCATGATCTCTATACCAACTAAGTAGGTAGATAACTCATCTGTCTGTCAATCATGCATCAAGCACGCATCTACATATACATGATTCCATAAATGTATCAATAGGAATATAAATAATTTACCATGTACATGCATATGTGAGATAAAATAGATGGAATATAGGTATCACTCAAGCATAATATGCTTCAAAAGGATGGCATAATCATTTTAATTACTTTTTTTATTCTTTTCATATATCAGATAGATATATATGTACTACAAATCATGAGCTGAGCATAACTAGTGACACCACCACTTACTGTACAACATAGGTTACATGACGTAAGTCATGTATTAAAATATATATTGTGAATCGTATAGTGGAGTCGATATCTTCAACAAGTCATACTCTATTATCATATACTACTCAATGATTAATAACATATAACAAGAGAGGATCTAGATGTACTTTAGGGACACGGTGAAGAGGTGATGGGATTATGACAAAGAAGAGCCCTCACACTTAACTATATTTCTCTCTGCACATTCAAATATCATGCATGACTACAGCTATTAATAAGGGTTAGAGGATATTTTCAAATCAAATACATTTAATGTCATACATACATTTGGGAATGGCTACCTTCTCAAGTGTCCTTACACATACTCTAATAATTAACTAGATACCAATCATCTAAATGACAGCACTGTTATCCGCTTCACATATTCCAACACAATCATGAAGTTCATTTTCTAACACTTGACACACCAATTAATATGACCGGTGCCAAGTTGACACTGATCAGCTGACAGAAATGAAATATTTTAGTAACCTTCATTTCTTTCCTATGTTGGTTCTCTATATTTCTGTATAAAAAGAATCCGTATCTTTTGTTGTACCCAAGAATAAAAAGAAAAGAAATCTCAAAATCAACATGGACGTTCTACCATAAGAAGTTACTCTTAGAGAATTTAAATTGTCACAAATTTTACATGATTAAGTAATACAGTCAGTATGCAATAGGTTCACACTTTGTCTAAGGAAGCACTTGCAATCCTAATTTTCCACAACAACATGGCACTTTCCATGCACAGCAGCAACATAGGAATCATATAGAGCAATAGATTTCTCCGAGCGAAGCAGGAAAAGAAATTTACTTTGGAACTTCTTTTCAGATAGGATTATCATGGATAGCAGGCCATATGCTTTATCCAGCAATTTATTCTGCTCGAGAAAATTCAGAATTTCATATCGAGGTTTCAACCTCTTCTCCAAGCTGTATCCAAGAATCACAGGATGGGAAATGATATATGTCAGCTCACAACCAGCTTCCTTCATCAGGAAAGTCATCTTGTCACATATGTTCTTCTTTGACAAAAACCAAATGATTGGATGCTTCCTGAATACAGCAAAGATGTCTTGCAGGGAGAACCCAAAGTTCATCAGGGTTGCAAAAGTAACATAAAACCTGGTTCGGCTCATGCCAGCGACTGTACTAAGTGCATAAGGGAACATTCTACAGTTACATGGCACACCCAACTCCTCAACATATTTGATAGCTTCCTTTATATATTTGTTTGATCGACCCACAATGGTCGGCTTTGTCACCATCATATACGCGATGCGTTTGTCACTGATGCCACATTCCCTTAAGAGAGATATATTAGGTTCTATCTTCTGAGCCAATCTAGAAGTAAGTAGAAACATGTTCCTCCTAGAGGCTTTCAGTAACCTCTCATTAGAACCAAGTAGTGACCTCCAGAAGTTGATCTTTGGTTGGATATCACGTACAAGTAGTACAGATGGACATGATGAAACTAGCTGAACTATTTCAGTGTCAGAAAATCCCATGTCCTTCAAAGATCTCATTCTGGGCTTCAGGACAGTCTCTACATTAGTACGCAACAACAGCGGTGACCTCTGGTTAAGTTTCATGACTTGTGCATCACTCCAACCGCTCTGCTTAAAGAACTCGATGGAAAGACTCGAAGAATTTTTCTGCCAGGGGTGATACTTGGCTGTTTCTGCAGCCTTCTCTGAGGAAAGTTCACATGATTGAAGGGAGTCAACCACTATAAAGTTGGATCTATGCTCTGAACTTTGGTCTTTAGCAGTGAAGTTAAACAGACTGCAAAGTTGATGGGAGGAAAGATGGATAGTGGACTTGTTACTTGGGAGACGACAGCGAAAGAGCCTCTTTTGCACCAAAAACATGATCTTTTGAAGCAGTATCACGTACTGTTTCCCCCCCCCCCCCCCCCCCCCCCCCCCCCCCCCCCCCCCCCCCCCCCCCCCCCCCCCCCCCCCCCCCCCCCCCCCCCCCCCCCCCCCCCCCCCCCCCCCCCCCCCCCCCCCCCCCCCCCCCCCCCCCCCCCCCCCCCCCCCCCCCCCCCCCCCCCCCCCCCCCCCCCCCCCCCCCCCCCCCCCCCCCCCCCCCCCCCCCCCCCCCCCCCCCCCCCCCCCCCCCCCCCCCCCCCCCCCCCCCCCCCCCCCCCCCCCCCCCCCCCCCCCCCCCCCCCCCCCCCCCCCCCCCCCCCCCCCCCCCCCCCCCCCCCCCCCCCCCCCCCCCCCCCCCCCCCCCCCCCCCCCCCCCCCCCCCCCCCCCCCCCCCCCCCCCCCCCCCCCCCCCCCCCCCCCCCCCCCCCCCCCCCCCCCCCCCCCCCCCCCCCCCCCCCCCCCCCCCCCCCCCCCCCCCCCCCCCCCCCCCCCCCCCCCCCCCCCCCCCCCCCCCCCCCCCCCCCCCCCCCCCCCCCCCCCCCCCCCCCCCCCCCCCCCCCCCCCCCCCCCCCCCCCCCCCCCCCCCCCCCCCCCCCCCCCCCCCCCCCCCCCCCCCCCCCCCCCCCCCCCCCCCCCCCCCCCCCCCCCCCCCCCCCCCCCCCCCCCCCCCCCCCCCCCCCCCCCCCCCCCCCCCCCCCCCCCCCCCCCCCCCCCCCCCCCCCCCCCCCCCCCCCCCCCCCCCCCCCCCCCCCCCCCCCCCCCCCCCCCCCCCCCCCCCCCCCCCCCCCCCCCCCCCCCCCCCCCCCCCCCCCCCCCCCCCCCCCCCCCCCCCCCCCCCCCCCCCCCCCCCCCCCCCCCCCCCCCCCCCCCCCCCCCCCCCCCCCCCCCCCCCCCCCCCCCCCCCCCCCCCCCCCCCCCCCCCCCCCCCCCCCCCCCCCCCCCCCCCCCCCCCCCCCCCCCCCCCCCCCCCCCCCCCCCCCCCCCCCCCCCCCCCCCCCCCCCCCCCCCCCCCCCCCCCCCCCCCCCCCCCCCCCCCCCCCCCCCCCCCCCCCCCCCCCCCCCCCCCCCCCCCCCCCCCCCCCCCCCCCCCCCCCCCCCCCCCCCCCCCCCCCCCCCCCCCCCCCCCCCCCCCCCCCCCCCCCCCCCCCCCCCCCCCCCCCCCCCCCCCCCCCCCCCCCCCCCCCCCCCCCCCCCCCCCCCCCCCCCCCCCCCCCCCCCCCCCCCCCCCCCCCCCCCCCCCCCCCCCCCCCCCCCCCCCCCCCCCCCCCCCCCCCCCCCCCCCCCCCCCCCCCCCCCCCCCCCCCCCCCCCCCCCCCCCCCCCCCCCCCCCCCCCCCCCCCCCCCCCCCCCCCCCCCCCCCCCCCCCCCCCCCCCCCCCCCCCCCCCCCCCCCCCCCCCCCCCCCCCCCCCCCCCCCCCCCCCCCCCCCCCCCCCCCCCCCCCCCCCCCCCCCCCCCCCCCCCCCCCCCCCCCCCCCCCCCCCCCCCCCCCCCCCCCCCCCCCCCCCCCCCCCCCCCCCCCCCCCCCCCTACTGTTTGCAGAAAAATACAAGAAAATAAGTCTTATTGCTGCCTGCTCTATGTTCAGCTTCCTCTTCTACCTCAAATCAAGGGCACCCAAACTAATATATTTTCTGTATCTGCTTCCAACCAAAAGGAAGTTGAAAACTTTCAACTAATCATCTGATCAGAGGACATTCGTCTACCACTCACGTTAACCCACCTGCATTCAGTTTCCATTAGCCATTTCTTTCAGAGATCACTAATTCCTACTACAACTAGAAAGACTGGTAAGTAGAAAAGACACTGTTAATACAACTAGACAAAAAATTGCAACTTAGCTGAAAGACCTGAGAAAGGCAACAAATTTTCCATAAAATGAACCAAGAGGTAAGAAAGGTGCCTCGATCAAGAAAGGCTACTAGTTTATTTGGTTCTATGTCGATAAAGGAACTTAATTTTAGAGAAAGACAGCTCGTGCAAATAGCTTCAGCTACAGTATTAAAAATATCTTGATGTCATTAATAAGGAAAAAATATTTCTTATCGAGAAGTTTCACCAACATAACCTAGATCTGTGAGAATTTGCCAATAAAACGAGCAAGTGCAAACAAGCACAACAATAATAAAAGTCATATCCGCTATATGCATCTTTTGCATCAATGAATTCTGTGTAAGAAAACATCTGTGGTTGAATTAAGAAAATTCAAATCTTTTTCTATTGCTACTAGTAGAAATACAGGAATGGGAATTCAAATATAAGAACACCAATATGTTTTGAGGTACAAACATGTATCAAGTTGCCAAGAGAGTTGCTATCAGCCTGCAGAGGAGACCACACTATGCCGACATAAAGATGTAAGGTTACATCTAACCAAACACATTGAGAGTTTGGGTCTACTTTGGGGTTTGGAAATCAAGTCACATTCTAATTGTTTGCTCAGCTTGTACTTTTAGTGAGAGTCAAGTCCTTTAAACAATTTGGCGTTTTGATGATTGTTGAAATGTTTTGGTGTGCTTTAAAAGGAAATTGCGGTGGTAGACATAATAAGGAAACTAAGAGGTTTGATGAACCAAACACTTTTATCAAAGCAAGCAGCTGCTGTTTAGAGGGCTTCTTTTGGGAAAGCTAATCAGATAAGTACTATCTCAGATATATTTATAAATAAAATCCTTCACATGAGGAATCACCAGACTTATGCATGATTCTATTGACAAATGAATATAATTTTCTTTGCCCAGTAACGTAATTACAGTCTCTGCTATCTCTTGTTCAATCTTTTCCAAGCTTTATTTTTTGTCAAAAAACTTTCCAATTCTCTTTTCTATCTCTAAAAGCAGCACTTCTCCTGCTGTCCATCTAAATAACAGTATTTAACTTGCATGTTGTTGCTTGCTGTTTCTCCAAAGTAAATGCTCGTACATGACGTGCATGCATTTTCAGAACATTGAACATCTGAGATTGAAAAAATTCACCATCTAAGGTCAGTTCTGAACCAGCTCATATCCAAGAGCCAGAAATTAATTGTCAGTTGTCACTAAATACGCATCATTGGAGATATTGTATAATAAGAAAATTTTCAAATGCCGAGCACCACATTTGATTACAGTATCTGGGCCACAATCAAGTTAAGTAAATTTAAACTAATATTAGTCAAAATTATTTTTTATGACCTCCTTTACGAGTTACAATGATCACCAAATGAGCAAGTATAAAAGATCACTTATACCATGCCACTGTACCAATGTTCAAGAACAAAACGAAGTAGTTGATGTCATAGGAAATTTGAAATGTCACATAAAATTATTTTGGATGCCAAAATGACTAATGTTTCAAAATGTAAAATGAAACCACAGTTTATAATGACTGCCAAGGCACAAATCTACCATCTCATAGCAAAGAAATGAAAAGAAGAAAAAAATGAAAAAGAAAATCTAAGCACAGCAAAATACAAAATCACATCGATTGATGAACGATCCAGAGGCATGAACAACAACAAAAAAGAAAAATGAGAGCTTCAATGTAAAGAGGATAGCATGAAGATACAGTGACAGCTCCTAATAGCTTCTAGTACCTAACTGCCCTCTCCAAATCCCATTAATATAGACAATCCATTAGCCACAAAATTTAATATATAAATGCATTCTGTATGCATAATTAGTAAATACATGCGAAAGGAGGTCCAGCAATTCATTACTGTGGTTCAATGCAAGACACCAGAATCAGCATGCATGTGATGAAGTTACCACAAGAGCCAAAAACAGACAAGAAATATGTGCAATGTTCCCATGTGTGTGGTTCTATCTGATAACTAAATTGCACATATATTATTATGTCTGAGCAACAAATAGGTAACGATAAACAAAAGTCATATTACAAACTTATTTGGCATTCATAACCATTTTAGAAACGACCGGCTTATGTGGTAAGTAACAAAATAATAATAATAGGATCGAAAGATTGATACAATAAGATAATGGCATGCAATCAAACATGTATATGCAGGCAGACATTATGCATGAGGGACTCACGGACAGGTTAGTTTATGCATAGAACTTGATGCGAGGGAATGCAGCTGAAACATGTTTAAGTTAAAATTGAATCAAGACAATCTCACTTGAATCTCATAACATTTTTAGAATACATATATAACCAATGCAGCTCAAATCCAATGATTTTTTTGTGGAGCTGTGATGTGCTCAATTTGGTTCAGATGAATTCAAACATGCACATAAAGGACCAATGAAAACTAACATCAACCAAGTGTGGCAACATGCATGGGTCTGAATAATTAAATGGAACCAAACAAGAGAACCAAGTTGTGCTATAGCAGTGTGGTCGAGGGTGAGAGACACTAAACAACGCCAAAGTGTCAAAACGCCCGAGACGCTAGGTGCTTGCCTAGGCGCTGGCCCGAGTGAAGAGAGATGCTTCTTAAAATTTTAAAAGTATATATCATGATTAATAGATATAATTGCTAAAACAAAAAACGAAACATAGTATTCATTTAAAGGACCAAATAATACTTGTTCAAATCTATATTAATAAAACAATTTACATAGAAGGAGGAGGATGAAGAGGGGGTTGCTGTCAGTTGGGAGGATGGCAAGGATGAAGGATCCGAGGAGAAGGAGAAGGAGGAGGTACGAGTTGGAATGGCTGTCTATGTCGGTTGGGTTGCTAGGGCGGTGTTAGGATCCTTTTTATTTTCTAAGCTTCTTAATAATGTTTATTGAGTCTGTTTAGTTCAGTTAGAGTCGAATAAAGGTTTATTTAATATTTATTTATTATTAAGAGTCCATGTCCTGGTGGACTCTAGGTGGAACTCTATAAATAGTGATGTAATCATTTCTTTTCGGAGATAATAAAATATTATTAAGTCTTTTGACAAACCCTAGGAGACCGATCCCCTCGAAGTGATCATCTCCTTTTCTCCCCTTTTTTCCATGATAAAACCCTAGGGTCTTATCATTTGGTATCAGAGCAGCGATCCTCAGAGTCCTCGATGTAGTTATCATCAAAAAAAAGAAAAGGGGGGGCAGCCACGCACAACCGAGAACCCCTGCTTCCCCTCTCCACCACCACCGCCGCTGGTCGAAAGGGCTCTTACTTCCCCTGCTTCCGGCCAACCCCACCGCCACCGCTGCTCCCCGGCCTTGACCACCACCGCCCTGCTTACTGGCCGGAGTCCACCGTCGCTCGTCGCCTACCACCCAAGCCACCACCGTTGCCAGGAGACGACGCTGCCAATGTCCCATCCCGCCGCAACCCCGCTCCTCGGCCAAAGTCCACCGTTGCCCGTTGCCTCCCACCCGAGCCACCACCGTTGCCAGCCTTCTCCTCAACCACTCGCGATCCTTCTGCATTGCCAGCGGCTCCTACTATGGTGCGATAGAAACAGAGCATCCTTATTTCTCCTCTCCACCAGCGCAATGTCACGGACTTAGCTGGTTTTGCCTAAGTCGTGCGGCACCCTTGTGTGTCCGTCCGCTAAGGTCAACCTCCCCGAAACCTCCCATGGTCTCTTAGGACCTACAAAAGAGAATACGAATTAGAGAAAACGCCTCACTCGGGATCCATAAGCAATCATCTCCGTAAACACTTCTTAGCCAATGCAAATTATAAACAGACTTTACAAACTCTGAACGGTTGCACAACAAAAGGGTAAAATGGTCCACTACAGACCGAGAATCTCTCATAAGTGTCCACATGACACAACCTTTATTCACAAGCCTAAAACAGCCACCAAACCTAACTAAAATGAGATTATTAAGCCTTCAACCGTCCTTCTACATGTTGTGCAAAGCATAAATATACCAAAAGACACGGACATACATAAGCATTACATCAAACATCCTGTTTAGAAGTTTGTCCGTGACATTCTCCCCCATTTATTCCTTCGACATCCTCGTCGAAGCCTTTGTCAACACTACATCTCCTCGCCTTTGCTGAGTCTTCAATCTTCTGCTCCAACTGCAATGCGCCTCTTGGCTCCCAACTGCTCTCCGCTACTGTTTTTGAGTAGTCGAACCTTTGATCCGCCATGCTGCTTCAACTCGCCAATGACTCTGACTTTAGTGTGGGGTTGGCTGAGTTGTGTTGATCCCTATTGGTTCCTGCGGATCCTCCAGATGAAGGAAAAGACCATCCTTACTATGCGTCAGTCTCTCAAATGCCTCGTGTTGCTTGAACTGGGTGGATGCTTGTTGGAGCTTTAACGAGCATCGCCTCGCAAACTTCTGAAGTTTTAGGTCATTCCTCCACAAAATTTGCTTATTGACTTTTCTTTCACTTAGTTGTCACTTCCAAGTAGATTCGCATCACTTCTGCTTTTGATTAGCATTTTGTTAGGAAATGAAACGGATAATCTACTCTTAGTAGCACTGATCACCATTTGTGAGGATTTGACAACTATTGTCTTCTAATATCTTCGAAGGGTCTTTGAACCTATGCAGAGCTCCTCTATTGGATAGATAAGAGAATTGGGGTACTCGGTTTCACCCATTCTCTTAAGAGTTGAGAAGGTAATGGTTACTTGACTTTGCCCGCCTCCTCAACGGTTGTACTCCATGCATCGAGCTGGTTACTGGCCTTCGCCTGCTCTTTGCTCACATTTCTGAAGCACTCGAAGTGTTTGCACTCCTTACATTGAGTTAGCTACTGTGATTCACCTTCTTAATACCATCAAACTTCTGGAATGCAGGAAGTTTTCACCCCAACTTGGAGTAAGTCTCTAATAATTTTGGTCGCCTCTGGGATTGCAACCTTGCCGCCTACTCCACTGAGTAGCAAAGATACAACACCGCGTACTGCCTGCTTTGTTCCTTGGTCGTGCACTCTTGCATGACCCGAAGTCCTTCACTTTAGGCTATCTTGATGAGAAGCTCGTTGACACCGGTCTTACGAAGTTCCTCGACCCCTGCCCTTCAGCCTTGTCTCGATACTTAGAGTTTACCTCTACATGCTCCACCTCCTCGGCCCCTTTCACGACCAAGCGCTCTCCCTCCATGAGAGCAAGGGATCAATGACTTTCACGGAAGTCCCGCCTTTGCGATACCATGGCGTTGCCATACCCATGGCCCTACTATCCGTTGCCTCGCATCTGCGTCCCTTTTCTTCACGATCAATAGATGTCTCTGTAACACTCCTTCGAGTCCACCTCCATTCTAACTGATGCTTGATTTTGGGTAGCTAAGTCCCTCTGGACTCATCGTCGCTTCCTCGCCCTTTTCGACCCCCTGCTTCAACACCTCTGTGTTCTCCACGCAGTTCACTTTGGTCGATGAAAAGACATACTACAACTCCCATGCATGGCCTCTGCCATCACATTATAGGGTTTGCACTGATTATGTTCTCCTTAGCTTCCTTGGTAGCAACGTTCGCTTACTCGACCTTGTCCTCTGACTTGCCAGGCTCCCTTAAGTGAATATGGGCTCTAGAGCAGTCCAACTCTCCAGCTGCTTCGATCATACCTCTGCATGATCAAGTCCCTCCCATGGGACTCACTGGTACTTGCATTCAAACTTTTCCCTTGGTGGAACACAGCCCCCATATGCTGATGACCAAGGCTTTCATCCGATACAAAATTCAATGCACGCACGGAAGCCCCGCCTCTGCGGTACCATAGCCTTCACTCCTTGAATCCATAGCCCTTCTTGTCGTCGTGTTGTTCACCGAAGTGGAGCTTCCAGTAGCTCCTGATCATACCTCCGTATGATAAAGTCCCTCATGGGACTGTATTTGTGTGTATCGCATCGCCACGAATCGTTCCACCACGATCCGCTGCACCATGTCGCCTCCTGGTGATATCTCCATTACATTCTAATCCTTGTGGGATGAACTCGAATTATAGTCCCTCAATGTGTGGCCTCTGCCAACACATCGAAAGGCTTCTTCCAACTTCGATTTTGTTCGCTCCTTTGGCAATCGACCTTCGTCCACCCGCTCTCGGGTCACACCTAGACGAAGCATCGCTCTAAGACAGTCCATCGTCTAGTAGTTCCCGAAGCCCACCGACTTCGCTGAAATTGGTGCACTATTGTCTAGATCCTAAACCTCTGCCTCTACCAGCACAATCTCCGCTGCGCATCGCTCCCTTCATGGCAACTTGAATGGCAACACTATGGCATATTCTTCAAGAGTACCCACCTCTGCATCCTCTTGCCCCGTGCCAAGGCCTTCTAAACACAACTTCAGCTCCGCAAGTTGAGTCGCCCTAGTTCCTCCATCAAATGTTTCTTCGAGATAAGGTGCATGTGCCTAGAAGCTCCCTTCGTCTTTGGCACCATGCAATACGAGTCCACTCCATCAGCATGAAGGACCCATGGAACAACATAATCCTGCTCTTGCCTCTGCAAGAGTTCATGTCATTGACCTCTGCCCAAGGAAAGCTCTATGCCTCCGCTCGATGTTCCATCTTCTATGTCGACTCCCTTCATGCGGCTTGGGTACTTTGCCAAGTTACACCAAAGTTGCTCCGCTCCTCATTTTTGTATTGAGTTCATGGTGGCCCTCGCGCCAACCATTCCACAGGTCAGTCCTTTGTTGAGTTCGATCTCCATATCGACTCCAAGTGTGTCTTCATTTGTGTTACCTTGGATCGCTCCCCACTTGATCTCACAATGCATCTCAAGCGAGATCATGCGATGACTCCACGTCGCTCACTCAGTCCATTGAGCTTTGTGAAGTTGTTTTGAGGTACTCCTCAATATATGCGGTCCGTTGCACTTGATTCTCCCTCTAAAGAGCCGGGACTTATCCCTCCTAGATACCCTATCCCGTTAGAGCAACTTCTCTCATTGCTTCCTTCTCTTTGAAAGTTTCAGAGACCACCATCCCCTTGAACTATTCCGTCTTGCTGAACAAACTGTGCATTGTTCTACCACCTGCAAACGCACTTGCTAAATTGTGACTCCACGTCAATACAGGCCCCGCTGCACCCCTCAAGGCCTAGCAACATGCTGAACCCAACACACTTCAGCCTCCTACGGACGTATTCTTCTAATGTTGAAGAGAAAGTTCCAATGCTCCATGGCACCGAGTTTCGGTCGCCATGGGATGGCCACGAACACTCCATCGTTCGCATACAAGCCTTTGCATGAGTACCGAATTCTTTGAGTTAGCAATTCCTCTCACCTTTGTGAGCTTTGCACAACTCTTTCGGTCGTCGAACCCATTCCACCTTACATGGTCTCATCCTTTACCAAGCGCCTTGCTTGCCTTGAGCACCATCAAGTATATTTGCCAACGTTGAGCTGTAGCTCAAACTCAGCCATCCCAACCTTTGTGCGCTACGCATTCTTCCCAGCTTGCTGGTCCTCGTGGTGCCTCTTGCGCAAAGGGGTTGGTCATTCCTCTGAATGACAATCTCAGATGCTCGCTCCTCTGAGCGACTCCTTTTCCCTACGCCTTCATGCCCGTTTCCCCCAAAACGATCGCGCATACTGGCTGCCCTCAACGCAGTCCCGCTAGGTCTCCCCACGTTTGCATGCCAAGTGTTTCTATGAGTGCTTGTCCCACTCTGATACCATCTGTCACGGACTTAGCTGGTTTTGCCTAAATCGTGCGGCACCCTTACGTGTCCGTCCGCTAAGGTCAGCCTCCCCGAAACCTCCTATGATCCCTTAGGACCTACAAAAGAGAAGACGTGTTAGAAAAAACGCCTCACTCGGGATCCACAAACAATCATCTCCGTAAACACTTCTTACCCAATGCAAATTACAAACATACTTTACAAGCTCTGAACGGTTGCATAACAAAGGGGTAAAATGGTCCACTACAGACCGAGAATCTCTTACAAGTGTCCACATGACACAACCTTTATTCACAAGCCTAAAACGACCACCAAACCCAATTAAAATGAGACTATTAAGCCTTCGGTCGTCCTTCTACATACTGTGCAAAGCATGAACATACCAAAAGACACGGACATACATAAGCATTAAATCAAACATTTTGTTTAGAAGTTGTTCGTGACAAGAAGTTCCCGGCCAGCGACGATCGCCGCCCACATCCCAATCATGACCCTCAATGCCTCCTCCACCGTCGCCCGCCCCCCCTTTAGTCGCAGCCGCAGTCGCTCGACCTCCCCTCCTCGCGACAACCAAAATAGGGTCAACCTTGCATCTTCTGCCGCAGCCACCGATCACCGTAGTTCCCGACCAGCAACCACCGCCATCGTTGCTCCCAACCAACACATCCCAATCGTGACCCTCGTTGTCTCCTCCACCGCTGCCCTGTCACGGACTTAGCTGGAATTGTCTAAGTCGTGAGGCACCCTCGCGGTCAAGACACAAATTTGGCTTGAGTTGCCTAAGTCACGAAGCGCCCTTGCGTCAACTTTTTGGACTTAATTGAGATTACCTAAGTCATGACACGCCTTTGAGATATGCGTCAACAAAGGTCAACCAATTTGTAACCTGACTCAGGTCCCAAAAAACCTATAAAAAAAATTGATTAATTTGAAGAATGAGCAACGGATAAGTCCCGACGTCAAAAGTTTTACAAACAATTCAACGATCACCTTACGTGGATAAGAGAAAAAGAGATGAGAAAAACAATGACTTTAAAAGGTTGAACGAACAGCTGCACACCGGATGCCGGCCACGAATATAAGTTTCCGTCGATGATCCCTCGACTCGAAGTGATCAAGGAGGCCGACCACCTCGAAGTGATCAAGGAGGCCGATCAAGCGGCTGCAGCGAAGCGAAGGGGGGAGAAACGCTGCGGGGGTGAAAGGATGATACAATGAAAGAAGACGCCGACGTAGGAAGGAGAAGGGAAAATGCCGGCGCAGGAAGGAAGGTGTAAGACGGCTACGACGAGAGGAAAGGAAGAGGCAGGGGCAGACGCCGGTCGCGGGGGGTTTACGGCGAAGGTGGGGGCGGGAAGATGGAGGGAGGCGGTTGGGGCAGAGTGGGCGACGGCAAAGGTGGAGGAGGAGGAGGAGAGAGATACCGACGATGAGCCCGCTTGAGGAAGACATTGCCGCCGTCATTCACCGATGGATGGAGTGGAAGACGCTGCCGCCGTTGGCCGATTAGGTTTCCACGAGTCTTCTCATGGCACGCGTGTCCATGGATTTATTTGCGTATGAGAGAGGGGATTGCTTCATTTGGTTCGATCGTACGAGATCCCGTGACTTATGTTGGGCTCAGATCCAATACGGTCGTGTCTGATTTGAATCAGGTGGGCAGCGAGGCCCGTTCACTTCACTTGAGAGAGTGTACTACCTTGAAGCATATCTATTTCTTAGTGCATTAAAATGTAAGCTTGAAATGGACCGATTGCTCTTAAATTCTTAATGTGTGAGTCTGGGTATGACTAGAACGAATACTGGGATGCATGCATGCATGCAGTCACGGACTGTTAATCGCCACCATGCATGCACTCTATAGCCACTTCAACAAGTTAAGCATGAATAATTCAAGTCATCTTAATCTCGTTAACCCATTGTTGTTGCATGAGTTAGCTCCAAAGTAGAAGGAAAGGCTCATCATATATGTTTGTGTCACCAAACGTTCAACACTAGGAGGACAATTTAAAATGTTAGGACGATGAGTATCGACATGCATTTAACTCGAGACGAGCGTTGGTTGGCTTGTAGATCTTAACATGTGTGGCAAAAATTTTATATATATATATATATATATTATTTTGAAGAAAATATATTTCATTACCTTACCCATTATGAAGCTAAATTTTCTTATTTATTTATTAGACTTTGATTTCCAATTAAAAAAATTAAATTAAAGCCGAAATGAATTTTCAAACCAGAATCATCGGTTCTAATTGTTAGTAATCCGAATCAAACTAAATCAACTCGATTTTGATTTTAGATTGATTCGATTTCGGTTCGAAAGTTATATGGCTATATTATATACCCATAGGTTATTCCCTCACACATTAAATAGTATTGCTTAGCCTGCTTTGACTCTTCTAAGTATTTATTATATATCATCTACTTGGCTATCCTTGCTCCGATATGCTCATATCACCACCGAGAACCATGGCATATTCCTCTTACAATAGTGATGAAGAAAGGATCACAGGTCACGTATAATATAGTGTAGAGGCTGAGAGAGAGAGAGAGAGAGAGGTGACAGTTGATACTATATAATAAATCTCACAATAGTGCATGTTGATACTATATAATAAATCTCATAATTACCACATGAACTCATGTACCATAGTATACACAAAATTCAACCATCCTTGCGTATTATAATAATCATCTTTGCGTAACAGAATATCCGATAGTGCACACCAACAATAGGTAGAATTGTATTACTTCAGTGCACTGAGTTCATTTTCCAACAATAGAGAACTCATATCACATTCTTAATAGTCTATTAAGTTTCATTTATCACTTAATTAAAATGGGGACATATATCTCTAAATAATAGATAGAAAAATCATCTAATTGTCATATCTAACAATTTACTAATCCCTAAAAGGAATCGTAGTGTACTAGCCCTCCTATAATTAATAAGGATCATCTAGGTTCTTTTATCTTATTAGACTCATATGTCATTTTGTAACATATCATTATATCACTATATCATTATATGATCATATTATTATATAATTAGCTGAATCAAGCAATCATATAATCACAAGACAATAGATCATACTTGCAGAACGATATAAGTATTCGACCCAATGAGTACTACTTGTTGAATTATAAGCATAAAGTTTTTATCATATGAGGTATAATCATGTGAAGATCATATGTCTATACCAATCTCAGCAGATAACTCATAATCATGCATCAAGCAAGCACCTACATATACATGATTCCGTAAATATATCAATAGGAATATGAATTATTTATCATGCATCAAACATGTACATACATATGTGAGATAAAATATATACATCATTAGGAATAATATAGGTATCACTCAAGCATGATATGCTTGACATAATCATTTAAAAACTTTTTTAAATTTTTTTTATTTGTTTCGTATATATATACACATACTGCAAATCATGAGCGAGCAGAACTAATAACACCATTTACTCGTACAATACAGGTTACATGACTTTGAGTCATTTATATATCATGACTATGACAAAGAAGAGCCCTCACACAACTATATCAATACTATAACTATTTATAAGGGTTAGAGGATATTTTCAAATCAAATACATTTAATGTCATGCATATATTTGGGAATGGCTACCTTCAAGTGTCCTTATTCATACTCTAATAATTAACTAGATCTCAATCATCTAAATGACAGCACTGTTATCGGCTTCACTTACTCCGACAGAATCATGAAGCTTATTTTATAAACACTTCACACCAATTAATATGACTGATGCCAAGTTGACACAGATAGCTGACAGAGTTGAAATATTTTAGTTACCTTTATATCTTTCTTAAGTAGAGACTTCTCCCCGTTGGTTCTCTATATTTCTGCATAAAAGAATCCGTATCTTTTCTTGTACCAAAGAATAAAAGAAAAGAAATCTCAAAATCAACATGGATGTTCTAATCTAAGAAGCTCCTTGGATAATTTACATTGTCACAAATTTAACATGATTAAATAAGTGAGCAATAAGTTCACACTTTGTCTGAGGAAGCACATGCAATCCTAATTTTCCGAAACAACAAGGTGCTTTCCATGCCCAGCAGCAGCATAGGAATCCTATGGAGCAACAGATTTCAAATAGGAATCATATAGAGCAATAGATTTCTCCTCACGAAGCAGGAAAAGAAATTTCTTACGGAACTTCTTTTCAGATATCGTTATCACGTACACCAGGCCATATACTTTATCCAGCAATTTATTCTGCTCAAGAAAATTCAGAATTTCATATCGAGGTTTCAACCTCTTCTCCAAGCTGTATATAAGAATCACAGGATGGGAAATGATATATGTCAGCTCACAACCAGCTTCCTTCATCAGGAAAGTCATCTTGTCACAAATGTTCTCCTTTGAGAAAACCCAAACGTTTGGTTGCTTCCTGAATACATCAATGATGTCTGACTGGGAGAACCCAAAGTTCATCAGGGTTGAACAGGTAGCATCAAACCTGGATAGGCTCATGCCAGTGACTGTACTAAGTGCATAAGGGAACATTTTACAGTTACATGGCACACCCAACTCCTCAACATATTTGATAGCTTCCTTCAGACATTTGTTTGATCGACCCACAATGGCTGACCCTGTCACCAACATATTCGCGATGCGTTTGTCACTGATGCCACATTCCCTTAAGAGAGATATATTAGGTTCTATCTTCCGAGCCAAGCTAGAAGAAAGTAGAAACAAGTTCCTCTTAGAGGCTTTCAGTAACATCTCATTAGAACCAAGTAGTGACCTTAAGAAGTTGATCTTTGGTTGGATATCACGTACAAGCAGTACAGATGGACATGATGAAACCAGCTGAACTATTTCAGTGTCAGAAAATCCCATGTCCTTCAAAGATCTCATTCTGGGCTTCAGGACAGTCTCTACATTAGTACGCAGCAACAGCGGTGACCTCTGGTTAAGTTTCATGACTTGTGCATCACTCCAACCGCTCTGCTTAAAGAACTCGATGGAAAGACTCGAAGAATTTTTCTGCCAGGGGTGATACTTGGCTGTTTTTGCAGCCTTCTCTGAGGAAAGTTCACATGATTGAAGGGAGTCAACCACTATAAAGTTGGATCTATGCTCTGAACTTTGGTCTTTAGCAGTGGAGAAGTTAAACAGACTGCAAAGTTGATAGGAGGAAAGATGGATAGTGAACTTGTTACTTGGGAGACGACAGCGAAAGAGCCTCTTTTGCACCAAAAACATGATCTTTTGAAGCAGTATCACGTACTGTTTGCAGAAAAATACAAGAAAAGTAGTCTTATTGCTGGATACTCTATGTTCAGATTCCTCTTCAACCTCAAATCAAGGGTACCAAAACTAATATATTTTCTGTATCTGCTTCCAACCAAACGGAAGTTGAAAACTTTCAACTAATCATCTGATCCGACGACATTCATCTACCACTCACGTTAATCCACCTGCATTCAGTTTCCATTAGCCGTTTCTTTCAGAGATAAATCTCTAAATGATGTATGAGAGTTGATTAAGAATACCTTTGATAATTTACACATCCAAGCAATTCTACACCACTGAAACAATGGCTTGATGTGACACATGCGCACTGACACAACCTTCCACTATTTCTCTATTGCAGTTAGGAGCTTTAGAAACTGTGAAGCACGCTATATCCCTGCGGCAATTAGAAAATTATATCAAATGTATCTTCATCAAACATGCTGCATAAGAGTGGCAATGGCATTCATTACGTTGATCATATACGGATGATATTCAAGTTTGTACTACTTCAGAATTCAGACTAAGTCAAAGATGCATAATGTTTTATCTAACATCAGATTCACTAATGTCCTACTACAACTAAAACCTGAAACATTTCAAGTGAGCACTTGCAGAATAATTGAACCTTTTCATCATGAATGTAAAGAGATGACCTAGTTACAAGTCTAGAAAGACAGGTAAGTAGAAAAGACACTGTTTAAGAAATTAACAAAAAAGTTAGCTGTGAGGTTCAACATGCTAAAGATGCCAGTGTTAATACAATTTGACAAAAAATTACAACTTGGCTGAAAGACCTGAGAAACGCAACAAATTTTCCGAAAAATGAACCAAGAGGTAAGAAAGCTGCCATGATCAAGAAATGCTACTAGTTTATTTGGTTCTATGTTGATAAAGGAACTTAATTTTAGAGAAAGACTGCTCGTGAAAATAGCTTCATCTACAGTATTATAAAATATCTTGATGTCATTAATAAAGAAAAAAAATTTCTTATTGAGAGTTTCACCAACATAACCTACCTCAGTGAGAATTTTCCAATAAAACCAGCAAGTGCAAACAAGCACAACAATAAAAGTCATAATGTAACTATTCATGATCAGCTATATGCATCTTTTGCATCAATGAACTCTGTGTAAGAAAACAACTGTGGTTGAATTAAGAACATTCAAATCTTTTTCTATTGCTAGTAGTAGAAATACAGGAATGGTAATTCAAATATAAGCACACCAATATGTTTTGAGGTACAAACATGTATCAAGTTGCCAAGAGAGTTGCTATCAGCCTCCAGAGGAGACCACACTATGCCGACATAAAGATGTAAGATTATACCTAACCAAACACATTGAGATTTTGGGTCTACTTTGGGGTTTGGAAATCAAGTCACATTCCAATTGTTCACTCAGCTTGTGCTTTTAGTGAGAATCTAGTCCATTGAATGATTTGGGGTTTTGATGATTGTTGAAATGTTTTGGTGTGCTTTAAAAGGAAATTGTGGTGGTAGACATAATAAGGAAACTAAGAGGTTTGATGAACCAAACACTTTTATCAACACAAGCAGCTGCAGTTTAGAGGGCTTCTTTTGGGAAACCTAGTCAGATTAGTACTATCTCAGATATATTTATAAATAAAATCCTTCACATGAGGAATCAGCAGACTTATGCATGATTCTATTGACAAATGAATACAATTTTCTTCGGCCAGTAACGCAATTACAGTCTCTGCTAACTCTTGTTCTATCTTTTCCATGCTTTTTTTTTGTCAAAAAACTTTCCAATTCTCTTTTCTATCTCTAAAAGCAGCACTTCTCCTGCTGTCCATCTTAATAACAGTATTTAACTTGCATTTTGTTGCTTGCTGTTTCTCCTAAGTAAATGCTCATACACGACATGCATGCATTTTCAGAACATTGAACATCTGAGATTGATAAAATTCACCTTCTAAGGTCAGTTCTGAACCAGCTCATATCGAGCCAGAAATTAATTCAGTTGTCACTAAATACGCATCATTGGAGATATTGTATAATAAGAAAATTTTCAAATGCCGAGCACCACATTTGATTACAGTATCTGGGCCACAATCAAGTTAAGTAAATTTAAACTAATATTAATCAAAATTATTTTTTATGACCTCCTTTACGAGTTACAATGATCACCAAATGAGCATGTATAGAAGATCACTTACACCATGCCACTGTACCAATGTTCAAGAACAAAACAAAGTATTTGATGTCATAGGAAATTTGAAATGTCACAAAATTATTTTGGATGCCAAAATGACTAATGTTTCAAAATGTAAAATGAAACCACAGTTTATAATGAGCGTCAAGGCACAAATCTACCATCTCATAGCAAAGAAATGAAAACAAGAAAAAAATGAAAAAGAAAATCTAAGCACAGCAAAATACAAAATCACATCGATTGATGAACGATCCAGAGGCATGAACAACAACAAAAAAGAAAAATGAGAGCTTCGATGTGAAGAGGATAGCATGAAGATATAGTGACAGCTCCTAATAGCTTCTAGTACCTAACTGCCCTCTCCCAATCCCATTAATATAGACAATCCCTTAGCCTCAAAATTGAATATATAAATGCATTCTGTATGCATAATTAGTAAATACACGCGAAAGGAGGTCCAGCAATTTATTACTGTGGTTCATTGCAAGACACCAGAATCAGCACGCATGTGATGAAGTTACCGCAAGAGCCAAAAACAGACAAGAAATATGTGCAATGTTCCGATGTGTGTGGTTCTATCTGATAACTAAATTGCACATATATTATTATGTCTGAGCAACAAATAGGTAACGATAAACAATGCTCATGTTACAAACTTATTTGGCATTCATAACCATTTGAGAACCGACCGACTTATGTGGTAAGCAACAAAAAATTAATAATAGGATCAAAATATTGATAAAATAAGAGAATGGCATGCAATCAAACGCGTATATGCAGACAGACATTATGCATGAGGGACTGACGGACAGGTTAGTTTATGCATAGAACTTGATGCAAGGGAATGCAGCTGAAACATGTTTAGGTTAAAATTGAATCAAGACAATCTCACTTGAATCTCATAACATTTTTAGAATACATATATAACCAATGCAGCTCAAATCCAATGATTTTTTTGTGGAGCTGTGATGTGCTCAATTTGGTTCAGATGAATTCAAACATGCACATAAAGGACCAAGCATGAAAACTAACACCGACCAAGTGTGGCAACATGCATGGGTCTGAATAATTAAATGGAACCAAACATGTGAACCGAGTTGTGTCTATAGCTGTGTGTTCGAGAGCGAGAGGCACTAAACGACGCCAAGGTGTCAAAACGCCCGAGACGCTAGGTGCTTGCCTAGGCGCTGGCCCGAGTGAGTGAAGCGAGATGCTTCTTAAAATTTTAAAAGTATACATCGTGATTAATAGATATAATCGCTAAAACAAAAAAAAGAAACATAGTATTCATTTAAAGGATCAAATAATACTTGTCAAATCTATATTAATAAAACAATTTACGTAGAAGGAGGAGGATGAAGAGGGGGTTGTTGTCAGTTGGGAGGGGGGCAAGGATGAAGGATCCGAGGAGAAGGAGAGGGAGGAGGAGGTACGGGAGAGCGTTGCTGTCGGTTGGGGTGGCTGTCTTTGTCGGTTGGGTTGCTGGGGCGGCTGCAGCGAAGCGAAGGGGGAGAAGACGCTGGCCGCGGGGGTGAAAGGATGATACAAAGAAAGAAGACGCCGACGTAGGGAGGAGAAGGGAAAACGCCGTCACAGGGAGGAAGGGGGAAGACGGCTACGACGAGGCGAAGAAGAGGGGACGCTGGCGGCGAAGGTGGGGGCGGGAAGATGGAGGGAGGCGGTTGGGGCAGAGTGGGCGACGGCGAAGGTGGAGGAGGAGAGAGATACCGACGATGAGCCAGCTTGAGGAAGACATTGCCGCCGCCATTCGCCGATGGAGAGGATGACGCTGCCGCCGTTGGCCGATTAGGTTTCCACGAGTCTTCTCATGGCACGCGTGTCCATCGATTTAGTTTGCGTGTGAGAGAGGGGATTGCTTCATTTGGTTCGATCGAACCAGATCCAGTGACTTATGTTGGGTTCAGATCCAATACAGACGTGTCTGATTTGAATCAGGAGGCAGGCGAGGCCCGTTTACTTTCACTTGAGAGAGTGTACTGCCTTGAAGCATATCTATTTCTTAGTGCATTAAAATGAACATTAAGATGTAAGCTTGAAATGGACCAATTGCTCTTAAATTGTTAATGTGTGAGTCAGGATATGACTAGAACGAATACTGGGATGCATGCAGTCATGGACTGTTAATCGCCACCATGCATGCACTTTATAGCCACTTCAACAAGTTAAGCATGAGTAATTAAAGTTATCTTCTTAATCTCTTGAACCCATTGTTGTTGCATGAGTTAGCTTCAAAGTAGAAGGAAAGGCTCATCATGTATGTTTGTGTCTCCAAACGTCGAACATTAGGAGGACAACTTTAAAATGTTAGGATGATTAGTATCAACATGTTTCATTAACTTACCTATTATGAAGTCATTTTTCTTATTTATTAGACTTTGATTTCCAATAAAATAAATAAATTAAAGCCGAAATGAATTTTCAAACCAGAATCGTCGGTTCTAATTGTTAGTAATCCTAATCAAACTAAATCATCTCGATTTTGTTTTAGATTGATTCGATTCGGTTCGAAAGTTATATGACTATATTATATACCCATAGGTTATTCCCTCCACACATTAATAGTATTGCTTAGCCTGCTTTGACTCTTCTAAGTATTTATTATATATCATCTACTTGGCTATCCTTGCTCCGATATGCTCATATCACCACCGAGAACCATGGCATATTCCTCTTACAATAGTGATGAAGAAAGGATCACAGGTCACGTATAATATAGTGCACAGGCTGAGAGAGAGAGAGAGAGAAGAGAGAGAGAAAGAAAGAGGTGACAGCAACTCTACGGAGGAGGAGCATGTGATTCCACCAACAGGGCATGCCGATGACAGCTTGCATTCAATGCGTGTCTCTGACTCGCACATCCAAACAAGGCAGTGTTGTTGTCAAGCTTTCGCAGCAGAATCTGCCGAGGAAAAATGGCGAGGCCGGAGGGGCGGAGGAGATGGTCAGTCTCTTTCGTGCTTCTCTCCCACATTAACCCAACATATCGGGATATTTCGCCCGTTACGACGCCTCCGACATAAACCTCAAGTTTTCGGTTGATTATTATCTATCTTAAAGGTATTTATTTTCTTTATGAATTTAACATTTTTGAGATATTAGTAAATCGGACTCGACGACTTGATCTAAGTCTCATGGTTTAGCTGGATATTACTGTAAAATGCGAGTTATATATATTATATCTTCATTAATCAACACAGGACTACTTTTCCATCCTCGCTGAAATCCCCATCCCCATCCCCATCCCCATCGTGTGGAGCCCACGGCACTTTGATTTATTTGTGACTCAAAGATGATGACAAGGACCATGGAAGGCAATGCCTCTGTCCGCGTGTAGCGTGGCCGAGATGCCCAAATTGGTCCCAACCACCGAATGCAAACAAATGGGGGCTGTTGTTGACTGCAGCCGAGGCCATGTCACGGAGACCTCCAAACCAAACCCCAATGCTGGAGTTGGCTGATCCAGCCAATGATCGAAGGCCTTCTTCTTAATTCGCCCTGTATTCGATCGTTTTACAATATACGAGTTTTTAGATTTGATTTTTCTTTTCAGGATTGACATGAGAGAATTATGTTGGTGGCAAATGGTCACCAAAACCATGCAGCAAACAACACGTTCCTTCCCCCACCCCCATCCATGGCTTTGTACTGTTGTTGTTGTATCGCCGAACAACACTACGAGTTTAATTGAGTAGGGAGGGATACTGCCCTTCACAAAAAGGACCCATGTGATTGGTTGCATATATTTTGATGAGGATTAAAGAGGTTTACTTTATCCAAATTTAAAATTATATATTCTTTTATATATATATATATATATAGAAAAGGAATTAAATTCTTTTTTCCTTTTTCTCCCATCTGTTCTCACGCTTCTACAGGGCTCAAAGATATATATATATATATATTTGTTTTGGCTCTACAAAATATAATATTTGAAGCGAGTGGTACATACAATCGTATTTAACAAAACTTTTATGAAAAGACCCTCCAATTTCCGGATATTATTCTCGCCGCCCGCCCCCCCAACACACACACTCTCGAGTCTCAGTTCCAATGGTCGGAGTAGTACCAGTTGAGCGTCGCCGCTTGCTCGTCGGAGAAGAAGCTGCAGCAGCAGGGCTCACCGAGGAGCTCTTCCTCTTCCATCTTCAAGATCTCGTGGTGCTGACAGAAGAACCTCGGCCTCGAGTCCGAATTCAGCAACATGGACGAATCGCTGCCGAGTTCCCCGGACGCCCCTGCCGTCGCTGCCGAAAACATATCGGAGGCTGTGGTCAACTGAGGGCTGTTTTCGTCGTTGGCTATGGCTGCGTCGTTCACGACGGCGCTCGAGTCGCTGGACGACGATCCGTCCTTGCAGATCGCAGCCGGTGGGTCCTCCGATTCCGGGGCTTTGGCTGCGATTTCGGGGACCGCCGGCCCTTCTTTCGCGGAGGAAGAGAAGCTCAAGCTCAAGCCCTCGTTTTCGGCCAACTTCGCCTTCAGATCATCTATCTGCGCCGTGGTGGAAGATGAGGAGATGAGGTTCATGTCATGTCATGCGACAAATCAATTAATTCCGGGATCGGTTTCCGGATGGTTTGCGCAGTTCACCTGCGAGAGCAACGATTCCTTGTCGCGGTGGAGGGAGTCGAAGTCGAGGCGGAGCGCATCGTAGCTGGTCCTGAGGGCGGCGTAGTCGTGCTCCAGCTGCTTGGTCTTCCACCGGGCTCGGCGGTTCTGGAACCAGACGGCCACCTGCCGGGGCTGAAGGCCGAGCTCCTTGGCCAGCCGCACCTTGCGCTCCGGCTCCAATTTGTTCTCCACCTCGAAGTTCTTCTCCAGAGCTCTGACCTGCTCAGTGCTCAGCCGGCGCTTCTTCGCTCCTCCCCCTGGCACCGCCGCGGCACACAGCTCCTCGTCGCCGCCACCGTCGTCTTCGTCCAGTCCTTCCATGATCGGGTGGAAGTCTCCACCATACACGTCTTCCTGGTCTTCTCCTGCTAACCAAGACGTCATCAGCTCTCGCTTCTTTTCCTTTCGAGATTTAGACACGATGACAAAGAGATCTGAGAAGCAAGAAGAGTTGGGCAACAAGTACCGGAGGAGCAGTTGTGGATCAGAGAATTATCTGAGCTACCGAGCGTTCTCTTCATGTCTGGTCTTGTAGAGGGACGCAAAAGCCAGAGGTAGCGATGCGGAACGCAGAAAACGAAGGCACCGTATGTCTCACGCTCAGACAAGCGCTGTTGTTGTTGTTGTTCTAAGGGAGGCGAGTGTGGATGACTCTCATCATCACCGGCCGAGGAAGCAGCTGTGTGGGTGTGAGAGAAAGAGTAGAGGAGGGAAGGTTGGTGGTCTCCTCCACGACCGCTCTTCCTCTCTCCTGCTCCATCTCCTCAGAACCCATCACCATAAACTACCTGCTCTCTGAGACTCGTCATAGCTCAGTATCACATAGGTTGAAAGAGAGAGAGAGAGAGAGAGAGAGAGAGAGAGAGAGATGGCAGAACTGAGAGCTGGGTGACTCCCTGTGCCTATAAATAATACAAGGCAGCATCAAAGCCCTTTGTGTATAGGAGGAAATGGAACTGAAATGAGAGCCTGAAATGAAACCCCAATAAAATGAAGATTTTGTCACTCTTTTCTCTTCAAAAGAAAAACTTCCATTTGTATGCACTTAATTTTTAAAGCTCTTAATTTTGGAATTTAAGTCTTTTTTTTTTTTTGCCTTCTCTGTTTACTATCATAATATAATGTAAATATTTCTAAATCATATTTATATCTTGATACACATATATACACCAACATATACATATTTGTTACAAGACCATGTTAATATCAATTTTGATACCTCAACTCCTTGATGAAAAAAGAACATGGTTTAACCCTCTTTGATATTAATGCATATTTGGAACATGCTTGCTTATCCATTTAGCTAAAGCAAATATTTTATTCCTTTAAAATACATTTATTGCCAATTCTTTCTATAATATCGATATTTATCGCTTCGTTCGATCGAATTTGAATATGATATCTATTCATAGAAGAATTCATTTTAAGCACATATGATACCAAATTTTCGATCTCTTTGGTGAAAATTTTATGTGAAGAATGATCTCTTCTCTTTTTCGATCGAAAAATAAATAAATAAATACTTAGGATGATAACATATAAGACTTTATGATTGTTAATGTTTCTTCTACTTTTCAATGAATAGTAATGAAACATAGCAATGATCGACTATTATAGTATAGAAATGTTTCGTCGAATTATATAACACAAAAATTCTTTTGAAATCATCGTAACAATCAAAGTGTTCAGTGACAATTTTCTTCCAAAATGGTGGGAGAATTGTACGCATTCAGCAGTCGGTGTGTTTGGTGTAATGAAAGCCAGGAAGTAGAACAACTTCAAATCTGCCTCCATGGAACTCAAGTTTCTCGTGCCTGCTTTGTGGGAACAATTTGACTTGGCTGTTTTTCCGTCGGTAGAACGAAATATCCGATTATGTCGATGCTCCTCTTTGAGCCCTTCGTGTCACGAACATTACTATAAAACTAGCATGGGGGCATGCCAATGCTCAAACTAGATTGCAAATAAAATTTCCTTAGGTTTTAAACATTATTTTTCTAATATTGCCAGCGAAAAGAGTTGTAATGAATCAATGATGCCATACTATTTAGTATTTAGTAAATCACTAGCAATTATAAATACTGAAATAGCATTAATAACTGGATTCGTAAAAAAAACAAAATCAAAGGATCATGGAAATAGTTTGTTTATCTACTTGCATAGAACAGCATAAATTTGACCTTCTTGTCTAGTAAAAAAATAAAAAAATAAGTAATTAAATTTCACCATCATTTTCTACTGAGAAGTGGATTTCTGGAAGGCACAGTTGAATCAGTATAATTGGAAGAGTTCCAATGGATCCACTCTTATTTTTTGCTTCCTAAAACATCCAGCATTTATGATCACTCTTTTTATTAATGTGAAACATTAGGACAAAAGAAAAATATTTATATTTGAATTTATGTCATATTAGAATGGGGTTAAATTAGGTGTTTGAAAGTGGTGTAAATTGTGATGCTTCGATGTTTATGTGGAACCATATGACAGTGAAATGGTGTCAATATCTGTGACTTAAACATTGTCCAAGAAATCAAACACTAATTTATTTTAATTAAGGAAAGCAACTCTCTCTTCATTGTCATGATGTGGCTATGGAATTCTAGATTGATAATAAAACGATGGATGATGGAAAGGAGAGGAAGAAAGAGAGAGTTCATATTGGTCGGTTGGTCAAAGTACAAAATGTCCCAAAAGATTGAGATGCGATGATGTCGATTAATTAAACTTCAATTCATTGGTCAGCTATGTATTTTATTCACAATATATATATATATATACATATATTGAAACATTAATCCGATGCCCATCACATCAAATTGATATTATCAAATACAGTATGAGAGAGATGAGTGTTGGGGCAATATATGGTCAGATCAGCTTCAGGGATTCGACTTACTGCTGGTGATGAAAGAATGGAGTGTTTTTAATTATTTATATACTTACCCTTTTAATTTCTTTAAATTTGGCACATTCATGTTGTATTTTAAGATTCTAAAAATCATTATAGTTAATATTTTAATGAGTTTGAAATTCCAATTGACATTATTAATGTTCATGAGTTTATGTGGCTCTTTTGTGAGCTTCTTCTATGATGACATCAAATCTTTGATTCTCTTTGTATATCAGATGTAATTGTTAAAGCATTTATTTCTTTTTAAGATTGTATTACATCGACAATATAATCCATAGGGACGTATATATATGCATGGATTATTTTAAAATTCTAAAAATAAATATATTTACTGATTAGCCAATTCAAGATTCAAAATAATCAATCGATTGCTTTTCAAAGGATAAAAAAATGTCATATAGAATGTCATGTTGATGCCAATACATCAAGGATTTATATTGGGGACAATTGTATAAAAATAACTATGGCAAATAATTTCTTATAATAATAATAATGAAAGTTTGTCATGTTCTAATCAAAATTATTAACCTATTTTTGAAGGAAAAAAATATTTAATATTTTTATAAACCTATACTATAAAAAAAAATACGAGCAAAATAATATGAAGTCGAGGAAGGAGAGTGTTTAAGAGAGAAGACAAAAAAAAAAAAATCTAATTGTAAAAAAATAATAATATGACAATACATATCATACATTTTATTCCAAATTGGTTGGTGTGTTCATCTAATTTAAATTACTAATATAAGTCTTAAAGTTTTATATAACAACAACAATAAAACCGTAAATCTCAATTCTTTGAGATCGGTTAGATGGATTTTTGATGTCATTAAGATCGGTAAAAAATCATATATTTAGTTAAGCTTAGAGTATTTAAATCTTTATTTATAATTTTCATTAAGATCTTTTTAGATCTTTTTTTATCTCTCCTCGTACTATTAATATTTATCATTTTACCTCTCCATAGATCTCTTAAACATATCATTTTAAATGATTTTCTTTGATCTTATCTTTCGTCAACATAAAATTTATGGATGTGATCAAATCTAAATGAGTCTTGATTAAGAAGAGTCAAATTTCAAAACTATTATATTCTATAGGAGTTAAACTGTTATATTCATAACTCCTCTAATAATTTAGAGTGTGACATAATACTAACTAAATTTGTTATATCTGATGGCATGAAAGACCGAATGAATTGGTTGATGCTGCCTACTAAACATATAATTTTTTTATATATTAAGATGATATTGACATATTATATTTATTTCTATGATAATATGTATTTAATATTATCTTCGCATGATATACTCATAAAATCTTTTATTTTTAGTCCATATGAGAAAAGATAATTAACCTTAAGAGGATCCCTAAAATTCAAGTCTAGAGAGAAGCAAGAAGGATCAATATACACAGTTTTATCCTTGTCTAAAAACCCTAAAAGTAGGATTGATCTTGTATTTGTATTCTATATCGAAATAATTTTTTAGAAGCAGCTCAAAATCTCAGAAGGGTTGCAACTTTCCTTTTTCTTTTATTTGTTTGAAGAAACATCTCCTATCAATCTTAAACTTAAGTTCATATCTAACCACCCCAAATGTTGTTTCCTGTGCCCATTGTTTGAAAGTGGAAGACATTTGTTGAACATGCTTTCTAGCACTTTTGATACCTTCAACATTTTATCCCAAAAATACATATTTATGATGGTTTATTCATATATTACAAACACATGTACTCTATGTTTGGTTTACATGTTGTATGTGCTTCTTTAACCATGCATCCAACAACCAAGCATTAGATGAGGAACTGTATTTTCAATACAAGTAGGAGACTGGGAAAATTGAAATGGCTGCAGGTTATGAACAATGGAGGTGGTAGGTGGATGGAAGATGAGACTAGCCATGTCCCAACTCACTCCAAGTGAACTTTGTAGGTAGGGATTTGCCAAGAGAGTTGGGACAGCTCCTGAGCTCAGTTCTTTTTTTGTGAGATTGACAAAAAAAAGACTGATTTGATTAAAACAAGCAAAAAAGGAAGCTGCCTCAAAAATGATAAGGGACTGTGCATTTCATGTTCCCATGTTGATTTCACCATTGCCAGATCTTGACTTCAAGTTCACATCCTACATGATCATTTGTAAAGATACATTATGGAAAGGAAGCATTGAAGTTGCAATCATTTTTATGATAACATGTGTAATCATTATTGGAGGTAAATGTCAAGTATCTACACTGCCTAAGATTAACAATGATTCTAAATCTTAGCCTCAGTTGCAATCTAAGCCTACTCCCAATTCCAACCAACATATAGTCTTTAATCTTTCTCAGCACATCCATAAGCTACCAAACTTAGTGTTTGATGCTGTGGTGATGTGATATATAGCATATGGATCTTAGAAAGTTGTGTAGTGTAACTTTTGCAGAGAGAGCCAAACTCTTAGACTATTCATTGCCAACTTTGGAGAATAGACACTTGGAAAGAACTGTTTTCTACCAAGAGTGCATCTTTTCAGTTATACCACTTTGGAGAAAGCAGAGACTCTTCACAAACAGATGCTGACAGTCTATTCAATGTCAACTGCATAAAACAGATGCTAGGAGAGGAGAGGACATATTTCTTCTTGACTAAGGAAAATGCTTTCAGTTCTTTGAGCTTGGCTCACACTATCTTGAAGAAAGGAAAGTTTCTTCAGTAATGGAAGGAGGATTACTTTCTTCTCTCGTTGTCTCTTCTTTTTGTTTTTTCAGACCTCTTTTAGTTTCAGAACTGATACATATTGAAGGATGAGAAGTTCACTCAATTAAAAGATGTGAGTAGAAAATTTGATGAAAGCTGGTCTACATTCCAGATTTCTAGTAGCACCACAGGGAGGGTTTCAATAAGAGGCCATGCTGGAACAAAGAGACTTCATTAAGTAGATAATTGGGTAAAAGCTCCCAATTTACTGTAATGATCGTCCAAAGATTTCTGTTGGTCATGTCAACACCTTTAAGTTTTTTGGTAATTAGCAATTAAATCAAGAAGTGGATAGATATGGTAATGTTGCATTTGGTTGGAGATTGTTCAGTTTGGACTGACAGGATGATGATGCCATACATATTGCATACCACAAAACTGAAAGGATACAAGTTGCAGAAAGTCATATTCTATCTAGATAAGGACTTACAAGTCAAGAACCAAGTTAAAATTCTGATATTGTTGTCCAAACTTTTTTGTGATCTCAAATCTATTAGTTAGCCTTTTTTATCAAAAAAAATCAATGTACAACTCAAATATAACTCATCCTTTTTTTTGTAGAGTGTATGCACACATTGAATAAAAGCTAGCACAGGTTCAAGAGAAGACAAATGTTTGATCCAGCTTCTTATTTGGATTGGGAAGATCATAAATTAGAAAAGATTTGTCAAAAGAATAAAGAAGCATGTAGATTTCTTAGGTGGATGGCTAACATGAGATTACATGACACGGAACCTTTCTGCAATTTGTTTTCCTTTGCTTCGAGTGGTGGAGAAAGGTGTGGGTGCAGTCATCTTCCACTTAGCACAGTAGAAAAGCCCTGGTGAACACCACCATGGGACCCAGATCCAAGGTTTGCAAACCATGGAGGTTTCTTTCTGCTTTGGAATTGATCACATACAGTTTTTTGATCTCATTGGGTGTGGCAGACTTGTTTGTCATGGAATGAGGCCACAAAAGATTCACTGGTGTGAAACCTACTGGGTAGTGTTGTCCCAGGTTTGGGACCATGATGGCACTTTCTTTATCTTGCTTTCTCTCAAACTATGATTACTACATCAAACATGTATGGGGTCTGACCATTTCCTAAGTAATCTTTTTCCGGGCCTAGAACAAAGGACATGAAAAATCTCATGACATGTTTGTTTGATAGGTGCCATCTAAGATGCCATAGTTCAAGCTCTATGTGCTAAATAGTCTTGTTTAAACTGAGAAAAGTGGACTCTGCCTCTCCACCTTGTCACAGGCAGCAACTAACATGACTTCCTATGATTTGGGATCAACTACCGAATCATTAGCAGCTGACTACAAAAGCAGGTTTATCTGAACAAATATAAAAAGTTCTACTGCAGTGCAATGATTTGTTGGTCTAAATCAAGCAATTGTGGCATGAATATGGAATGGAAAAAAGGCCAATCTGCTCTGGCTATATAAGATTTACTGCTTTTGAGGGGGGATAAATGCTTCAGCATCTATTGCAATTCACAAGGAAGGTGTAATTAAAAGGTGCTGATAAAGAAGGCACAGTAGTTTACGAGATTGATTCCAAATGTATCTTTTTGCCAAGTAACGTGGTGGCAGTAAAAGAGTGCAAAGAGAAAGAGCAACAAAGAGGAAGGCAAGCTACAAAAAGAACCATAATAAAGTTTCACTCACCAGTAGAGTTTAAAGTCTTCTTACACTGACATGTAGGTGAGGGATTCCCTTTAACTTTACGAGGTCTTCTCTCTCACTCCATCTCTTACTTTCTTTCCGATAAAGAACTTTAATCTCTTGCATTCTCAAGACGTTGATATTTCCCCTCAAAAAGCTCTTGCATCCTGCAAAACAAGAACCAAGTATGTCAACAGGTCTCCTGAGCTGTTCTCTGCTTACTTTAGAAAGTGTCTGCTTCATGATCGTGTGGACCACTGACATCAACTCATTCTTGGTTTGCAGACTTGCGGTGCAAAAATCATGAGCTGTAATTGGAGCTCTAGTGGTAGCCAGAGTTATACATCCATTATGTCCTGCAGAAACCTTAGCCAGTCGCGACATCATCCTTCCATGTTCTCGTTCCAAACTCTGGCTTAGGAGAAGGTACGCTGACTTCAACCAACTGTGAGTTGATGATGATTATGTTCGGAATGAGTCGTCATTCGACAGTATGTGTACCGGCTGCATCATACTCGTTAGCAAAATTGCTACTGTGGGATGGAATAGAGAAGATTTGATGATCGACTGCTGAAGGATGCTTTGGCTTTGAAAAGAGACTGACAACTAATCCATGGGAGCGGAGCAACCTCAATTTAACCCGCAGCCATTCGACAATCCCAGTCCTTCATGGTTCTCCTGAATGAAATCTCTTGTTAGCTTCACAAACAACATGAAGCGCTGCAAAAGCTCGAGCGTGGAAATGGGAGGTCATGTTCAGAACCTGCATGAGTTCGGATGCCAAATCCCTCCAAAAATCTCATTCTGGTCTGGGGAGGACATGACGCTCCACATGAAAGGAAGATGCACCTCCCTTTGCTGGCCTACACAACCCGAGCTGGCAGGGAATCCAAGCAAAGGTCACAGCGCAGAACGAGATGTCCTCTCACTGCACACAAGCCATGGATTGCAACCCAGCACTTGGAACTACAGACCAAAAGGCAGCCACCCGAGGGCGTCCCCTGTCAACTACAGGTGTGGGAGAGCGACGGCTTGGTATTTTCTCCTCGTCTCCTGGTAGAGCCCATGGAAGCACTCCACCTAATGGAATCCTGCACGCAGAAAAGCAAAAGCTGAGGCAGAGTGGGGGAAAGGAAAAGGTGGGAGCTATTTGTTCTGCGTGGTGGTGTCATGTGGCCAGGAAGCCTGAAAAGATGGGGAGCGACTTGGAATTATCTCTTCCTTTCCCCCTTTCAGCACAAACCCAGTGTCGTGGTCACATAAAGTAAATGCCAAAGTGCGTAGGTGCTGAAAACCACAGAAAAGGCTACCACTGAAAGCAGATCTGCTGCTGCTTTTCTTCATTCAAGTTTGATCTTCTGCTGCTGATTGGCAGTAAGAAGATGACTTGAATATATCCATCCAGTGTTTGTTGTTTGTTCAAAATGATAACAAAGCTCAAAATGATTTATAAAGCTCAAAATGATAACAAGGTAAAGGATATACCTCCTAAAAATATGAAGTTCTGAATATTCCTGATTTCTTACCCTTTTTTTTTATTTTATGAATTATGATGTACATAGAAAAAGAAACATTGATGGCTAATGACTAACTTAGTTTCCCAAAACTTGTAAATCTGATTCTATGGAGAGAAAATCCAACGTTCCAATCTTGTTTGTACTACAATGTCTCTTACAATTTCATCTTGAAATAACAACTTAGTTCTTATTCTCTTTTAGGGGAAAAAAGAAGGAACTGCTGCAGTAAGAGATATTTTTCATTTTTATTTGGCATGATGCTCTGAGTGGAAATATTTATCAAGGCAATAAGGCAAACCCATTTTGATGTATTATTTTAACAATAGCAGTTTGTATAATGTTTTAAAACACTCTGCAACTCATTACATTATTTTGGAGATGAATACAACTTTCCCTTTTTTTATTGTGTTCATGATAAATGTCAATTTTATATCCAGAAGATGGCCTGAAAATTGAATGATTTTTTATGATCTAACCAAACCAATTGCAATTTTCAACATTAATTTCACTCCAAATCAAATCTAAATCTAAAGATTGATTCCAGATGTATAGACTCAGTTTCTTGTCCTCCAAAGCTAAGGGATATGGGGATTGGTCAGAACATGGGGACAAAAGGGATGTGGCAGCCAAAATTTACTACATGAGGATTTAATTTTGTACTATGCTCATCATCATCATCATAACTGATGAGGTTTCTTGATAGTTGGGAAGTTCCATGATAGGTTGCAAGTAAAAGGCATGCAAAATACCCCTTGATTAGCCACAATACCAACAAAAGTTATGAAGAATCAGGAATTGCTAAAGCTGAGTAAAATAGCTTGGGAAACTCATGACCTGATGACTGGAGATGTTTCAGTGAATCTGTGTATTAAATCTTGTGCACCAAGCCCAGTGTGTGCTCATTATTTGTTCCAAGTACCACAAAACTCAAACAAGTCAAAGCCATATGCATCTATTCCAAGCTATTCATAATGTATTCTTTCAGTTTCAAGATCTTATCCTATCAACCTTTTTTTGTTGTCAGATATGCCTGTCCAGAAACAAAAGAGTAAACAATGGAATTAAGTTAATATATAACTGCCTACTGGACAAATCAAATTTGTATGCGTAATGGAGCAAGAGAGCAGCTGCAGATCTTGACAAAGAAGAGGAAGAAGAAAAAAACAGAATAAGAAGATTGGTACCATAAAATGCAGATACAAGTTTATGTTCTGTAATGAAAATGTTTGCCACAGGACATCTAAGACAGAATGCCATAATCAATCCACTGATATCTAAAAGTTGTGCCATGTAAGAAGTCAGATACACAACAAAACTAACTGTTTTCAAACTTCCAAGTTTCCTGAAGGAATTTTAGCTGCCATGATAGTTACATGAAGAGAAAGTTGATATGAGAAAAATCTTCAGTGACCACAATTTTCGTCAGATAATTTCAATATGATATTGGTGGCAAAATTACAAGTCATAAACTGAATACTGGATGTTATATCAGGAATAGCAAAGCTAAAAATAAAGGAAAAATGAGGAAAAAAAGAAATTGAATATCAAAATGAAACCATTATGTTTCTAAAATGCCAGGTTTCTGTCAGAAATTGCACAAAGATAAAAGTATCAAAATAAAAACGGCACATACCAAAATAAAAACAGCACAAATCTATCTTCCAGTGTCTGCTGGTGGATTTGTTCTTTAACTCAATGGATGAATTCAATTTATCATGATGAACAAATAGGAGAATCGACCATGTGAATTTTTTTATGTATGACATTTAAGGCACCTGCTTTAAGATACAGGGTAAATACATTTCCCCTTAATCTTAGATGGAAACATTAGCTGCATCCCAAGAATTTGTAAACTTGTAATTGCATCTGTAATCCATCTGAAAGTCTTCTGAAAAAATTTGATAATTCAGTCAAAAGCTCAGAGCTGATATGCTGATAAAGCATGCTACAGTGGTATTCGTAGAGTAAACAAAACTCTTCATGATTGACTAGATATGGGAAGATAATTAAACAGAAATATCTTGATGGTAGCTGGCAATGTTTTAAACAAAAAATAAGTTTACATCTTTTGCATTTAGTAAAGCAACATCACCTAAAAAAATCAATGAAATTGCACATTTTGCCTAAATTTAGAAGGTATAGTACATTCTATAATGATCCTAGGTATCATGAATTTCATACCTAAATGTCCTCAAATATCTTTCCAAAGAGCCATATAGCAGTAGACATATTTCCAGACTACGTTGTCCATCTTCAACTAAATGGTATCATGAATAGCCATAGGCTTATCAAAACAGAACACATAAACAAGCAGATTATACATGTTAACAATCGTTGATAGTTCCTGTGGTTTAAAGGCCATATATTCTCCATCATGAAGAAATCAGAAAAAAAGACAAAGTACATAAAGGCCTAAACCCAGTTAAGTCAGCATATAATAAAAGAGGCTAGATGTATCATTACCGACAATCCATTTGATTTTACAGTTGCTAATTTGTACTCTCTTTTTTTTGCACAACAGAAAATTAACTTTTATTTAGCAATAAAGCGAATACGCCTATCTTCTCTGTTATCAGAGGAGATCATAACCTCCAAGTCCCGAGAAAACACATCGTACCAGAATTCATTACAATGGTTCACCCTTCCAAAATTTGCTAACCAATGTACAACATGGTTAGCTTCTTTAAAAATGTGTGTTATCCTATATTCAATGAAATGTTGAAGCAATCCAACAATACCTCAAAGTATGTTAGCTAATTTGTACTCCTAACATTAAATGTTTCAACATGGATATAGCTGATTTAAATGCATCAGCAACAATTTGGAACATAAATAGGAGGGGAAAAGAGTGTTTAACCTAAAAAGATGCATGAAATTCAGAGTTCTACCTTTAGCAGAAACTAGGAAATTAAGAATGGTTCCAGAATAAGCTTGAGGATCTTTAAGTATCATTAATAGAAGACTTCTCTCAACTTACACCACCATCAGCTTCAATACAGCCCTAGAAATTTCCACCAAAAGGTACCAACAGAAGCCCATATTAAAGCATTGATCAAAGCTGTTATAAAGCCCAGCCTAAATATATCAGGAAGGTCCAAGTAACCCACTGCAGGAAAAGGGGAAAAACATTAGAGTTACCTAAACTATTTCTAACATTATTAATACCTGAAAATATTTTCTGTGAGATGTAATCAACGTGTCTGACATAGAGCACTTATCATAGAGTCTAGTTCAGGAACTCAAATTTAAAATTCTGAGCGTTCTTCCAGTACACTTCCAAGCACTCTCATTAAAGAAGACATTACTTTCCACATTTCTCCAATTGACTAAATTTTTGTAGACAAAATTTAATGGCCGAACATTTTACAGTCATATATAACTCATGCTTCTATAAAAGTTAACAAGCTTTCTTCTCCTTTGGAGTCTAATATAGTAACATAAAATGTTTTGAAATTGGAACAACAGTAGCATGTTCTTTCTTTTTAAAGGGAACCACAGTAACATGTTGCTTAATTTAAATTTAATGTTCTTTTAACTGTATAGCAATGTTAGGACAATAAGTCTTCATTACCCTAGTTTCTGTTATAACCCTTATGGTATATTACAACACCAGATGTGCCATTCTATCAGTCATAATGTGACATTATATGAGTCATAATGGATCCATTCTTTTTTGGGTTTTCGTTATCAGTCTGTAGAAATTTGCAGTACCTCCAAAATATACAGCAGCCTGACCACTGCTATAATGTGTTAATGCACCAAAAAGATTTGTGTTGTATGCCAATGCAAGTGTTGCCAATACATGAGGAACACCAGCTGCCAAGTGCATGGCTAGAAATGCTGAATACAAGGCTCCAACATGTGCAGTCTGACTTGCAAATAGGTAGTGAATGAAGAAATAAGATGCCTGAAGAATGCAGAAGGCGGCAGGCCAGCTCAGTGAGAAATGCTGGAGAGACTCCGCAACACAATTTGACATCCATGTCACAATTCCAAGATTTGTAAGCTGTTCAGCCATTCCAACCAGTACTGCAAACCAAGCCAAGGTATCCCATGCAGACTTCTCACTAAGACAATCATCCCAATTCAGAACACCAAAAAGTAGAAGGATAGATAGGCCAAGCATTGCTGCAACAACACTTGATATGCCAAGAGCATCTCTATGAAACAAACAATTCCTTGTAAGTATTGAAGTTTTCCGTTAGCAATGGATCTATAAAATATACAGTCAGGGAAGCCGAGTTTTGTTGGTTAATTTATGTATGAAACAAACAACAGAAAACAGAGCTTTTTTGTCTAGTTGACCAGTGAGACCTTCATAATAGAGCAGGATAATAGTAATGTGGGTAATGTCAAATGACATGGCATGATGCAAGTAAAATAAATATTCTTTGTCTCTGGAAATTGCTTTGGTTAATCATCTTATACATTATTAATAAAAAATAAGCTGTCTAATGTGCAGAGTATCATAATTTCATATGATTATGAAAGAATTAAGTTAAAATACATTCTAATGTCTACTAGAAATTAAGGAAAAAGACTTTTGCATACTAGAGACAAGTTTGCATTTGTCAGCTAACCCCCCCAGCAACCACTGATCCTTCCAAGATTTCTCCCTCCGTTTCTGATCAAGAATTTTCTGAGGTTTAGTTTGAGTAGATCTTGGTCTAGGTTTAGATAATTATTTAATGCATTATTTGTGCAGTTTAGGTTATCTGTACCAGAGGGTAGGTTGAGTTGCACAGGTCTGCATCCAGCATTTCTAATTTTCTATTTCCAACTTCCACTCTAACTTTATAGTCAAAATTAGGGACTTGTTATAGTATATTTGGAAGTCATAAATGATTCTAAAATGACATCTGGCTAGTTTTTAAGGAATGGAAAAGAGAAAATAACTGAAAAAATTGGCAGCTACCTTTTTCAATCTTTAGAGGACACTTAATAAAGAGATGAGTCATGAGTTGAAAAAGGCAGGAAAAGGATTATTCAGCCTACAGCTTAATTATATTTCTTTCACATTTCATGTCCTAGAGATTACAGTGGGGTATCTACTTACCATATTATCTATACAGAATGTTAAAAGCCCAAAAAATAATAATAATAAAGTGTGGTTGATCTCAAGATGAAATAAAAAAAAAGTTTTCTATTATTACTCTGTTACAACAGTATCATAGAGTGATAATAGATATAATTGTTATTATATTTTTACATGATATCGGACCTGGTGTGAAGGTTACAGTTAATTTAGTTGTCAATTTATTCCAAAGGTACATTTTTCAGTAATTAAATTATCATGGAATATAAATGCAGCAGTAAGGCCATTCCCAAGAGAGTGAATGGAGAATTTCTGGTTAATTCTGTAATATATTTTTTCACCTTAGGACTTATGTTTCTGATCAAAATTAATCCTTTTCACTTTACCAGTTCCAAGTGAAAAATCAAAATGATTTCAATACAGTCCACACTGCAGAATAAGGACGGTCTAATATCTGCTTCAAAGTTTCCAAGAATCATTGTTTTTTAGTTGAATTAGCCTAAAGTTGATCTTGATAGAGTAATCTGTTTTAAGGCCTAGTGCATAGCTTCTTCAAGTGCCAAACCTCCCAAACCTCACTCCTATTGAAAAGTTCTTTCTGCTAACCTTTTCTCTATAAGAAACCAACAAGATAAGGGGGATTTATCAAAAAAATCATCTTGCATAGTTCTCACTCCTCTGAAATGAAGATCTTATGAGAACTTCCTTTGAATTCAGGGTGAAGCTTAGATTCCTATGTTCATTTCCTTTGTTTCTTAGATCTGGATGAGGAACCTCATGATTCAGTACATCTTTTATTATTTTCTTTTTTATCTTAATTATTTCCTTTTCAAATTTTGTGAATATCTTAATATGGCATTTAAACAACCCAAAATTTTCAAAAATATTGAAGCATACTTTTCTAGCGGCAACTGAAGTATAACCAAAACCAAATCTTCAAAGTGTTATTTCAAGGAAGGTTCCCAAGATTAGGATCAAGTTTGTAATAGGCTATGTGGATTGTATCAAACCAAATGACCAATATGATTTGTTTGGAATTGACAGGAAAAAAAAGAAAAACCAAGTTTCAAACACACTTGGCAGAAATCAGCAAGGATCAATCAGAACTGCAAAACTGATTGAACTCATCTATAGAGTTCCAATAAAGTCCAGCCGATGCCCTTTCTTTGGCCATTTTAATGTTAAATCATACAAATTATACAGACAATGATATCAGCTTGACTACCTATTTTCATTTTCATTTTTCTGATCCAATATAGTCAAATTTGAGTCTTCATTGTTGAATCTACAAAAACTAGTGAAAACATTTCAGCTAGTTATCAGCACATCACATAAAATTGAGCTAGAATGGATTAAAGTATGTGACCCTTAATAGTTTCAAATAAAATCAAGTGGAAATACAATGAACAGGTAAACAATACTGTCGCATGGATGTATATCTCCACATACTTTGAAAACCGAGACCATGGCGAACATCACAAAGCATGTGTAAGAATGGATACTTTTTTAATGTTCTTAGACCTTCGAATCAAAAAATTATATGCACATTCAAATTATATACTCAAGGTTTAGTTGATGAATAAGTAGGCATCTACGGAAGGAATTAAACTTTTGGTACCGGCACTTCAAGTACAAAAGATCATTTTCAACATATTCTGATTTTAAATTCAAGTGGTCTATCATAAGTTTAGAAAAAGAATAAGAAGGCGTAGATGCTTTTGTTAAATGGATATATAACACTCAGACACATGCAAGCACTCACACAGACGTCAGTGGTCACATTTAAATCAACTGGTTAGTACAGTGTTTACAAATCTATTAATGAAACTCCTAACTGGCAATCTGCAAACAGAGCCACAGTATCTAAGAACAAGTGATGATATTTTAGTTTTTCTGATAATATTGAATCATATGAAATGCAGGCAGTTGTAACAGAAAAAACGTGCTTCTGATTTGACTGATGACTCAAGTCAAAACTGCTGAACTTCAGAAAAGCTTTCAGGATGTAAAGGCCGGAAAACTCAGTTTCATATGGTACTTAATGATCTAAAAAATACATCACCAATAACAAAGAGCTGGATCCGATGGCAAAAGTTAAAAATTGAAATGAGGATTCTATGTTCTAACATATTAGAAATGGATTGGTTGATGACACTAAAACATAGAAATGAGGTTTGTATGCCATAATGTATATAAATTCCTTTTCGTTACCCATGAAAAAGATATGCTACATACCATAAAATCGAAAACATTACCAGGTCAAATACAGATATCTAGTTTTGTAATCAGAAATCATTTGTTTCATTGATTAGTGAGGTGATTAGTATTTGTAAAAGGGCATTTTGGAAAACAACAGTCCAGACTATGGATAATGTTGCTGTGATACACTACAGTATGTAAAGTAAAAAACATTGGACATTTAGATTGTTCCCTCAGATTCTCAGCCACTCAACAAGGTTGTAGTCAACTTTAGCTGATGATGCATGGAGAAATTGAAATTGTGTATTAATAATATCTGATCCTAAATAAGAGATATAATGTTCTAGATTGAACTAATATATTCAATGCACTGTGACAAAGTACGTCAATAAAACAAAAAACTCAAATTACTAACCCAAAGACCCATAAGGAAACTGCAAAGACCATTGTACAGATCATCACCCACTCGTTCCTTGTCGCAGGTCCCATTTCTTCCAGTCTCTTTGTTGCTATAGCAGGTGCATCTGGTGTATCCTTAATTTCTGGAGGGAAGATCTTATACAAAATATATGGAGTAGCCAGAAGAGAGGCTATGGCAGGTAAACTTGCAGCCTCAAACCATGACAACCATGGACTTGCAATATGGATCCCTAGTTCCTCGGCTAATTTAAGGCATAACAGATTTTGAGCTGCAGCAGTTAGGAAAAGTGCGCTTGAATTACTGGAAGACTGAAATTAGTCAGAGAGAAACAAAAAATGAATGTCTTCAGTCTCAGCACAAAATGAAGATTAAGAACCAGAACAGAATGATTCAAGTATATGAAGCTTTTAAGAATTATCAATTTTTTGAAAAGGAGACAAGGAAGCATGAATAATAAACATATTTCATGCTACTTCAACTTAAACTACATGCTCTGGGATTTGAATGATTATTGTGCTGCCAAACTAAACTTTCTCAACTATATGAAACACTAACCAGTAGTTATTTATAACATGAATTTTTAAGAAAATGCATAGAATTGAAAAGTTATATCCTACGTCATCAAAATATTTTAGTTGGAAAATCAATCAAGTAATGAACTGTATAAAATTAAGCATTGTGATATTTAATGATATTGTGAAGAGCAAATAAAGCACATTTTAAGTATATGGGGCCTATTATTCAGCATTTAGAAGAAATTGATGAAGATATTATTTACAGAACAAAAGTTGGATGGTTATTAAAGTGAAGAGAGATGTCAATATTTTTGTGTGATTACCGTGAGTCCCTTTTGTCAAAACTAATATTTTGCAAGATGTGTTATAACTTACAAGGTCAACCATGTTTTAAGATTTTTTTAGTGCTGAACAATGAAGAAGTTAACATGTACAAAAGTTAGTACAGCTGAAATGGCTATGCAGAGTTACAATAAAATTTAAAAATGTCATCATTCACTGATAATTAGGTGTACACTTTCACACACAATGTACAAATGAAATTCAAAATATTCCTCTATTCGTCAGTAAGATCCTGAAAATTGAATATGATCATATTTATAGATTTAGCAACCAACGCTGTTAGACATTTTAACAGTAAGGCCAAATACAAGAAATGCCACTTTAGTAATAGCAGTAGAAGAGTTCAAAAAATGACAAACAGAAGACAGACATTATCAACACCAAAGTTTTTTATATAGATTAATTATTTAAGAGGAAGGATAGATTAAAGGGATTGTTTGCAGGATTAGAAATGGTCAACATAGAGAGGCATATAAAAAATGTCGTTTGATGGTTGTAACCTATAGATTACAAGAAAAAGTTTTACGATACTTGCAAAGCATGTGATAATATATTAGTGCCATTGGGCAATCAAAACCAAAAGAGTAAACACTCATTGATTAGGGGATATTAATATCGATGTGTGAGTTTACAAAAAAATATAGAATAAAAATGTTTGCATTTCTGAACAGATAAGGACAGCATGAATCAATGTTAATTCATGAGAACCAATCTAAGTTGACTTTGACATGTCCAAAGATCTATAAATGCATCAAAGTAGGGCAAGTTAGCTGTCAAATATATATGGTCCCAGAAGAGATAAGAGGAAGACTCAATAAGACTATTAGAAAGAACCAAGGCACTTGGTTGGCTCTTACTTTAGTAGTGATATTGTTCTCGATAGAGCCCATTAACATTTTAAAGGATCCATATAGCCAACTGCAAGAGTTAGAACCTATGGCTTGCCATTGTTATCAACCTATGGCTTATCAGTTGTTATCAAATTCAAAAGGGGATCTTTCATTGAGTTTTTGACAAACAACATAGAACCTGGAGGATAAGAGTTCAGCATTCTCCTGTGGGAGGAGGAGGAGGAGAAGGAAGCCAAATGTATACTCTTATTAACGAAGAGAAAATTTTGTATATTGCTAATGTGAACAATAGGTATCAGAAAGATTTATAGAAAAATAAATGGAAAAAAGGTGATCCTTTGTGCTCAAGTCAAAAGAGGTGACATGAATCAGAAAATAAAGCCAGGCAAAAAGGAATCAGAGGATCAAACCTGGAACTGGGACATAACCAGATAGGATCCAAGTCTACCGGCCGACCGTTCTCCTGGCTCACTCCCGGCGGAGAGCGACAGCGATTGGATGATTGGCAAGAACACCCCACCGGCCCTTGCGGTGGTGCTGGGCATTGCAGGAGCGATAAAAGCCTCACTGACGGTGAGCCCATACGAAAGCCCCAGTGTGCTCTTCCCGAGCCACTTCACGAAGTAGGTGGCAATCCTATCCCCGAGCCCAGTCTTCACGAAGCCCCTAGCGAAAAAGAAGGATATCACGATTAACCAGATCACCTCGTTCTCGAACGCATCGAATGCTGCGGAGAAGGTAAGGGTCTTGGTGGCGACAGAGGCGGTAAGGCCCAGGAAGGCCCAAGCCGCGATTGGGAGCGGGCCGAGAATGAGACCGGTGATGGTGGACAGGAAGATGGCGAGGAGCTGCCACGCTTGCGGGGTGACCTCGGCGGGTGTGGGGACGAGGAACCAGATGGCTAGACCGACGGCGAGCGAGATTGCCAGGGGGATAAGCTTCGCGCCCTCACGCGGAGGCGGCAGCGGAAGAGGAGAGGAGGCGGGATTTGGAGAATCGGATTGGGACGAGGAGGAGCGGGCGGGGAAAAGTGAGGGTTTCGGGCGGCGGCGGCGGCGGTGGCGGATGGAGGGAGGGGACGCCGCGGAGGGCTGAGGAGGAGGGCGGAGGGGGGTGGCAGAGATGAGGCGGCGGCGGGGAAGGGCGGGGATGGGCCGGCGGCGGAGCAAGGCGGAGGGGCGGGCAGCGAGCGGGGAGGCCATGGGCTCCATCTCCGCAAGGCTCGGCGGCTTGGAGAGAAGGGAGGGATTGGCCGAGGGCCAGCCGAAACGCCGGTATTAGCGAGAGGAGGAGTTCCGGCCCTCAGGCTAAGAGTGCAGCGGTCAGCCAGTCGTTGATATGTAACCAGCGCCACCGGCGGTTGAGCGGATAACGGCTCCCGCGGAGCAACAAATATTAGCTACGTTAGCAGCGACGTGACCATCGACGTCGAATACCTTGTACCCTAATTCCTAATGGATTCTAAACAACGATGGAGCCCGCTCTTCATCCAGTTACATACCGGATAAGAGCACGGGTAATCCATTAGAGTAATCGTGTAGCAGATACGCATGCCGCTGGCGCGATCCCGTGGGAGTAAATACCTACCTGAATAATATTTTCAAGTATGTCCCCGTTCAATCCTTTTCCTACTCATTGTGACATCTGTGTGTCTTATTGTGGGACCCAGTCGTGAAACGCTGCGTCAAATCATGGTACGTTAAAAAAGGGGGTACCTCTTACGTAGAAAAGTATAATTTTTATAGCTTGTATACTTAGTATCCAAATAATGTATAATTGATAATGTGAATGTGCTAATTAGTGTATATATATATATGTGAAACTATTATAAGATATCATAATCACTGAAGATATGTACTTCACTAATAATTAAATCATTGAGATGAGAGGTTGTGATCGACTGATCGAGTAAAACTCCAGGAAAGGAGTCAAAACTGTAGAAGATGATGGAATTGGCTTGACGTTGGAAAGAGGGACCATGTAGTGAGAACCCAATGACATTGACTCAAAAACATTTCTTTCAAGAAATGGTGTGAATAACATTAATCTATCTGTGTGGATGCGGCCATATGATTGCGTAGATACAGAGATGTAAAATACAGAAGAAAAGGAAAGAAAATTCCACGAGACTATGACTGGTGTTGGCGTTTCCTTGTGCAGTCGCCTCTTGCGGACATTCGTTGTCAAGCTATAGTCTTTTAATTTAAATACATTCTAATTTAAATACATTGATATTATCGACAAATTAGAGAACCAAAGAAGTATAACTATGACTACAAAAATCATATTATCATTCGAAATCATCATTTCCATATAAAAGAAAAGTCAATGTCACTCCAAATAAATCAAAAGATGGTGGCAATGCATCAACAATCACCATATTAGAAATAGCACTCTCTTATTCTCTAATACAACGAGCGATGAATATGGAAGAAACGACGCAATGGAGTAGTAGTTACAGCACTGTCTCTTTCCTGGCCAAGCCTAGAAGACTCCGAGCTTGAGCACCACCAGCCCCATGAAGGCGACCGTGGCGTGCACCGGCGAGAGGCTCCCGGCGCCGGATTTGTTGTTGTTGGTGGTGGTGCCCGAGGGTGGCGTGGTGGTGTTGGTGGTGGAGCTGGATGGAGGTGAGGGTGAGGTGGAGGATGACTCTGCGACGTCGACCTCCAGCTTCATGCCTTGGATGCAGTGGTTGGATATCCCGCAGATGAAATAGTGCTTGCCGGAGGTGTCCAGGTTGATTTTCGTTTCCCCGCTGTTGTCGCTGCTAATGGGGCTGCTGCTCGAGCAGGTGTTGAAGGCGGCGGCGTTCACCTTCTCGACGTTGTGCTGCGAGGCGGTGTATTTGAAGACTGCAGTGACCAAAGCGTGGATTCGATCACAAGTTGGAAGCTGCTTACAAACTAAGGAGAACACCGATCATGGTGCGTCGAAGAACTAACCAAGATTGTCGCCGACGAAGAAGGATTTGCCGCTAATCCATGTAGTGTAATCGACGTTGAGCCCCCATCCGGAGGAATCGCCGACGGAGTAATCGGTGGCCGAGACCCACGTCGCACAACAAAGGAGCAGGAGGGCACCCGAAGCTATGGAACTGCGCGTGGCCATTTCAAGCTTCGTTCTAGAGATAAGGTTGTGAGATGAGAAAAGAAGAGCTTGCACACCAGATAATGGAGGAGTAAGGTCCCATATAAATAAATATCTTTGAGGGCTGCATGTGAGTGGACCCTCTCAAATATTACTCTTAGCTTTAGACCTTTTCTAAGGCAGGAGAATACCTTCGTGCCAAGCAAGTGGGTGACTCTTTTATGTGATGAAACATGCATTGGTCAATGGTCAAAAGTTTATTGGTATACATCCTTATCTTAGCATGTGAAATTAAGATGATATCATTCACTAAGACAGCATTCCTTCTTGCTCGTGTCCCCGACAAGCGATCTATCAACATATCTGCAGACGGGTAAAACCTTCTCGCAGCCTCCCACCGAGACAAGTTGACTCTGTTGAGGCACACAACGGGGATTAGGTTTGCTTACAGCCACCAACTCCGCGGAGTGGGCGTACATTTGCTCGCTTATGATCATACATATCTGTAGTCTCCTTTAACGTACTGGGGATTAATGGGCATGTCTATGTCCTTTTCCTTTTGTCCTTTTGTGCCTTTGATGAATCCTTTCATCAAAGTGTGAGCATAACTTGGTCGCCAAGGTGACTTGTATTTTACCAGGCTTGGAATGAGCTGCCAGCTAACGCGGTTCCTATCTTCGATGACCTGCAGCTTTGGTGTTGAAGATATGCTGTGCATCATCGTTGTCCTCGACCTTTGGAACGAAAAGAAGTGTCATCATCACTAACACATTATTGCTGACATATCTTATCTACGATGTGAAGTATTGTTCGCATGGAAAAGCAATACCATTAGTTTTGGATGCGATCTGATGTACTTGAAGCCGGCCCTGGTTGACTGAAGAACAAGGTAAAAAGGTCAGGGAGACTTCAGCTGTTTCTGCCATGCGTTCAACTCTTCCAAGAAGATTTGAGTGAGGTTGTTGATGATGTAGATTTATTTCTGACACTATACCAAAGTACATAAAAGAGTAGATATCAACAATGAATCATTTAAGAGATTAAAAAAGCAACGCATAACTTGTACAAAGTTGCAGCTCTCCCTGTCAGAAGCAGAAGCATAGCCTTTTCCCCTCACTTTAAAGTGGCAGAACAAGCAAAACTTTTTACATGCAGTGAACTGCTTGTCAAGTTCTCGTTCTTTGCATCACTCGTGGGCTGATCTTATGGATTCTAAACATACTGCTGGGTTTGACTTGCTGTTTAATTTCCATCCCTCTGCATTACACCAAGTTTTTTTGGTCATACACAATCCCCTGCCTCGTTGGTCATACTTCTGAGTCACAGGATTCACGTTGTCATCCGCAGGTCTCTCGAGAATCCCATTTGTTTGGGGTTGCTTATGAGAAGCTTTAATGGCTTGTGTCCTCCCTTTCAATCCTTCGATCCTTTCCTAGTCAACGTAATCCCAAGTGTCACATTTCATGAAGCTATTTGTTGATGAGCACCCTTTTCTCATCTGACAAGTGGATCAACTGTTATCTCACTTTCATCGCTTACAACCTTAATTTTCCCTGTTCACTTACTTGTGTTGGATTAAGAAGATATGAAACAGTATAACTTTTAGTGCCGATAAAGATAGTTGTGTGGAAGGATAAAAATAAAATAAAAATATGCTCTTTACTTGTTCCAAACTTGACCAAATCAAGTGTCTGCTCTAATTAGTCGTCCATGCACAGTATTTATAATTTTCCAGTAGATAGGAGAGAATTGTGAATGCTGCTTTTAGAATATAAATGAAAACAAGAAAAGAAATAAATAGAGTGAACAAAATACATCATTCATTCCAAGCAACCATTCTAGCTTGATGTCCATGGCAAGAGAAACTAATAGAACACCCAGAACTATATGATATCGACAAATATAAGAAAAGGAGGATGAATGTCTAAAGACAGCAAATTTAGTCAATTGATGAGCTAATTACTAGAATGAAATCCATGTTGTGGTTGAAATGTTTAGATCCTTCACCAATCAATATGAATATAAGATGTGCCACCAGTAGGTCTAGTTTTAATACTATATAATAAGATCATTAAATTTGAATGTAGATGTACCTATTCCTGCATCCTTCTCTTCTTTATCAGCAGTCTGTTCCATCTGCAAAGCCCCCTTCTTCTTCAGGCTTCCTACAACAGGGCATCTTAAATCAAACAAGTCACTTATAAGAGAACTCATGTCTGTTGTTCAAGTAAATTGAAAAAGAACTCCATGTTTTCCCTTGCAGACAACATGTTCTTGATAAGATGATAACAAGAGAAGGCCCAGAAGAGAAGAAATGAACTTAACCTTGGATTAACTTCTTCACTGCAACAATCTATTACTGGCTAAAGATGACATCAAAAGGATGTGTTGCTTTGCAATTGGCTGAGGAAAAGGTTTCTTCAACAGAAAGGAAGACCAAATAAACAAGTCAACCCTTTCATCTGCAGGGTCAAAAAAACCTGTGATCTTTTTGGTCCCTTCAACATCTCTTCGGATGGAAAATTTCTTCTCCAGTAGCCAATCAATGGAGCGGAGAGGGACTGACATCAGTCCTTCTTTATGTCAACAGGTTGTTGGTAAGTCTTGTTCTATCAACACTTCCATTTGCCACTGGTGATCATGTGTAAACTAGCAAAGAGACTGATCCGTAGAAAATTTAGGTTCTGTGATTTGATGGAAGCAAATGTTCCTGTCACTCCCTTGATGGAGTCATCCAAACTCAAAGAAACATGGTACCAAGTTTGAGATAAGTTGGACTCTGCCTCTAGTTTTAATCCCCAACTTTACTAGTACTGAGCAATCATCTGAGATAAGCTAACCTGCCATTAGGTGCAGGAACTGGACTCTGCTTCAACCATCATACAACTTGACATTTTCATCAGAATCACAATAATTATTCAGTTTAAAAGAGAAAGAAAATAAGGACAATTCAGCTGCTTAAGCTTCAAACATAGTGTATGATATACTACTAGATTGAAAAGATTAAATTAGTAAAGTGTGACACAAATTATAATCGCATTTGGTCATCTTCCAGAATCACTTTTGAATGCTGCAAGAATAGAACATCTTGGACAGGCAATGAATCTGACAAATTGTATGAGCTTAGTCAAATGATGTAAAACATGGTTCAACATCTGACAATTGTATTATGATATCTGAAGCCTACATAGAAATATGTCTAGATTTAAATATGCTAATAATTACTTCTGAATGTCAGATTGAACAGCTAACTTGTCAGATTCACAAGGGAAAAGCCATGGTCAGGAATGGTGGTTGAGAACTGCTGCTTAAAATATCAGTCTTGGGACTTTGCTTCTAATGTATATATATCCGGCATCATCATTGATGTAAAACAAAATACAATGAAAGAGAGATCATGCAGCAAATGGTTGGTGCCTGTTGTAGACTTGTCAACTGATGAAATTACAGTGTCTGCACTAGGTTTATAGTTTCAGTATTTGCACCTATTGAAGAATAAGCTAAAAAAACAAAGCGAAAAACTCTTAACAATAAAATAAATAGCTAACTTCTGTACAATATAATGATCAACAATCGGAAGCTTTATTAAGCACTGTTGTTCATCCATTTCAATCACATGTTCAAAGAGAAGGATATTCTAGCTTAATATGATTGGATATTTTGGAAATTTTGCTGCTTCCCTTATCATCACTTTGATATTTTAGGATTTGCTGAACTAACAGCTTCACCGGTATCAGATTGATTACCACAATCTGAGGTGGAGAAGCGAGGTCTACCAGGGTGGGTGGTCACCATAGGTTGATTACCTTGGGTGGCCATGAATAGATTCACAAGGGAAAAGCCATGGTCAGGAATGGTGGTTGAGAACTGCTGCTTAAAATATCAGTCTTGGGACTTTGCTTCTAATGTATATATATCCGGCATCATCATTGATGTAAAACAAAATACAATGAAAGAGAGATCATGCAGCAAATGGTTGGTGCCTGTTGTAGACTTGTCAACTGATGAAATTACAGTGTCTGCACTAGGTTTATAGTTTCAGTATTTGCACCTATTGAAGAATAAGCTAAAAAAACAAAGCGAAAAACTCTTAACAATAAAATAAATAGCTAACTTCTGTACAATATAATGATCAACAATCGGAAGCTTTATTAAGCACTGTTGTTCATCCATTTCAATCACATGTTCAAAGAGAAGGATATTCCTAGCTTAATATGATTGGATATTTTGGAAATTTTGCTGCTTCCCTTATCATCACTTTGATATTTTAGGATTTGCTGAAAACAGCTTCACGGTATCAGATTGATTACCACAATCTGAGGTGGAGAAGCGAGGTCTACCAGGGTGGGTGGTCACCATAGGTTGATTACCTTGGGTGGCCATGAATATTAAGTATCTACCACAAAGTCAAACACATCCCACCAATGCAGGGTTAGTGCTGCCCTGGGTTCAACGAAGGGTTGAATTGAAAGGCCACTCGAATTGCCCGATGATACAATGTACTTTGACCGTCTCAACTTGGATTTTTCTTCGAAACGCCTCTTGCAGGCATAACCACAAACACAAAGGTGATAGTGAGGTATGGCAGATAGACCTTCCCTATCTAAAGTAAATGTTTCCATGGGGGCTCCACCGTTGATTTTAATCACAAGGCAGGTAGGTGATGGATACAAGTACGGCCCGATGGAATTCTTGAAATAGAGAGATAAAAGCCTCTGCGCGGTAGATTAGGAATACCCAAAGTTTCGTCCACTAATTGCGGTCTACATTTCGTGGCCCCAACTTTCTCAAAAGAACCAACGTGCCAATCGAATGTGACCACACTTTCGTACCCGTCTGACTTCACCTGGTGCAACTTGACTGGAGAGCCGAAGAGGTCCCACAAGGCATCGTCGGGTGGGGTCCACCTCCGATGCGGGGTAGATGAACGGGTTTGTGAGTAGTTTTGACAAAAGCTGTTTCGTACTCCACGTCTGTAACCCACCGTCGCACAGGACCGAATAATGCGCCACGTTTCAAATGTGGGATCCACTTCGTTGACTTGTCTTTGTTGGCACCCAACCACCGCCCGCACCCCCCCCCCCCTTTCTCTCTGTCTCCGGCGGAGCTCAGGCGATGCGGATCACACCGTTCTCCGCACATCATCCTCCGTGAAATCGCACGTCAGCTCTACCCTCGATGACTCCCTACCGGCGGATCCTTTCCGATGAGGACCATTCGAATTATGACAAGGAGGGCAGCGCCACTCCTCCTTCTCCCTCTGCACCTCCTCTGCACGTCGACAATCATCATGGCCGCCACCTAGTCAGTTTCCTTCTAATCCCCGCCGCCATCGTCACTGCCGCCTTACTCCTCTCCCTTACCTACTACGCCGTCCTCCGTCGCCGCCGCCGCCCCGTCCGCGCCGCTTCCTTTGTTGACCCGAATCCCGATGGAAACGACGATGACACGCCCCTTGACGACGGGGAGCCGTTCCACCACGTGTGGTACATCCGGACCGTCGGCCTTGACGAGGCCACCATCGGATCCATCGCCGTGGCGGAGTATCGGGCCGGCGACGGCCTCCTCGACGGCTCCTCCAATTGTTCCGTGTGCCTCGGCGAGTTTCGCGACGGGGAGCTTGTCCGTCTGCTCCCTAAATGCGGGCACGCGTTCCATGTTCCCTGCATCGACACTTGGCTTGGCGCCCACGTCAATTGCCCCATTTGCCGGGCTCACATCGTGGACCCTAACGGCGAACTCTCGCCCCCCGCCGCTGCCCCCGCCCCTTCTGTCACTGCCTTCGCTGGTTCAGTGGACTTCGATTCTGTCTTCTCTGCTCCTGCGGAGGACCCACATATAGGAATTCAACCACCGGAGGAGCAGCAGAACGGAGAAACATTGGAGAGCATGATCGCAATTGGGATTCCGATCAACACATCGGAAGCGTTCCATCCGACGCCTGGGAGTTCTGCGTCACTAGCGCAAGACGATAAGCGGGATTTCGGATTGCATCAGGTTCGGCGATCAGTCTCGATGGACACTCCACTGATGAATTCTATCATTGTGAGAGTCAAGCCAGAAGAAAGCATGATTGATGAGGAAGGGAAAGATGAGACCTCTGAGGAAGACACTGTCCAAAACAATGGGGTAAAGCAGGGAAGTTCCTCCAAAGGGATCGTGGTTCGGAAGGAACATTCGGATATAGAAAGATCGTTATCAAGCAGTGGAAGGGGGTTCTTCTTCTCTAGACATGGGGTTGCCAGAATCCATAGCATGCCTATGTAATATGGGCTCTGTTTTGGTTTGAGTCATGATATGTGCGGATTTTGAACAGGATGTGTCGTCTCAGGAAAGTCTGGAGCTGCATATTTCTGTTTAGATAATCATGAATTATGAGGGAGTTTCAAAAAGGGGACTTTCCTTGAAGGATTTGGTTTGCAGTAATGGAAATAAGTGCATCTTTGCTATCAAATCAGTTGGATGCATGAATTATCACTTCTTTATTTCTCAGCTTAATCTATATCCTATTTGATCATTGATGGCCAAGGAGAAAACTCTGGTTTGCTTCTCTAGCCAACCTTTGCTTATTTGTTCTTTTCTTTCTTTTCTAAATGCATAATGATATCTTATGTTTCATGGGTTGATAGACTCATTTGGTAAAGCTTTTGCTTGTTGTTGTTCTTTATTTCTGTTGGCTTTCAAGGCAACTGAATGCCCTTAATAGCAAAATTTGTATGCAATGTGTGACCCTTCACAGAAGTAGACGTATTAAGGCCTTTCAATTGCCAGTATTGCATGGTGTCCATGTGGAACCATTGACAGGTGAGAAATTTAAGTGAGGTTGTTAACCAGTTACTGATTTCATACTTGCCTGAGTACATATTAACAATGAATAAGGTTTAGAAATTATCTGGTCCCTTGAACTAAAGGGGCGGGGATCAATGAAATAAGTTTGTTCTCAGCCCCTTTTTCCATCTACATTATCCCCTTTATCCTTGTTTGGTAATTCTTTTGACTTGAAACTTCATGAGAAACTTTTCAACTCCTTTTTTAACATGCATAATAGTTAATCCAACTAACGTCTACCATGGTTTATGATGAATTTAAACAGTTGGATTAGGTAATGCAGTTCGATATGCACCATAAAAAGAATTCTCGGTATGTTACATGACTTACTACATGTTTCTCTTTTTATTGATTTATTTATTGAGTTATTTATTCGATTATACTTGTAGTATCTCTACATGTCTCATAATGGGGATCTTTAGAGCCTATATCATCAACACTTTTTCTTCTTAGTTGGATGTTGTATAATCCACACCGTAAGATCCACACTATAAAATTGAAAAAAAAAGAAGTACCCAAAGGCTCCCTCCAATGTAGAGTTTGGGAATGGTGAATGTACGAAGTCTTACCTTTGGTCTCCCATATCACAAAGGATCAACCTTACTATTGTGTGAAGATCCACCCTCTATCGACACTATAAAATTACATTACCTATATAGACTTGACTACTTGGGAAAGTATACATCTATCTGTCTTTAATCAGATACGTGAAATATAGTTAGTTTTTCTGTTTAAGGGTTTTACATATTCATTCCTCCATGTGACTTTTTGCTGAATACAACTTATTTTACAGAACTTCCCTCCAATTATTAAATCTGGGGACTTGAGCTATTTTTCAGGCATCCACTTCAATGTGCACAAATGCATGGTATTGTGTGTTGCTAATACTATACATAGTGAGAAAAAGCCATATAGCAACCAATATGATGCATAACAACCTTGCCTTTGCAAAATAGAACACAAAACAAAAACCTTATGCATGATATGTTGGAAGCTAGAAAGGGCCTACATCAGTTGCATTGTGATGAAAGCTGCGAATGAAATGTGCATGCAGAATTCATGTTTATTTATGTGGGGGTAAATTGCACATAGTGAGGAACTCTTCATTCTACTAAATTGCACATAGGGATAGGGATGCAATTTCAACCTGGACTCCTGGTGCACCAGCCCAATCTGGCCTGATTAGTTTGGGTTCAACCAGTTTTAATCAGGGAACGCCAGGGTTGGGTGTAGTTTTCAAAAATTGGGTAGCGACAGGAACAAAGACCTTATGCTTATGTTGGTCCAAGCCCAATATGCTTATCTTGCTCCAAACCCACTACACCCCATCCTTGCTAGCTCCATCCCACAAAAAACCAAACCCCAATAATTTTATGTAAATATTTTTTATTGCATAATATGTAGTAATAAAATTATTATAGTTTCATAATTTATTCACATGTGGGTATGCCAAGGAAACAAAATCAATATCGTTGGTTTTTATGTGGGTCAAGAATGATATTTTATTTCTTAACTTGAGTCAAGCCAAGATAATATGGAATGAGAACTTTGAGTGACTGGACGATGATGGGCTGAGTAAAACCTGCCCTGGCTCAGTTGCTATCTCTGATTGCATGAGAATCTTTAGCAGTGCAGAGTTGACATATGTTTTCAAATTGTCCTTCTTCAATGTCTTTTGTATTTCTCATAGCTTGAAATAATTTAACTTGAACAAGAAAATTATTATTTTATGATTTCTAATTGTTTGGGAACTGGTTGCTTATCCCTGAGATGCTAATAATTTTGCTCGCCTGAAAAATCTATTCCATCCTTTTTCTTGGATGAATCATGAAATTTCACTTCATTAACTATTTGCTGAATTTGAGAAAATGAACTCTGCCAAATGTGGCTTTTGGGATTCATCAATGCAATATTAGGCTTTTGTTACTCATAGTTAAACTTCAGTCAATGATGGTTGCTCCTTACTGTTACCATTCTTAGTGCAGAACTCCTAATGTACCGCATTTGCTTTTACATCTTTGATTTTGTACTTATAACCTAGTTATACCTACATGCTATAGATCTTGTACGCAAATTCTTATAGCTATCAAGATTTTGAACTTTACATAAAATCTCATAATTATAAACCAAGATACACTGACTTGGCATTCCCCAATGCAGTACCATCTCAATATGCCAGTAATACACTGACATGGTCAACATGACTAGCATGTGCAATTCTTACTTCAGAGTCCTAACAATAGCAAGAGATTTCTAATCAATTTCGAGTACACTGGTCTGAAATGTCAAATTTTCTCATAATTTGTTGAACAAAAATCTTCTGGTACAACTTTGAGTAGGGAGACTACAATTAGCATCACTTGTAGAGCAAATTGATCTTATTGCCTTATAGCAGATTAAATTGCATTACTTCTTTGTCCATTACTTGGATACCTGACGTGTGTCTACATAATTGTTCCTCCTTTATAATTTCATGGCACAAGTCATCACCAAGAAATTATGTTATTAGTTATGTAATGCCATATGATCGCTCTGACAGAATTTGGACCAAAAAAACCAATCATATGTGGCTCTCCTCACATTAACTTTATACTAAATATTATATAGTCGCTAAAGTCATAATGCTAAACCAATGAGGCAAGTCTTGCTTAAGGAAATCTTCTTATTATCATTTTGATCAATATAACCATGCCAGATGCCCATTATTTATAAAGCCTCTTTCTGTTTTAATGAAGAAATTTCTTTTGGTAGAGATTGTTGTTTCCGATATTTAACAAGTATAATGCCAATTAGAACTGGAAAACTCTCCTCTTTGTTACATGGACAGCAGTAGGAGGGTTCATCAGTCATCATATTGCATGACATATATTAGCATCATCATTGGTCTTAATATCAATGTGTAGCATTAAACTGATAACTTAGTTGTATCATATGAATTATAGGGCTTTCCCTTCCAATGACAACTTTTCATTAACTGCTGTTATATTTATTGTTAATGTGTTCCTCAACATATTTGTGCAATACACCTTTTGGTTGAGGCACTTCAGAAAACACTTATAGTTCTGTGTGTTTCTGACAAATTTTCTAGGAGAAGTTCAAAAATAATATAGACCTCTGTCAGGGGAATGGTATTTTTGAAGAACTCAGTGGTATATCCTTTCAGTTACATGTGCTGTTATGAAGTACAAATCCTTACTTGTAGATATAGAAAGTCGTATGCAAACAGGGAAGAGTTGTTAGAGTCACTATATTGCAACAGAATTGTGGTTTAACCCGTGCATAGTTTGTTGCATCATCAATTACATCTGTATGAAAAGACATTGAGTGCACTCTACCAGTAGTTTTCCATATATGGTTTGCTCCCAAGAATGTTACATCAATACACTTCCGAAGGTTCTGTAAGTTGCTATTTGTTTCTGTGTGAATTTGTTGTTTAAATTATGTCTTCATTAATTTTAAGAACTTCCGCATTTGAATGGATTGTAAGATAGTGCAAGATTTTAAGGTTTAGTCTAGATCTGTACTGGTCCTTGGCCAGACTGGTCTGGTTCCAACATGTAGCAGCAAAAAAATATGCTGTATGTGCACAGACCAAAAGAAAGAGGAAAAAAAGATGGGAGGAAGATGAGGAGGAGAAAGGAGAGGAGAGGATGGGAAGGGGAGGATGGGGATGAAGAGGAGGAGAGGAGAAGGCTGCTGCTGGCAGTCAACAACTATTGACATGCTGTCCAGATTCGAAGATAATAACAATTTGATCCGGACTGAGTGAAAGTGCCTGATCAAAATGCCAGCTTCTGGTTGGACCTGTAAATGTTGATCAGTATGTACTGGTCCGACCAGTTTTTAATTCCTTGACATAGTCTAAGATGCGAAGGATTTGCTTAACATCATTGTATCTTCATTATTTTTAGAATCTTTCAGGATCTAAACACTTTGAATGCACTGTAAAATTGTGCAAGATTCTAAGAATTATGAACTACTTTAACTTATTGGAGTGGCTTTTTCAGATATCATCTTAAAGAATGACCAATTACTAGGCAATCTCCAAACAGTGTTCTGATGGTTGACTGTATGTAGGTATCTATTTAATAAAGATACCTTTGTGGTATATAAATGAACTAATAACTCTTTATGACTATAATGATTCATGTTAACTTTTAAATACGATCTTCTGTTAGAGAGACTAATGGTTTTTACTTGAATGGTAAAGTCAGCTAATTAGCGAATAACATGTTTATACCAATGATCTAGATTATCCAATTATGTGATAAGTACTGCTAGATCAATTGGATAGTTCATTTGAAGTCAACATTCTAAAGGCTGAAGGCAAAAGATATTAACTAGTCTAGAAATATATAATCTGCTTCAACTAGCTGACCCTGTACCAGTCTGCTTCAACTATGAAGGACTGAGACTTCAAAATGCTTGCTGTGTTCATGTTGTAATAGGTGGACATTTGTTAAATACCTCCGGAGACATTTTGGAAACTTGAAGACATATAGTTCACTTATCATTTGTACATGTATCGGTATATGGTCCACTTGCGTCATCTATATAAGCCTTCTGGATGTGTCAAATTTTGGCAATATATATGTACTCTATATTTGAATTTAGTATCGCTATGAATTTATAGTAACTTGTAAATGATTGTTATTATTATAAGCTATAATATGATAACCAGAAATCGACTAAATTATACATGCAATATTTTTATATGTCAAATGTTTGTGTCCATACAAGTTGACCAATATTAGTCATGACACTCTGTCTATATTGTATAGTGTTCATGTCGCATTTCCCATGTGCGAGCTTCTTGGTGATTCAATTCTAATCATGTAGATGAGTGTTCATTTATCTTTTAAATCAGCACTCTTTTCATACAAGTTGCTGATGGATAAGGCAATGTGTCTAATTTCATTGTAATGAGCCCCAAGACTTCTATAGATATGGGAGTACAGTTCATCTTGTATTATGTTATATTTGCAGCTAATTAAGCATGATTGTAACATAAATAACCATGTCTTTGTCTTTTCTTGGGCACTTTAGATCACTATGTATTATTTGGATGGTTGACCTCTGTTGCCACCTGAAAGGCATGTTTATTGACTGATGTTTCATCTAGCTAAGAACCTTTCCTTGGTGGATGGTCACAGTGCCTTCTGGTTCTAGATGTCATCTTCTGACATTTTGAAGCTGTTTACACAAACACTGACTGAGGTGATTGTTCACAGGTATGGCATGGCTAATTAAGTACATAGTGTTGAATTCAAATCTTGTGGATTCCTTGTGGAAAAGAAATAGATATGTGGCCTCATTCCAGAAATTGCCTGTAATGCTCTTTCACATTGTGCTTCCTTTTTTGCATGTTTTTTATGGCCACTATTCGCAATAAGTTTGATTGTCACCACTGCTACACTTTGTTAGTTTGCTATCCTGAACTTCTCTTATTTATGAAGCTTCCATTTGATTTCCAAGGTGTCATGGACATGTTCATGTTTCTCTTTCTTCTACTGTTGTAAGGGGACCATAATCTCTACATACAGCATGCATGTGCAGTTGGACTTACTTTTCGCTGCACTATACTAATACATAAACTAAATGATAACTGTACTGTTGTCTGTCAACTTACTTTGGTTCTAGTGTTTAACAGTGGCCCCTCACATGCTTTTCTAGGTTCATTTCACTACCAACATGCATATTGCTTTCACAACTGTGCACAGATAAGAAGGATTGTTGATAATGTTAGTTAGGTAGTGGTCATATTTTCATTTGCATTTTTACTATTTGCTATATCTTTCGTTCTCACTTTTACTTCTGAAACAATGTGTATTTACTCTTTCTTCCAGCTTCTAATCATCATTTTGCAAATTGTGTAGGTGATCATATTCACCAATTGGGGACCTGTTGGTTTGACAGTATTAAGTCTCCAAATGTATGTGTGTCAAGTGCCAAAATGTGGAAGTTTATAGCTGAAAACTCTGCAAAGTGTTTTCTTCTAGCAGGCTTTTACTTTCCAGTATTTCGTTGTCATGATCTTGGATTATCCATCTGAGGTAACAGTTTTCAGCTTCTTTTTATGAGAAGCCAGACCACCTTTTGTGGGTCTCTTACAAGCTGCTACCTTGACTCTAGGACATCTGATTAACTATGGGAATTTAAGAATTGTTATGGCACCTGCAATTCAAAGACTCACATGCTATAGAAATTTTTACTGTGAACTCTTCATGTTAGCTGCTGGTAATCACTAAAATTCTTTTGGATGCTATTAAAATATGCAATTGTCTTTCCATCATAAATAGTCTACATCAAAATTTCTTTGCACCACCCTGCAGTGGAAAGGCCAACAAAATAGCTCCTATCCCTTGGTGGTAGTAGTCTGTAATTGTGGTTTCATCATCTCAAGAAGGGTTGGATGATCCCTTTTAATGGTGCTTTGTGTTTGGATACAGCCACTAAAAGTTTCTTCTTTCCCTTTTAGACAGATTCAACTGTTTACTGGATATAATCTTTTCAGATTAATTTCTGAGAGTTGTTTATGCTTTAAATCCAAGCCAGGAGCTGGAGCAGGTCAAGAATGGTGGAACCTTGGTTTTAGCAGTGGTACAGTCATGTTACGATGCATGGTTAAATCTTCTTTTACATGCAATAGATCTAAATGTGAGACTTCTAAAGGGGACCACTGTTTTGGCCCATACCGTGATCGACAGCCATGGATTGACGGTGAGACTTGGGAGAGCATGAGATGGATGTTTGCTTTGTCTCAGTCCCCAGGCATGTAATTTTCAGGTAATGTGTCCTACAGTTCTTATGCCCCAATGAATCAAATTTTGTTGTCACTGCATCACGAATGGGAGGAAGCAGTCACCCTTTGTCCTCTTCTTCCTTTTCCTGCAACATCCCTTTGTTGAAATCACATGGCAATTCATCTTGTAACCTCTCATCCAAAGGCCCGAGAGATCCTCTTCCTAAAGAAAACACACACATACGCACATTCTCTTCAAGGATTCAGATACTAACAGCGATCACAGCCTTTCCATTAGCTAAAATAAGATTCAAAAGTTGCATATAAGAACGCTGGATAATACATCTACATATTTGTGGTCAGATCAGGATCAGAAGGTGGTGGTGTCACGGTCGGCTTCCTCTTGAATTGTGCCGACTAGTTCATGGACTGCGGTTGCTATGTCATCCACTGAGCTCAGTTGGCAATCGTCTTCCACCTACACCAAACCGAAGAACAAAAACGATGACACACCGTTCGTTCAATTCCATGGCAAACAAGCCATGTAGGAAGAGTGCCGCGTGGTTGACTTGCTATACCTTCAGACTGAAAGAGCAGAAGGCCATTTCAGCGACGGTGGTGACGTTGAGGTGGAGAATCGTCAGCCGGAGGTCGTGCAGGCCCGCCACCATCTTCAGCAATTGCTTCGGCCGCCGCCTGGAGAGGACCTTCAGATTGGCGTGGCTCTCCACCATGGTCACCTCGATGTCGGCCAGAGCCGGCCGGTTCTCCTGCGCCTCTTCGCCGACGAGGCCGTTGTTTGCTCCCCGGGAGGAGGTGGTGGAGTACTGAGGGAAGGTGAAGAAGTCGGCAAAAGGAGCTGCGTCCGCGGTTTGCTCGATTCGCTTCCTGGCCTCGAGGGATTGAACTAATTGTTCGAGCTCTTTGACGAAGTTTATCGCCCCTCCAATGATCGATGCTTGATCACCCTGATTGATGATGATGCATGACATGATGGCTTCGCTAAATCTCATTCTCATTCATTCATTCATTCATTCATTCATTTATTTTAAGAGACTTTATTAAGAGGTAAAGCAATAAAAGCTGAACTGGTAATAGCCACCGGCCATATGACATGATCTCTCAACTCATTGCTGTGAGACAGTGAGATTCTTTGTCATTTTGGGAACCAAAGGACCCGAACGATGACCAGACATGGTTGTAAAGTCTGCCACTAGGCTCTGAAAACTTTACGCTACGAACAAGAAATCTGATAAAGAGAGATCATCAGATGGCACACACACAGATGTAGAAAATGAAAGCACGGCTCGTTGTTAGCAGGCAGATGTAATGAAGCGAGACCTCCATCCATGCTATTAGGTATGGACGCGAATTAAGTAAGGGTGGGGGAGGGGGAGGGGGAGGGGGAAAGGAAGACGAACCCTTTGAACGTAGGAGGCCGGCATGAGAGACCGGAGCGCCCCGAGGTACTCGTTCATCTGCTTCCGCCGGTTGCGCTCGACGGCGATGTGGGTCATTCTCTGGTTCTCCACCTCTTCCTGGTTCTTGAATGTCTTGATGCGCCTGCGCTTCCTCCGCCCGGCGGGTGCCTCGTGGCCGGCAGTGCCATCAGCACCGTCTTTTGCAGCAGTCCCCGGCGGAGGCGTGTTTGCACCGCGGGCATCGGTCTTTGGCGTCAGGGAGGTGCAAGGGGCGTCCAAACTCCCATGCTTTCCGCCACCGACCTCACATTCTGATTCCATTCCCTTCTGCTCAGCGAAGGCACGGCACCATGCTGCTCCTCCCACGTTGTACCGCTCCTTCATGGTGCAGCCATGGAGGTCTCGGGAGAACACCACCGCTTCCAGTGCCATATGCTTCGCTGCCGACTCCGGGGAAAGCACGAATTAAGGCACTCAGACCGAGCGAGCTCGCCCCTTTCCTCCGTGCGGAGAGGGAAACTTAAAGGCCTCAATGAAACCAAAAGAAACAGCACAGCATTTCCGGATGAAGCCAAAGGAGGGGAAGAGACACAAGTAACATGGCGTGCGTTAGTTTATTTGGCGATGGGTAGAGGGGGTTGGCTACGATGAGTTATAATTGAGCTTTGTTTTGATTCGTCCATAATTGATCTCATGTCAAAGCACAGAGATCGAGGGCAAAAAGGGGATGGGGAAAGGCTGACAGGAAAGTAGCCATGGCAGAAGAAGCTCTCCCCCTCTACATATCTTCAAGGGGTCCTGAGGAGCGTCGACGTGTGTCTGCGCTGTCGCTTATGTGCGCTAAAGAGAAAAAGGCCATGTGACCACCAGTGTCCCTCCTCCAATTCTTCTGCAGTCATCGGCCATAAAGGCTGAAAGCTTCTCCCTGGAACTCTGTCCATTGTTAGGTCAAACTTTTCCTGTTATCTACGTCCACAAATCTTCAACTTTAGCTTGTTTTACTCTTTATCTCCATCCGGTTTCTGCATCACACGAGCTTGGAGTAGTGGCAAGAACATGATCGAGGCTTCTTCGTTCTTTTTCTTTTGTTACAATTCATACGAAAAAGGATCGACGCATAATAACAGTGAAAGGAGGGACTAAAAAGGATGTATTGCTCCCACCTGACATCTACAAATCAACAACTTACGCTCCAGTTAGGGATGTCGACTGTCGCATGCATAGTGGTCGCGGGGACGGCATCACCATGCGCAACAACAATACCGAGAAGAGACCCATAGGCTTATTCCTCTTAACCCTTGTACAAAACTAGTGACTGCGTCAGGAAGTACAACTGTTCAAGGATTATTGTGATCCATCGCAAGACAATCTCTGTCCTTACAGAGTTTGGACGTATCGTAGATTTTTCCAGTATGGATGGCTAGAGTTAAATTTAGATGGATGGATGAACCCAAAATTCACTTACTTGGGAGGGGTAGATATGCCAAACTTGCGAGATTCCAAGTAATAATGGGGGTGAAATGTTTGATAGATCAGACAAGATTCCAATGAAGGTGCTGTTGCAGATGACAAATTGCATGAGCTTTCACTGTTGGAGGAGGCAGAGAATGATTCCATATCAGGGGGTTGTGTGACACCACTGTTAAGGTGATAACAATTGAATGCTCGTGCTGGTACGCTGTGGATCGCGTGGGGACGACGGTGTCAGGTCGTCCATGCAATAATGGCCAGAAAGATCTAAGAATGTTCACGGGGATTGGATTTCGAATTTATCTTTGTCGACGGATTTATTTGGTAAATTACAGGAAATGCACTTACAACACAAACTTTTTTACTCATTCTTCTTTTACCTTAAATAAGGTTCTTATGCTAACAAATATTTTTTGGGATACCAAACTCACTTATATATTTTACACCTAAAATATTAATCTCCGAGATGGTGTATTAAACTCATTTATCAAAGATTAAAAGTCTAAAGTCTCATCTGATATATACTTAATGCATTAAAATATTGACCGGCATAGTTTACTCATTTATCAAAAAAATGAACATTTCAAATCTTATATGACATATTTGAATGCGATAATTAGTTTAGTCAATAAATATTTTATCATATCATCACAACATATTACGATCAAAACCATACATATATATGTACATCTTAGGTTATCAAATAAAAGAAAATGATATAATTCGGTGTTCCAGTGTTAACGTCTCTTGGTCCTCGTGCCAAAGTACATGCAATGCACTTGCAACCCCCCCCCCTCCTATACTTACAAGGAACCCATACTATACATCCAAAATACCAACTTCCTCGCAAAGGTTTCGTCTCTATCGACAGTATAGAAGGGAACGATTTGCCTGGATGTGCCGTATGACTGTGCCATGGCTCCTCCTCTGTCGTTTACGTGTCACCGTCATGATAACTCCTGCCATGGAAGCACACACAGCATCATGCTACGTTAGTAGGCTGCATTCCCAAGTGCCAACACTCTGATCCGGTGAAGACAAAGCGCAGGGACGTGCGTCGGGATGTATCAGTCCGGGAGATGAATCCGTAGACACTGTATTCTGCACAGTCTTCTCGATCGCTTTTGTCTCATCTTTCCGTTGATAGTAAGTCGTCAATACTCCCATGTACGTACGACCTCTATACATACCATCCCACCCTTCTTTTGTCGCTGTAGGATGTAGGCAAAAGTGAGATACTAATGTCTGTGTTTTGCACGTATACGAAGACGGTTTGTGTTCTGGAGTGTTGCATCCATGTAAGGAGCTTATAAGTCAAGATCACGAAGAGCGGAATTGCTTTTTCATGACTTCTTTGGCATTGGCACCTCTCAGAATACAAGTGTGTGTTTCAGCGTCTTTATGATGTACATACATCATTCATTCATTCACGCCTTGTGCCTTTTCTCTACTGTTTCTCTGAACAACCCTTGGATTGTTCTTGTTTTAACCATATTAATGATTCAAAGATTCAAATCGATCGTTCTGTCTTCTAACACTTATAGTTGACAACAAATTAAAGAATCCTCCTTAAATTATTTTGGGAAGAAAATAGTGTGAGATGATCTTTCACTTATATTAATTATCTCCTCAGCCACGAAACCAATAAATCAATAATCGTGTCTTTCTCCTATTTTATTTTCTTTCCTTTGCTACGAGAAAAAAACTTGGTTTTTGCTTTTACCTCTTAGGTAACAAAGTGGAATTTTAGTGTTAGGAAAACCAAACAGTTTCTCATGAAAAGTTTGATTTGGTGGAATGGTATTGAAGAAAAGCGGAGAGTTTGTGAATTGCTAAAGAGGCGTTACCATTTTCATAATCAGAAACTCCACAAAAGGTAGGATGATATCGAGAATAATTACATAGAAAAGACACAATGAACAAAATATTTCAAAGATTATGAACTCAACACGTTAAGAAGATGTCTTCTTTTTGTGATTTTGTACAGAAACTTGTGGATGATTGTTGATAGTCGAAGGATATATATAATTACATTTATTTACATCTTAAATATTATGGCGTTTTTAATCTTTTTTGGAAGAAGCCATTGTATGACGACAGCCAAATTTTTGGTCATGCATGTGTTTCTGCTGTCTAGCATAATGCATGATGATATAATCAAATAGGATTGTATTGATGCGGAAAACAGTAATGCAGTAACATTCCGACAAAGATTCAACTATGACAACATCACGGGCTTCGTCGTTGGTCGACTTCATGACACTGAGAACCAATGCATGAACCTACCCGATCTTGTGGTTTCTTGGACAACTCCGGATCATATGCATACTCATGCACAGAGAGAGAGATATGGGAACAGCGTGGGGCATGAGAACCCCCTGCGGCTTCTGTCTCCATCTCCATCTTCAAGTTACTGTCACCAACCACAGGCACATGAAATCAAAGTCCATGAACAACACGCAAACGACATTAAACCACAACTCCAGAACGAGAGTTCGTGCTTCGTCAGTCCCACAAACACAAGTTGGCTCTCATTCATCAATCCACAAAGTCATTCTTTCGCATCATCATCAATACTATCATCATCATCACTACTATTAATATGTTCAGCTGGTCATGAACTCACAAGTTCGAAGTATCTTCTGAGTGCAATCATAAAACCATTCTGATGCATAGAAGTTTCTAAATGTATCTAAACATTATATGCAACCATTACATCTTATATTTCACATGAATCATGAAACTCACAGTCCACCGGTTCCTGATATTATCCTTTATTTCCTCATGTGACACTACTCGTCCACACCCAACAATCTCTCCTGTTCAAGAACGTTAATCTATCGAAGAAGCTTTGAGTGCTCTGTCTTGCTTCCTTCCGAGTCTTTGAGAAGCCGAGGACTTGATTTCCACTTGGATCGAGTGTCGAAGTTTTGAATGTTTTTCTTGATTCTGAGCATAAAAGCATGATGTGGAGGGAAAAGGAAGTCTTTTTATTGGTTCCCGTGCCAGCATATCATAATCAACCAACGCAAAAGCCCTCCTAAACATCATCTCTATCACTGAAAGTTCAAAGAAACTCAACGTCATTTTCTAAATAAAAATACCAAATTAAATTCTATTAAGAAATATGAACAACTTAGATTGAAATCATATAGGGAAAGCCAAATGCTTCGTTACCTTCGATGAATGATCATATATATTCTGTTGTTTAAGCATATTTAAGTCTTAAAGTTAAACGAAGAAAAACCAAAAATCTCTAACAATATTGCTTCTAAGATGATCAACATCTCAAGCGGTCGATTGCAACCCAATCTGTGACAGAATCTGATTTAAGTAGAATATTGATTGAAATCTAATTAGAATCCTAGTCCAATTATTCTACGATAATTGCATTGAATACAAATCAATTTTGATCCGAGATACCGGGGCTAGGAACTCAACCTATTACTATAATTCAAAATCAATTTAAATGGTTTTTAAATAATATTTATTATTTGAGAGATTCAAATCATAATTTGTGGAGAAACAAATAAATGATGTTGGAATCCTAATTGATTTAAATCTAGTTGGATTCCATTATGAATCTATTTTTGGTCAACATGTTGGATTACTGATACTAGTTTAATTGGTTTCTTAGAATTTGTATTCGTTTCAAGAAAACGAAAACCATTTATTAATATACTGATTATATTAATAGCTCTATTAAAATAATAAAATTTTAAAGAAAATTTCTATTTTATATTTCAAATATTTATTTAAAATTCAGTAACATAGATAGTAGTGGTTATACTTGGTATATTGAATGATGGTAGCTGAAGTGGCAAATGTGGAAGAATAATAATATTTAGAGTAATATATATACTGTATTAAACTTTTCAGCATTCATATGTTATTTTTTAAAAGATAAAAAATGTTGTGCATATAGTAAAACCTTAGACAAGTCTATATGACCTTTGCTATTAGTCACTTAACACTTGTTATTTACCTAACAAGCTAAAGAATCTTTAACTTTGCTAACTAAAGGTATTAATTAGTTTAATTGGTAAAGATCTTGACGATTTATTATTGCAAGGTCCTAGGCTCGAATTTCATCTTCGCCACTAAGAATATTTATTAATCTTCGGCATAAAATATTATAAGGAATATCCTAAATTTCTAATGAATTTTATTTCTCTTCTGCATTATCTGTCGGTCACAATGAGCTTATATGAAAAATGGGACCGGAGATTAGGGTTGAGAATAAAATCCAAATCATTTGCTTCATTTCCAATTTTCTTGTTATTTGATTGAAGTAACAAACTTTTTTAGATGTATCATTATGCGCAATTAGGTGCAAAAATGTTTTTGTTTTATTTATATTTAGTTGGTTTATTCAGATGTTGACTTAAAAATAGAAGCCTATGTATGGCATGCATAGAAAAATAAGAGGGATTGTCATGTAATAATGAAATTTAACAAAATTGTCCAAAAATAAGAAAAATTACAGGGACAGCTATTTCTAAAGTTTGTATTCCTTATTGCCAAGTTTACCAAAATGTAAGAAAGGATAACATAACAAGCACTCTTGAACTGTATTTGACCCTAAAGTTTTACTATGGTAAACAAACCAATTTTTATCAATAGGCAAAAACTTCAAGCCCCACACAAAAAAATATGATCTATTACGAAGTTGCAAGAGCTGTGGTCAGAAACCTAACAATGATTCTACTGACAGTCATAAATGGAGGGGTCCTATTGCTTGATACTGGACAGCCACTGAGGAAATAATGAGTGCTGAATAATTTAGAAGCTTTTTGTTTGGTAAAACCAATCATTAGATACATCAGCATCATGTCTAACAAACTGAAATGATTGATGTCCATACAAATGAACTTGGAAGAGAGTGATAAGAATGTTTCTGTTCTAAATAGTTGCTTGTTGGAAAATATGACAAGATGTGCTGAAAGAGTTATATTGACTGTGCACCACTGGGGATAAATTGATCCAAGACTTGCTCATGAATATATTTAATCACAATGTATTTGATCTTTGTAATTTTGTTTTATTCGATCAAGAAGATGTGAAGATTATAAATGATTACTGTGTTTTGGCCTTTCAAAATTTTGCTTCTATTTGTATTAATTCATCGTCGGAAATTACTTCCTCATCTTGTGAGCTATTGGTTTTCTCGTCAAAGATGGATCGATTCTGTATGCAGGCAAGTTAACACTTATGGAAACCAAATGATAATACTAATGTCAAGACAATAGGAAAAAGAGAGGAGAAAAACAAACCTTCTTTTCTTTAAAACTACTTGTACTCCATGGTTCAGAAACATAAGAAACTATCTATGAAGCATACTATTTATTGTAGAATTTTAGGAAATTTCATGGTGTATAATTTTTAGAAATAGTCTTCACCTTGATGAGATGGATAATTTTTTTTCTAATGCGTTATTATTTTGGTTGATCATGGTCTCACATCCTTTGTAAAATTTAAAAATGACCTTAATTGTTATAAATTTTAGTTAACCTTTACGACCTCGATTTTGCCCACCGATTAGGTCATGAGATACTTATTCAAAGTACAGAATTCAATTGTCCAATCTATGTCTATAATGCTTCGTGGACATGAGTGGAAGAAAATGTTATCCGATTAATTTTAACTAATTGTCCCATGTTTTGGCAGTAAAAAGTAGTTTTAATAAACTTTTATTAAATCAAGTGTTGAAAAGCTGTGATTAGATCTTAAAAATTTTGGTGGCAAAAAGTGGTCTTTCAGGGCTGTGATTTAACAATTCCTCATCACAATTTAATGGTCTAAGATTGATCAAAGGAAGAAGAAAGATATAATTGTATATATTTTTTAGTTTTATCATATTCCTTGTAAAGAAAGGCACAACAACATTAAGTGGATAAAAGTTCATTCCCCATTTCCTAGCTCTAATGACTTACTTGTGCTTCTAACAATATAATTTTTAGTAATAAAGATATGCTTATGAGTAGATTGGGTCAAGATTCAATATTATGCTTATGATACTCAATTTGAACTAGAGTTGCACTTCCTCTTGATGTCAATCGAATGTGTCGTCGCAGTCTAAACTTCATATTTGATTACAAAATACTTGTTGTTATTGTATAAATGAACCATCAATTCTGCATATATTTACTTCCATTTAAAAGTTACATAATATTTCTTTTCCATACACATATGACAGCCTTATTTTCTTGTGAAAACTAATTGAGAAAAATGGTTTGAAATTAAATGGACAAAAAAATAAAAAGCTTTCACACGTCAGATCACAGATCACAGCTTCAAGAATGATAACACAACCAAAGTAAAGGACAAGTTTGTATGTCCGAATGATACTTGGGAACAAAAAAAAAACTGTGTAAAAGGATCTTACATCGTTAAGGACTAAGGAAAAGTTTGACTTCAAATTGAAGCTCAAGTTTTCGGATTATGGTAATGATATATATAACTTTGGCAAGCTCAACTCATACTTGGCTTCTTAATTCGAATATTGACATCTTGTGTTAAATGAATCGATGTGGAGTACTTTTATTACCATAGTAATGATTGAAAAAAATACTTACTAATTCTGTGGTATATTTTTATGGAATATGCATTATTTGTATTGTGCATGAAATTAAGGTGATAAATGTCACTATATATATTTTTTGGATAACTTGGGATTCTTTTTAGAGGGATATATCGTACAAAGATTTGCATGGGGGCGTTCACGAGAGGCAACCCAGCAACACGCGGACGTACGTGATTTGGCGTCTTGCCACCGTCGGGTTTGCTGACGACGCCCGCCCTCTCTCTCTCTCTCTCTCCTTTCCTCTTCGCCGCTCTCCCTCTCTTGCATTATAAGCTGCAGACTGCAGCCTCTGGATACGTATTCAGAACGACCCACGGAATATTGCGTGCAGTTCTCCCTCTCAACCTTTATGATTAAGACAGCAAGTCAAAAAGTGTTCGTACGAGTCACATGAGGCTTGGGAACCGTGGATGCAAAAAGACACTACTGATGCATGAATCAGTTGAATGCATGCATGCATGCAGACACTAATCTCCTGTTAGAATCAGTTCAAATAATTTCGCCTTCCTTTTTGTTTATGTTTTCATTAGCAGAAATCTAAACATCTTCTCTCGTCTTTTTCTTTCACAACATCTGCAGGTAAGCAATACATATAGTTCTAGCGATCATACAGCACCCCAGCATCCATTATTATTATGTGGTTGGGTCCATAAGACTATCATTACACTAAGTAAAAAAGAATTATATAACGCAGCTGGAGATGCCTTATGGAAAATGATACTATGATCGAGAGCTAAGCATAAGATTGCAGACATGCCTTCCCACTGTTCATTCCGGGCTTCGGAACAGTAGTAAACTCTAACTCACATTCAATATGCATCGGTTTATTCATCTCCATTTATTTAGCACACACGAGGTAAGGAGTGAAGCTGTTGTAGCCTAAATAATACACTCACTAATTTTAAGAACGAAGCACTCCTACCCTTAGTAATTGTTCCCATGAATACTGCATTTTGTCCTCATTAATGCTCGTTATGTTTAGGTACTATCCTCATGATGAGGCCTTGGAGACACCAGTCTTACAATTGTATGAGTTCCCAATGATTTCGTATTTTACGACAAGAAGAAAAGGACACTGATACCCTCGAGGTTTTCATGGTGATTTGAACCAATTTGAATGCGGAGGGCCGTATGTGCGAGACTCGGACAAAGTTTGTCGGAACGTAATTGTTCGACCTTTTTTTCTCTATGATAATAAGAAATAACAACCGAAAGATGACTGATATGCTCAAATAGTTGTGATTCTTTTGCTAACAATTCCAGGGATTTTTTTTTTGTTTTTTTGTCTAATTTAGTATACTTTTCTGTGTATATCTAAAACCAAATCTCACTCAGTTAACGACGAAGTGTTGCGGGGATTAAGCATGATTCTGATGGCTTTTCTTTCTGTTCTGTACATGCAAGAAGTATACGTGGGTGTATAGAAAGAGATGGTTTCAGATCAGTCATGAAAGGCCTTGATCTAGGAAATTCAAAATATTTAGAAGCCAAAATCATATGATTGTGATATGTTTTTTAATGTTCATCGAACTATTTATTATATGATAAAGGGTGTAAAAACCAATTCTACAAAACAACAATCGAAATGATTGAACCTCATCTAAAGACTTTCATGCAGACTTGTGTTGATACCTATGTATTCTTGATCAGATCAGAATATTTTTGTCTAAAATCTCTTTTTTTCCTTTCGCTTGATGCGTATGTTAGAGTGCTTCGAAACATATGATTTTGCATTTTTAAGCATTTCAAAATTCGTAGACAATTATTTTATAAAGAATATCAAACACTCAGTCTATCAACAAGATGGCTCTAATTTCCTTCCCATCGACCTTCTTTGGGCATGTGAATGGCTAACACATCTAAGCCATTTCGATCAGGATATACTGTATATATGTACAAGTCGACGTCTAGTTCATTCATGTATCACACAATTTTACTGCAAAGATTAACTCTCTTTCGATATGATCAAAACTCAGGTAAGATCTGACTCTATAATATGGAGATAATGAATGGCGCAAGTCACATGAACATAATAATAGTTTAAAGGTCGCATTTATTGACACTTTATTTCTAGAGTTGGTGGACATGCAAAAAGCATTTATTGTTCTTTAAATGCTAAAAACACGAGGCATAGTTTCTGTACACCGGCCAGGATTGGACTCCATATTGTTCCCCTCTTGTTTGATCCATCCTAATGCTGCAGTGCACGTCGTTTATCCGACTAGGGACCGCACAGCAGGAGGAAGAGGTACAGGGTGACACCGCAGTCATTTCGTGGATGCAGAAAGGTATCCCGTTTTGCAGACAGAGTTGGAGCTGTGGAGGAGGAATTGTTGATCCTGCTCAACTCATTCATCCAATCATTATCCAACAATGATCATCGATGGTTCATGATTGGAGCTTAGGAGAATCCAAAGAGAAAAATAATAAAAACAAACAAACAAACAAACAAAGAAATTGTTTGATTGCACAAGTCCCTTGAAGCTCCAGCTATGTGTCTAATCTTACAAAGATCATGCAATCTATGGTTATATCTTTTGTATTATTTGAAGTATTAAAAGACAAAATTAACTTTTGTCCTCTTCATAAATCCCACATTGGTCGAAGTTTCGTACATTAAGTTTGTCCTTTGCTTGAATTATTAACATAGATGATTGAGAGTTGTTTTAACTGGAATCTCGATGCAAATGACATTATTCTAGTTAATTAAATTGATCATGGCTATTTTGTTGATTCTAATCCTTCATCTTTTTGTTCTTTTCTGATCCCAAGAACCAAGGAGTGTTGTTGGGCCACCCATACAGTTAATGTCTCGCGGCCTCTTTGAAGCCCAAATAATGATGGATGCCTCAAAATTCTGTCTGCGTTCCCTAATCCATCATTGGTATCCCATGTTTTTGCTCTGTTAGGGATTAAACTTGTACGTGAGCCAGCTGCCAGTTCCCTTCTATAGTTTCTTACTACATGAGAGCATACTGTTCATCAACACTTCATTGCTGTCGTTTGTTGAAGAAGCACTATGCGGCAGTGTAATCTCTCTTTGATCCCTTTTATCGATAACATTGGACGTGACAGAGAATACTGAATTCATATACGAGAGAACAGAGTACCACAATTGCAGCCGAGTTAACGAACAGTGGCCGTGCTTTTAAATCAAAGACTGCTGTATATTTTTCTACGTGAGATGTCAATATATTTCAAGACCTAACTGCGAATTTGGAAGTCCGTGGGATGAACCGTTAAAACCCACTCGATGGAGTCCGCGTGCCAATCGGAATTGGTTGGTCAACTCCGCTGGGCCCATGCGCGTGTCAGGCTTCCACCGTTTGCGCGTCCCGGCGTCGCCATCTGTCCACTTACCATCACCGCCTCCCTTCCACCGAAACGAACCCTTCTTCCCCTTCAACCCCGACTATACCAATGGCGAGGACGCGCCACCACCGTCGGATCACTGCTGTGGGCCACGACGGAAGCATCACGGCCGCTCTATTCCTTCTGGCGCTGCTTCCCCGGTTCAACTTCGAGCCCACTCCCACTCCCCCGAGCCCGAGCACCTACTACTCCGGCCGGAACAACCCCACTAGCTTCAGCCACTCGACGGCCACCCTCGTCATCGTCCTCATCAGCGCCCTCATCTTCGTCTCCTTCTTCTCCGGTTACCTCCGCCAATGCGCTGGCGTCGCCGCCGCCGATGACGCAAGGGGCAATATCTCAGGGGCCGAGCGCGGGCCGCCGCAGTGACGGTGGCACTTGGCAGGTGTTTTCTGCCTTCAATTTTTTTCCCAAATAAATCAGAATATGACGTCACGAAGTGTAATCCGTCGGTTTGGGTAATCCACGTTGGTGGAATTTGACACGTGTATATTAAAAAAATATCACATAATTATATTTCCTCTCAAGATACTTAGGAAAAAAAAAACAGATAGACATAAGTTATGTTTGCTAAATTGTATTAAAAATTTATTGAATATTTTATGATAAATTTATCATTATAATATGTTTAATATTTTATTCAAAAGTAAATACATATTTTTATTTAAATTAATAAGTAAACAATGTATAATCTTATAAAAATTTACATGGCCTAAATTTATAATAATAAAAATAATCATATAAATAAATATAAAATAATTTTAAAAATAAGTAAATAAAAATCGTGTTGATTTCTCATTAAATCATTTTGGTAATCCTACTTTCAAATTAATATATATATATATATATATATATATATATATATATATATATATATATTAAAAATCTACAAATACTAAAATGTTAATACTATTCTATGGTAGCATATATAAATGAATTGAAAAAAATAAAGTTTAAAAGATAAACTTTACATCTTGAGACAAAGGTTACTCAATTAGTTCATTATAAGAGATAACAAATCTTCATTTAAAAAATAAAGATATATGATATTAAAAAAATACATTATCGATTAGAACATTAGAGATAACATTACTCTATCAATTTATTTGTCTTAGTTGAGGTGTCTGAATAAATTTCTAGTTCAAGTCGATATGTGAACATTATGTATGTCATTTAATATAATAAATATTTTTTAATTAAAAAATTATTTAACTACTTTTACCCACTTCTTCATCACCTATTCCTTCTCAAATCCCATTTTCCCATCATTGTTTTTCCAATTTCTCTTCCAGCTATCACCCCTCCCCGCTATTACTATTTTAAACTAGATAGAAATCCCTCTCTCTACTTCCACTCTCTACCCTATCTATCATCCCTCTCTGGAAAGTTGACTTGCTAAACTCTTTAATTTCATACACATGTCTATAAGAAAAAAATGTCTTGTTTTTATACATCAAAGTCTTCTTCTTTTATGGATCATACAAGCTCTTAGGCCTCCTACTTAAATATCTTTCTAATGAATATATTATCTTGGAATTGTAAGGTACCTACAAAAGCGCAAGATCTGGGCACCTTAATTGATGCTATGCATTTGCTAGTATTACTTGAGACTCATATACAGGAAGTGGTAGCCTTACGAAGAATCAATGCTTCACTCGTTCGTATCAGGGCACCTGCTGCCTAACTCAAGGTAGATCGAGAGGATTATTAGTTACCTACAGGGCTAACCTCTTTTCATATTACCCTATATATAAAAATGCACAATCTTTACACTTTATTGTGGAACAAACAAGTAACAAGTCTTGATTGCTATCTGTCATGTACGCTAGCATGATCGTTGCAACCCCTAACTCATACTGGGATTTGCTTGGAAAACTATCATCCTTTCCGGTTTAACTTTTTAAGTTTTACATCCACGAATTTTCATAAATCGTTATGATTCTTCTAATCTAGATTCATAAATATATACATACATACATATATATATATATATATATATATATATATATATATATATATATATATATATATATATATATATATATATATATATATATATATATATATATATATATATATATATGTATACACACTTCTTTTAGTCATAGGTTCTTTATGATTGTATCTGTTTCTCTTCATAGATTTTTTTGAAGTGTATTCTCCATAGTAAAACTCCTTCCCCTCAAGTTGGTCTAAGATCATTGTACTAGATGGTCTAACTGTAGCTTGTCTCAATTCTTGTTTTCCATCAAAAAAGTGTCTATTGTATCGGAATATAAGACTTTGTTAAGAAAAAACTAGGGTTTTTTGTGATCATAGCTATATATTAGAATAGCTTTAATATGATGGTGATGCTCACCATCACCAAAGACAAATCATATACATGATTATTTTGAAAATTTTCATGCTAGTTAAATCTCATATATGCCTTGCATACAACTATTTCTCCACAGTCCTCTTCATTAAAAAAACAAAAAAAAATGCAACATTTATTTTTTTTATGAGTAAACCCTTGGCTTACTTGGATGAGATGATTGGGATTCTACTCAACAGAATAAATTTCTTTGTCAATAGAGATGATGTTGTGTTCTATCCCTTTTTTAAATTGTAAATGGAATGATGTATTGCATTTGTACTTATAAATAGTGGTTTTATATTTACTGGTTAGTCTAGCAACAAAGAAAGCATGCATTCAGGATCATGATAGGATATAATATTTGGTAATCGATATGCATCATTAATCTGGCCTCACTTGCAAACAGAGCGGAACAGCCTCCAACGCATGCAGAACGCGCACGTCCCTTGACCCACGTAAAACCATGCGATACGAGAGGGTCAAAGCCACAAGCATGCATCCATGTCTTCCCCTACGTGCATCACTGCCCCCACATGTTGAACGATGTTCGCCCACCCACCACGATATATCGAGCTCCACCTAAGATCCGAGGGAGAAGACGGACTCCGAGACTGCAGCATACCCAACCCGGTACCTCCACAGTACGTGGCCAGTGTTAAGGTTCTCACGATCCAGTGAAGTAGAGTCAGCTCTGTAGCTGATCCTACTGCTAACCTGCACAGCGAAACCTGTAAAGGGTCTCGAGTTACTGCCACTGTTGGCACTCACATGCGAAACAGTCAAAACGAGTAAGTTTGGAGATTTAGATCAACGCAGGCTCTGCTTTGGAGCATCTCCCACGAATTGTCTTAATCAAGTATTATTGTGTTGGCATGTTGTGGTGGCGCCTCGATCAGCGACGTTGCATCCATCCACTCGGTTTCCAACACAACACATCCCGGTGTTCTCGCCCGCATGAGCTCGCAGATGTTATCTTCTTTGTGTAGCTTGGCGTGAGGGGAAGGGGGGACATCTGTGTTCGGACGGGGAAAAGGAGGGATAACATGTCGAGCAAGCCAAACTTGAAAGTGACCAATCATGATCCCAAAGAAAGCGCACCCCACACCTAAGGTGACATGGTCCATTCCTTCTCTCCAGCACTGCTCAAAGGGATCCACTTCTTGTTGTCTGTGCCCTCTCGTTCTTTTGTTTCGTATGGAGGTGTTAGGACAGGGAGCATCCGTGTGTGAGGTGTCCGCTGGTTGCGTGTGTATGTGTGTGGGAGAAATGAGACAAACGGGTGACGGTGCAAGAGGAGGGAGAAGCTGGGATGAGGAATGAGCGCTGCACAAACGTTTCGGCACTTGTAATTCCCTGCCTTGTGTGAACACTCTGCGGGAATCATCGAAGCAACAACTATTACATGCTGCATAATGTCCGCTACATCACTAGCATTCCCTTGTCTATCCCTTTGTTTAGTTTCCATGCTTTGATTTAACATGGGATGTAAGGTTGACTCGATTTAAATATGATATGACAGTACGAATCTTAAGCGTAGAGTATAGCAAGGAACCATGCGTTCAAGTTGATCGGTGGTGATGCCTAGTTGGGAAGATGGAGGAATATGAGGTCCTTCTCATCTCAAAAGAGCATGTGTAGGAGCGAGAGAAAAAGAGGTAAAGCGAAAGTGGGAAAAGCCTGCGAAGCATAGAAATGGAAATCTCGGTCAGACCAATCTTTTATCGTCATGTCCACATCCAATATCCTTTCCCCCACAATCCTCTCTCTCTCTCTCTCTCTCTCTCTCTCTCTCTCTCTCTCTCTCATGTGCCTTCTTTCTCTTGGAACAGTTCCGAAACCGGTTTCCGTGTTACCACGGGGCACCGTTGTTGGGTGGTACTTGACTGGTCCTCCCGTGGTTGCGCTTCTTGCGAGATCCGCAGAAGACGGTGCGTGAAACATGAAACATCACCTCCTCTTCCAGCCGCTGCTCCTGCTACAGTGCCTCACTGAGACACTGAGTCGATACAGTGTCGTGTGCTCCCCTGTCGCCGTTCTTCTTGCTACATTTCGAAGCATCATTCATTGCTTGTCAAACTCTCTCTCTCTCTCTCTCTCTCTCATGCATTCACACCCCCGTCGGTGGTCTCCTGCCAGCTGACAGGCCTGACGTACGGCGTCAGAGCATGGCGTCAGTTCAACCCCTGATGGCCTGGCCCTTCTCGCATGACATGAACCGTTCCTTTCCCCACGCCATACCTTCACCTCCCCTGTGCCCGGAACACCAACCAGCTTTTCTTCCATGAACAAACAGCCAGCCACATCGGTGGTCATCTCTTTCCGCTCAGCCTGTACTTTCATCACCATCGGACACGTTATCTGAGAAGCGTGGTAGATGTTTGATGCGAGACAGACAGCTGATACAAGCCAGGCTTATCTTCCTTTATTAAATATTTACTATCAGGTGAAACTTTTACTTACATGACGTGTTTTTATTTGGAATCTATCCTACGCACTGTCTTTAACCATTCCCACTTCCACCAAGTTCCAAGAAGTGCGACTCCCTCTTCCTCTCTATCATCACCACAAAACGTTAGGGTTTTCTACTTCAAAATGGACGTGGAAGACTGGTCAGAGGTGCGTACATTTTCTTCGAAGCTAAACAGCAACACCTCTGACCTCAACAGTGTTCTATTTAAAAGATTTGTACATGAGGAATAGAGAAGAGTACTTAAATTTGCATGTTCCCATAGGTTGAGATGAGCAACGAGGCTCTTCCTGCGTGAAGAGAAGGACCAGATCAGATCGGATCGGAGTGTGGTGACTAAGATAAGGTTTCATCTAATACAAGTCTTTGGACTCCTCATTCCACACACATCCTTCCAACATTAACTCATCAATTGGTTGGAATTATTATTATTGCATAATCAACCATGATGTAGTTGATTACTGTCGGTCAACTTCCTAGCACCAGTCAACCAAAGCTTCGTTGGTCAACCGATGGAACGAAGCTATACTAAGAACCTTAACCTGAGATTCTTTGTTCCGGTCCATTGTCATTCTCGAGTATAATATTGAGTTATATCTTGCTTCTGCTTGTGATTCGTATCATGGGCGTCACTTCATGTTGACGTGACGCATGTGCAGTGCATCCACGGGTGAGAGTAACACAGTTAAAATCTAAGCTGTCGCACGGCTGAGTGGGGAGAGGTGCGTTTAAGTAGGTGGGGAGAGGGTGCTTAGGGCTGGGCTTAAGTCACCGGGACCGGCCGGTGGATTTGGCCGGCAGGCATCGGAAGCAAGGGAGGGAGTGGCACTTCACTCCATGGCAGAAGTCAGCTTGTCGAGGAAAAGCAAGAGAGAGGGAGAGAGAATCATCACAAAGCTATAGCAGAGGACGGTTTTTAGAATTGTTGGCGTCCACACTCTTCGCTCTTGTCCTCTTCTACACCTGAGCTTGAGCTGAAGAGAGAAGGAGAGAGGGAGAGAGGAATCGGCGGAGGAGCCGATCCGGAGATCTGACGGGGGAGAGCCGGTGGGCATGGATTTCGACGACCATGATGAGGGGGAGGAGGAGATGGATTTGCCGGTGGGTTCTAGTTACGACACTCCCATGGAGAATTCAGGTCGAGGAGAAGGAGGAGGAGGAGGAGGTGGAGGGAAGATGGGCGGAGGAGGGGAATCAGCGGGAACGATGACGGTGGGGGGTTCAGGCCATCGTAAAGCATACGGTGGGGGAGGTGGAAGAGGGAGGTATAGGGAGTGCTTGAAGAACCACGCGGTGGGGATCGGGGGGCACGCGGTGGACGGTTGCGGAGAGTTCATGGCGGCCGGGGCGGAAGGGACCCTCGACGCGCTCCGCTGCGCCGCCTGCGGCTGCCACCGCAACTTCCACCGGAAGGACCCCGAGGAAGGTGGCGCGGGGGGAGGAGGGGCCTCCTGGGGTGGTGGTGCAATGGAGATCTCAGGGTACCACTCCCAGTTCTCGCCCTACTACCGCACAACGGCCGAGTTCCTCCACCACCACCACTATGCGGCGGCGGCATTCGCGGGGCAGCAGCACAGGGCAGCGCCTTTGGCTTTGCCGTCGACGTCGGGTGGAGGAGCGCAGAGCAGGGAGGAGCAGGAGGACATGTCGAACCCCATGATGGGCGGCGGTGCCAGCGGAGGAGGCATGGCGGCGTCGGGGTCGGGGGCGAGGAAGAGATTTCGGACCAAGTTTACGCAGGAGCAGAAGGACAAGATGCTGGCCTTCGCGGAGCGGCTAGGGTGGCGGATTCAGAAGCACGACGAGGCTGCGGTGCAGCAGTTCTGCGAGGAGACGTGCATCAAGCGGCACGTCCTCAAGGTGTGGATGCACAACAACAAGAACACCCTCGGTAAGAAACCCTAAATCTTCCTCCTCCTCCTCCTCCTCCTCCCGATTAAGGAAGGTTTCTTCTTCTTTCCTTTAGTTCTTTGGTCTACTAGGTAGGTGGTGTTGTTTTGATCCCCTTGATCCTTTTAGTACTCTTGGCTGTTTGCATCTCCATTTCCTCTTGTTCTGGTGTTGGATTTCAACGGAGGCTTGTGATGGTTGATTGATGATGGGTGGGTCGCTCTTACGTGATCTTAATGATGGAGGACAGTGCGCCCGCCACTGGTCGTTACCTTGTTGGTGATGTAGTGCAGTGTGGGTTATCAACACCGGGGAGATGGGTGGGACCGTGTGATCGTAAGGATGATTTCCCTAATGGCAAGGCTCATTTAATCTAGATTTAATGAATATATATATATATATATATATATATATATATATATATATATATATATATATATATATATATCATCCTACCTACCCCCATGATGTATAACTATAAAAAGCAAAGATCTTTTTTCAAATAAGGTCGAAGATAAACACTTCATTAGGCATGATTTATTATTCCCCTAAATTTTATTTGCGATTGAAGATGTTGAAATAAAATTCAGATTATAATAATATTAATGTCCAATAAGTCTCCCACAAATTTATTCAGAAGAAAAAAGAAATCAAAACCAGCAAAATAAAAGATATTCAGTCAAATAGCTGTAATCATATAAACAACAAACATGAATATTGACTCTTATTTCAAAATTTAAGACATTAAGAATCATATATATAAAGCGATATTATTTAAGATCAAATCTCAAGGAAGAAAAAAAAAGATCAAAAATCAAAATTTACTCCAATCAGATGGGTCATTTCTTGCTCATCTAATATCAAGTTTTAAATAGCACAAGTTTTCCCATTTTCTAGGTTAGTCTATATATAAGACACTTAGCCTCTGCTAAGACCAGAGCCATAAAACTACAATGATCTCTCAAGTGACTAACAATAAAAATAGAAAATGCAGTAGAAGATACTCTTGCCAATATAAACTGCAAATATAATTTCACCAGTCCCGAAATATACCCTTACCCAGTTCATGATAATACATCATCACCAGAACGAGTTCTTGGGCCCTGGGGCACTGACCTTCCAGAGGACATGGGCAGTTTAATAGCTCTTTTGTCATATGATACAATGAAACTTATAAGGTCATCTGATAATGACACAACTTATAGAGCTTTACTAAAAACTGTGATAATTTAACCAAATCCATGCAAAAACTAAACATGGGCAGTTCATGAACACAGGAACTTACGCCAAGTGACAAACACACACCCATAAACGCACAACTTAAATCATCTGAAATTAAAAGAATTATACTGTTGTTCCTCAAGATATTGGATAGATGGAGACCAAACATTCCAGATCATGAGTTCACTGATGGTCACGGCAAGTGTCCTCGGGAATGTCAAGCTGTCCCTTGTAAAGCTTTTAAATGGCCTCAAGCTTGAAGCCACCATTATTACGGTTGAGACTCCTGTGCATCACGAAAAGCTTCCTGTAGATTCTTGACAGCGGCATCATAGCTCACAAATCCCATGAACCAAAACTCATGGTTGTCTATGGAAACAACCTGAATATATTTTTCTGCAGATTTCATTTTGCTGACTGAAGGATTAGCTGCTTTGAGCTGATTCAAAGGAATAACAACCTGCTCATAAACCAGGAAAATAAATTCATAATCTTCAAATCATCATTACCCAAAAAGAAGGGAGGTCAACAACACAAAATTTTCAATGTGTTGCAAGACTCCATTCAACAGGCTGTGACATTATGATCATCATTTTAAATTTGGAAAGAATTACAAAGGATAATCAACTTGGTAATGTATTTATTCCATGAGGAACAAAATTTTCACATTAGAAATAAGGAAAAATAAAATCAGCAACACAACTATCTGCAGAAACAAGGGCAAGGTAATTTCCACAGGAACGAGCAAATAATACATAATCATACATGCTTTCAGATACTTATGTCCAGAAAGTTCCTTCCACTAGGTGATTTTGAATAACACACGGGTATGAAATAACACAGGTCTCCGGATGAAGTTGAATATAAAAAGTAAAGAAAATAATGTATGCATTTCAGGTCAAAAGATACCTCCTAATATGTCAGCAACCAATTCTATCAATCTTACACATTTCCCAATCCAGCGAGAACTCAAATAAAATAAGCTTAATAATTAATAAGGTTATATTTAATCCTATATTGGTTAGAGAGTTGGAGAACTAAGGCCCAATGAAGGGCAGAATAAGGAAGCAGGGGTGATAGTCTCCCAGAAGCATTTTTAGATCCAAGACCTGAGGGGCCGAACCTTACAAGTTAACCCAGAACAGATAATTCTTCAGGGCTCACAGAGTTCACACCAATAAAAGCTGGTGGAGACCTTGTCAATAACCAGCCCGATTAAACTAGATAATTCGTTGCACATCCAATTTGATTTTGTAACATTCAAGTATACAAAAATGTTATTAACACAAGGGTTAAAGGTACTTAAGGCAGATAGCAGAAATCTGGACAAAGTGGGATATTACCATGATCTCACAATTTATACATCAGAAGCCAAGTAAATTACTGCAACCATGGTTCAAATTCCAAATTAAGTGTTCCTGAGTATGATGGTAGAACACTGTTGATAACAACATATAATATGAATATTTCACAATGACATGATGCAATTATATCATCAAAAAAATTAGAAGTTGAAATTAGAGTCTATTTATAGTCGCGAGAAAAATAAAATATGATCTTGATCATCATATTATCCAAGAGGAATATCTGCTTCTCCCGAGAAAAGGGGGAGGAAGAAAGGAGAGTTGGTTGAGAGAAAACAAGCAAAGGGGGAGAAGGATCTCCCTTTAATCTGCCTTCTTCTCAGTAAATGAAGGCCTTAAAGATATAACAGGATGATATGCCAAAAGTATAAAATTGAGGTTAATGTTATTTTTTCATAAATAAAAACTCAAATTTTAACCACTACTACGACATTTAAGAGCATAATAAGTGAGACAGATTTTATTATTTATATTCGAACGCTCACTCTGACCTGTGGGTTAGAAGTGTGACAACCTACAAGTGAAATTCAAATAAGGAGACAAACTGTGTCCCAGAGAGTTGAACACAAATCCTACAACTCTATAATATTATTAATGTTTTACCACTGACATATCATCCAAAAAGCTGATACAAATAAACCACAGGACACTAGTTTTATTGGAATTTGGTCTATCTGGGATCTTTCTAATTTATTTATATGCATTACTTTTACCTCAAATGGCACCTGTAGGCTGTTGTAAAAATATTAGGCTTAAAGCATCAACTTTAGCTCAGTTTCATTGCAAGCATCAACTTTAGTTCCCAAAATGTCATATATGCTACGGCTATACCTACGGCATGGATTCAATAAATCGCCATTATAATTACCATCAACCCCATAAGAAAAGTTTAAGTGTCAAAGATTTTCAAAAGTTTTTAGTAACTAAAATCTAATTTCCAAAAGAAGAGAAGATTTAACTATATATTCAAAGAATATGTAATTTAATCATGTAGTGTTCATCAGTGAAGCAAAATTGTTATTTTGAGATGCATGCTTAGTGTTACCATAGTTCAGTTAGTTAGAGCACCCATTTAGTAAACAATAGGTCTTGAGTTCGAATCTCAATGAAAAAGCATGGTTTTATTAAATTTAATATTTATTTTTAAACACCGCCAATACTGATCCCAAGCCCGGATGAAAAGGTAGAGAGTTACGTTAGGTTACTAACAACCAACGTAAAACTATGTCAGATATTATGAAGATGGATCTTAACCAATTTCAATATAGAGCTAGGTCAACACATAAATGGTGAGTATTAAGGATATTATTGTTGAGTCCAAGAATAGAGAGTTAGGTAAACACATAAATGGTCTAAGAATTATTATTGATAAGGATATTAAGAACAATGTTGTAGATGTAAAAAGATTTAGAGATATAATTATAGTTCTAAAATTTGTGAATGGACAAGATATTTTGAATGTCATTAGTGTCTATGTCCTTCAAGTTGGATTAGATGATCAAACCAAAAGAGAATATGCCTGTAATCGAAAAACTTATAATTGAAGGAGATTTGAATAGTCATGTAGAGAAAACATATAGTAAATATAAAGGGGGGGGGGGGGCGGGCATGAAGGTTTTGGTTATAGAGAGAGAAATGAAGATGGTGGTATGATTTTGGATTTTACAACTTTATATGATCTTATAATTATAAATATTTACTTCAAAAAAGAGATGAACATTTAATTACTTATAAGAATGGTCACAATTGTAGTCAAATAGACCTTTTTCTCACTAAAAAAAGTAGACAAAGTTATTTGTAAGAATTGTAAAGTTATACCTGGCGAAAGTTTGACGAATCAACATAGTGTCACGGCCTTAGCTGGAATTGCCTAAGGCGTGAGGCACCCTTGCGGCTAAAACGCGAACTTAGCTTGCGTTACCCAAGTTCCGAGTCACCCTCGTGGCGAGGACGCGAACTTAGCTTGCGTTGCCTAAGTCGCGCTTCGCCCTTGCGATCTTGCTCCGCAAGGATCAGCCCACTTTGTAACCTCTCTGTAAAAGAGAAAGTTGGTTAGTTCGAAAGAACGAGCGACGGACAAGTCCCGAAGTCTCGCGGAAAAGGGGAAGCTTTACAAGCAATTCGACGAACGCCTTGTGTGCACAAGAGAAAAGAGGGAGAGGGAGAAAAACAAGGCTTTCAAGGATGAACGAACAGCTGCAAGCCCACAAACAGCCGCTCACCTGGTCCCGGGCGCGAACACAAGTCCCCGTAAAGGTCACGTGCGAACTTGCGAAAGAGAGTTCAACGCCCGGTATATAACAGAAGCCCCATCCAGCCCTGTGCCACCCGGGGGGTTCCTAGGGGCTGAGATGGCTGACGTTTTGGTGAGTGGAGGCAGATTCCAGAAATCAGCCCGCGGCACACGTAAACGGAGCTGTTTTGGGGCTGTTTTGCTCGGTTCGGTGAGCGGTCGCTTTGTAACGCTGCAGCGAGTTCGAACTTACATTTTTACAAGCAAAATGACCCAAAACCAAGAGAAAACATACTGCCAAGCAGCTGTACATGTTGGGGTGAGCGACGAACGGTTCGTTGAACGAAGTTGTTGCGGGTGCGAAGCAACCGTTCGTGACATTCTCCCCCACTTAAACTGTCGACGCCCTCGTCGACGCTTGTTGATAGTTGTTGACGATTGCTTCTTCATGCCGTAGGGCGTCCTCTGGCTCCCAGCTGGCTTCGGTTCGGGGAAGCTTTCGCCACTTCACCAAATACTCCGTCTGTTCAGCTCCATTGGGTAGCTTTATCTTACGGTCCGCCAGGATTGTTTCAACTCGCTTCTCGTAGGAGGCAGTGGTGGGGGGTAGCCGAGTTGGTATACTTCGTGATGCATCTTGCGGATCCGAGTGGTAGGCTTTCAGGTTGCTGGCGTGAAGAACATTGTGAATTTTGAACCACGCCGGCAGCTGCAACTTGTAGGAAACATTGCCTACCCTGCTGATAATTGGGAAGGGCCCTTTATATTTGCGCACCAATCCTTTGTGGATTTTGTTCCGGAAGAATTGGAGTGATGCTGGTTGAAGCTTTACCAACACCAAATCGCCGACCTTGAACTCTTGCGGTCGCCTTCCCAAGTCTGCCCACTTCTTCATTCTTCTTGCCGCCTTCTCCAAGTAAGCCCGCGCGATATCTGCATTTCGATGCCACTCCTTTGCGAAATGGTAAGCTGACGGGCTACTCCCAGTGTATCCAATTGCCATAGTGTGCGGAGTTGACGGTTGTTGTCCTGTAATAATCTCGAAGGGGCTCTTGTTGGACGCAGAGCTCCGCTGCAAGTTGTAGGAGAATTGGGCAATGTCCAACAACTTCACCCAATCTCGTTGGTTGGCACTCACGTAGTGCCGAAGATATTGCTCCAAGAGCGAGTTTATCCTTTCAGTCTGGCCATCCGTCTGGGGGTGGAGGCTTGTGGAGAAGTATAACTTTGACCCCAACAACTTGAATAGCTCGGTCCAGAATCGTCCCAGGAACCGAGCATCTCGATCACTAATGATGTTGTGCGGGACTCCCCAATACTTCACCACATCTCTCATCATCAGCTTGGCCGCCTCCTCTGCTGAACAGTGTAGGGGAGCAGCAATGAACGTTGCATACTTTGAAAACCGATCGACCACCACGAGTATCGATCCGAGTCTCCCTACAAGTGGCAAGCTCGATATGAAGTCCAAGGAAATGCTCTCCCACGGCCTCTCTGGTACGGGCAACGGCTCCAAAAGTCCCACCGGCTTCCGTTGTTCCGCCTTGTCTTGTTGGCAAGTGAGGCACGTTCGAACATATTCCTCCACATCAATCCCCATCTTTGGCCAGTAGAAGGCCCTCTCCACGAGAGCCAATGTTCGGTGAATACCTGGGTGTCCAGCCCAAAGGGAATCATGACACTCTTTTAAGAGTTCACGCCTCAAATTGTCCACTCGGGGAACGTAAACCCTATTCCCTTTTGTGTAAACAAGTCCCTCCTGGACCCAAAATCGTCGTGCCTTGCCTTCTTTGATGAGCTGCATCAGGATGACTGCCTGGGGGTCACTATACAGTCCATCCCTGATCCTGGAAAGGAAGTTGGAGTGCAACTGACTTGCTTGGCCTCCGCCCTCCATTTGTATGGCATTCATGCGCTCCACTTTCCGACTCAATGCATCGGCCACGACATTTGCCTTCCCAGGTTTATACTCCATTGTCATATCAAATTCGGCCAAGAAGTCCTGCCATCGTGCTTGTTTTGGGGAGAGTTTCTTCTGAGTTTGGAAATAGCTCAGAGCGATGTTGTCTGTCCTCAGCACAAAACGTGATCCGAGAAGATAGTGTTGCCAAACCCGTAGACAGTGGATCACCGCCGTCATCTCCTTCTCATGCACCGGATACCGCCGCTCAGTCTCGTTGAGTTTGCGGCTCTCGTAGGCCACCGGATGACCCTCCTGCATGAGCACTCCCCCAATAGCGAAGTCTGAAGCATCTATATGGACTTCGAAGGGCTCCCCATAGTCCGGCAATTTGAGCACCGGTTCTTCCAGAACAGCAGCCTTCAGATCTTGGAATGCTGTTTCACATTTGTCAGACCACTTCCAAGGCTGCTCCTTCTTCAGTAACTCCGTCAGTGGAGTTGCACGCTTCGAATACCCCGCTATGAAGCGTCGATAGTAGTTGACGAAACCAAGGAAGGATCTCAACTCTGGCACCTTCTTTGGAGTTCGCCATTCCGCAACTGCTTGCACCTTTGATTTGTCCATCCAAATGGAGCCATCACCGATTCGATGCCCCAAGAATAAGATCTCCGTTTGGGCAAAGTAACATTTCTCCCTCTTCACGAACAAAGTGTTCTCCCTGAGAACCTTGAAAATTGTCCGTAGGTGCTTGACATGCTCCTCGAGCGTTTGACTGTAGACGACGATATCGTCTAAGTAGACGACCACGAACTTGTCCAAATACTCCTTGAATAACTGGTTCATGAGAGTGCAGAACGTGGCCGGAGCGTTGGTTAAGCCGAAAGGCATCACTAGGAACTCAAACGCTCCATACCTGGTCACACAGGTAGTCTTCGCTTCGTCGCCTTCAGCAATGCGCACCTGCCAGTACCCCGACCGAAGGTCGAGCTTCGAGAAATACTTGGCCTTGCCCAACTAGTCGAACAAGTCCGCGATGAGCGGGATGGGATACTTGTTCTTCACCGTCACTTTGTTGAGGGCTCGATAATCAACGCATAGTCGGAGGCTCCCATCTTGTTTCTTTTGGAAGAGAACTGGAGCTCCGAATGGTGCTTTAGAGCTGCGGATGAGACCACCGCTTAGCAGTTCACCTAACTGCTTTCTGAGTTCAGCCAACTCTGGCGGGGGCATGCGGTAGGGTGGTCTCGCTGGAGGCTTCACTCCTGGCTCCAGCTCGATGCTATGATCTACGCCTCTGCGTGGTGGAAGAGTCTTCGGCAACTCGGGTGGCATAACATCATTGAACTCCTTCAGGACGTTCGCCACCGCAGCAGGTTCTTGAATGGCCTTCTTGTCGAGCGGCTCTAGCTTCATAGCGGCCACGAATGTTAGTTCACCTTTCCGCACCCCTTTCTTCAGTTGCAAAGCTGATATGTGTTGGGGTTCCTTGGTTCCTCTCCGAGAGACGGGAACCACGCAGGGATCGTCACCCCCCATCATACACAAGGAGTTTAGGAACGGCATTGGCACCAACTTCGCTGCGTGCATGAACTCCATTCCAAGAATCACTTTGAAGTCGTCCAGTGGCACTGCCATCATGTTGGTGTTCCCGCTCCATGTTCCGATCTTGATGGGAACTCCCTTCGCCAACCCGGAGATTCGCCTGGCCTCCGAGTTCACCGCCTTCATTCGGCTTGGGCTCTTCTCCAAGATCAGCCCAAGTCGCTTTGCTTCTGAATCGACAATAAAGTTGTGGGTGGCACCCGTGTCCACCATAGCACGGGTTGTTTGGCCATTTAACTTGATGTCCACGTACATCAGCTCACCAGTTCCTGCTTTTTGTAGCCTTGTCTTCGTGTTCTCCCCCACTTGACCCCGCATGGCGTTTAACAAACGCATTGCTCCCATCCGGGGTCCTTGCGACTCCTCGCCGTCGCTGCTGGATTCAGAACTACTCGAACTAAGAGCGACAGCCTTGCCCTTGTCCGATTTGGGGGGGTGGATGGAAGCTGTTAAAGCATTGAGTGCCTGTTTTTGTGGGCACTCCCTCACCATGTGCGGCCCTCCGCACAAGAAGCATCCGCCAGGTTTCGGGGCCTTGCCTTTCGGGCTTGGCCCTTTGTGGGAACTCTTCTTCTTTTGTTCGCCCCCGAGCTCCTTCCCTCGAGAATATTTTGGAGGGCGATTGCTTGAAGATTGTTTTCTTCTTCCCGGGTCTTCTGAGGAAACAAAGTCGGTGAGCCTTTCTGCGGCAGCAATTGCCCCGACCAAATCGGCGACATTCCTTCGATGTAGTTCTTGTTGCGCCCATGGCTTCAAACCATCAAGGAAGCTGAACAGCTTATCCTTCTCGGACATGTCTTGGATGTCCAACATTAGCGCAGAAAATTGCTTCACGTAGTCTCGGATGGAAGTATTTTGGCGGAGTTGTCTCAACTTCCTTCTTGCGACGAACTCGGTGTTCTCCGGTAGGAACTGAGTTCGCAACTCCCGCTTCAAGTCCTCCCATGTGTCAACTCGACACCGACCTTGTTGGATCTCCTCCCAACGGGTTCTCCACCAAAGTTTTGCATCTCCGTTCAGATACATTGTTGCTATAGAAACTTTGGTTTCTTCAGAATCGGGCCTCGTAGCTCGAAAGTATTGTTCCATGTCGAACAGAAAATTCTCGAGCTCTTTGGCATCTCTGGCCCCTCCATAACCATGAGGCTCGGGTGCCCTCAAGTTTTGTGGTGGTGCAACGCGGGTGTTGCTTCCTCCCGCATTTAGTGCTCTCGTGAGCATAGCTACCCTTGAAGAGAGTTCCGCCACCACTTCCTGTAGGTGTTGCACGGAGTCTTTGGTGTCATCCGACAGTCGGTCGACTAGGGCCTCGACCTTATCGATCCTAGACTCCGCTTCCTCTTGCGAGCTCTCTACCCCGACAAGCCTTTGTTGGCCGTGGTAGAGTTCCTCCACGCTCGCTTCAAGAACATCCAGGCGGGTTTCCGCCGTTGTGAGTCTCTCCTTGTGACTCTTTTTCCCAGTTAGCGCTCCAGATTGCGCTTCCTCCGCTCGCGGAGAGTAGCCAACTTCTCGCTCATCACGTTCGCTGCCGCGCTCCTCTTGAGCGGCTCCAACAGCATGAGAGCGAGTGTGCACATGCAGCCCACCTGCGGCTGCTTGGGGCAAGGGTCCGGCTTGCCCCGTCTTGCTTGATTCGCCACGATGCTTTGCCATGGCGAAGTTGCGAAGTTCCTTCGCTGCTCGCTCGAAGTGCTTGCCCGCTCTGATACCACAATGTCACGGCCTTAGCTGGAATTGCCTAAGGCGTGAGGCACCCTTGCGGCTAAAACGCGAACTTAGCTTGCGTTACCCAAGTTCCGAGTCACCCTCGTGGCGAGGACGCGAACTTAGCTTGCGTTGCCTAAGTCGCGCTTCGCCCTTGCGATCTTGCTCCGCAAGGATCAGCCCACTTTGTAACCTCTCGCAGGTCCCGAAGGACCTGTAAAAGAGAAAGTTGGTTAGTTCGAAAGAACGAGCGACGGACAAGTCCCGAAGTCTCGCGGAAAAGGGGAAGCTTTACAAGCAATTCGACGAACGCCTTGTGTGCACAAGAGAAAAGAGGGAGAGGGAGAAAAACAAGGCTTTCAAGGATGAACGAACAGCTGCAAGCCCACAAACAGTCGCTCACCTGGTCCCGGGCGCGAACACAAGTCCCCGTAAAGGTCACGTGCGAACTTGCGAAAGAGAGTTCAACGCCCGGTATATAACCGAAGCCCCATCCAGCCCTGTGCCACCCGGGGGGTTCCTAGGGGCTGAGATGGCTGACGTTTTGGTGAGCGGAGGCAGATTCCAGAAATCAGCCCGCGGCACACGAAAACGGAGCTGTTTTGGGCTGTTTTGCTCGGTTCGGTGAGCGGTCGCTTTGTAACGCTGCAGCGAGTTCGAACTTACATTTTTACAAGCAAAATGACCCAAAACCAAGAGAAAACATACTGCCAAGCAGCTGTACATGTTGGGGTGAGCGACGAACGGTTCGTTGAACGAAGTTGTTGCGGGTGCGAAGCGACCGTTCGTGACAATAGGTTGATGGTATTAGATATTTACTATAGAAAATAGAAGAGAAAAAAGATAGTAGAAAAAGTTACTACGACTAGATGGTGGAATTTTAAAGATGATAATGTAAACACTTTTAAGAATAAGATGAAAAGGGAGACAACTTAGAACTTAAATAAGAATAATATTAGTATTATTTCAACTACGATGGCCAATAAGATTAGGAGCTTAACAAAGGACATTCTTGATGAAACAAAGGATAGAGATGTAAACTTAATAGAGAGTTGGTGGTGGTGCGAGGAAGTTCAAAAAATATTTTTTTACTAAAAATTATATTTTAAAAGATTAGCAAAATTATAAAAATGAGAAAATTTTTAAAGATATAAAGAATCTAAAAAAAGACTAAAAAAGCGATTAGTATGATAAAATATAAAGCTTATGATAATTTTTATAATAGATTAGGTACTATATATAGTAAAAAAGATATATATCGAATTGCTAAAGCATGGGAAAGAAAGTTTAAGTAATATTAGATGCATTAAAGATGAAAACAAAAAAATACTTATTAATGATAATAAAATTAAAGAAATATGAAAAATTATTTATAAAGAATATTTAATAAATATTCCATATAGGACTTAGATTTAATGAGAAATGATAGTGATAAATTTAATAATCATAGATTTATTCATAAAATTAAAGCTAATGAAATAAAAGATGCATTAAAGAAAATGAAAATAACTAAGAGTGTGAGGCTTAACGATATTCCTATTGAGTTGGTTAACTAAATTATTTAACGAAATCATGAGATTCAAAAATATGCCTGATGAATGAAAAAAAGAGTTTTATGGTACCAATTTACAAAAATAAGGATGACATAAAAAATTATTTAAATAATAGAAGAACTAAAATCATGAACCATATTATGAAACTTTGGAAAAGAGCCATCAAAAGTAAGATAAGGCTTGAAATAAATATCTCTAAAAATCAATTTGGTTTTATGGTTGATCAAATCAATTTGGTTTTATGCCTAGAAGATCAACTATAGAAGTTATTTATTTATTAAGACAATTAATGGAAAAGAATATAGAGGAAAAAAAAGATTTGTATATGATTTTTATTGACTTCGATAAAGTCAATAATATGGTTTCTAGAAATTTATTATGGTGACTTTTAGAAAATAAAAGTGTATCCACTAATTATATTTTGATATTATTGAAAATATAGATAATAATATAATTACTTGTGTTAGAACTACAAGAAGTGTATCGAGTGAGTTTCCTATTAGCATAGCGCATTAAGTCCCTACTTTTTCATATTGATAATTGATGAACTTATTAATCAGTTACATGATAGACATCCCTAGTATATGTTATTTACTGATGATATTGTCATAATTAATGAAAGTCTAAGTAAAATTAATTATAAGCTTGAGCAATGAAGGCAAGCCTTAGAAACTAAAGGTTTTAGATTAAGTAGGACTAAAACTGACTATATAAAATATAATTTTAATAATTCAAGAAATAGACAAGAGAATATAATTAAATTGGACGGACAAGAAGTCCCTTAGATAAAAGCTTTAGGTATGTTGGATCAATTATTTAACAAGTTAGAGCGATCAATGAAGATATTATTCATAGAGTAAAAACAGAATGGTTAAAATGACGAGAGACATCAGGAGTCTTGTGTGATCATCGGATAAAATTAAAAAAAAATTATAAGACAATTGTTAGATTAATAATACTTTATGGGTCGAGCATTAAGTAGTTAAGAAAAAACATATACAAAAAGTTTGTTGTCGAAATGAGAATGTTACGATGAATGTATAGAGTTACTAGGAAAGATAGGAAAAAAAATACTCTTATTCATGAAATGAGAATGCTTCAATAGGGGGATAAGATAAAAGAAGATCGCTTAAGATGGTATGAGGCAGATACTGAGGAGACCTCCGGGTGTGGTAGTTAAAATAGATAAAATAATCAATGTTAATGATATGAGAAGAGATAGAGAAAGATTTAAAAAGACCTTAATGAAAACTATAAATAAAAATTTAAATACTCTTAACTAATAAACATATGATTTTTTATAAATCTCAATGACAGCAAAAGATCCATGCATCCGACCCCAAATAGCTAGGACTTACAACTTTGTTGTTATTATTGTTGTATGCTTAGTGTTACCAAAAAAGATCATTATAAAAAACTTATCCAAAAACGACTTACCACATATACTATAATGCTTAATGATTTTACTTTCTTTACTCTCCTTCACTAAGCCTCTGCTTTTCTGTTGATTTCACTTTCTTCAATAAAATTTTGTCAGATAAGTTAATCCTCACATATGGGTCACATGTAATGTTTTTTTGATGATCTTCTTTCATGATATGATATCATCTATGTGAAATTAATGAATATTTAGCATTATATCTTAATCTACTTGTAGATAAGCCTATAAAGTACACACAAGTGTGTTATTTACCTACATTCATGTATATAAAACATGTATTCTTCATACACAGACACGATCACACATGCTTATGGACTTTACATATTGCATACGTATGTATCAATTCAAATGAGTAAATATAAACTTGGTTCTCTATGAAAATTCCCACATAAGGTTCAAGGCAATCTTGTCATTGTTCCTCGGGTGATAAAGGCACCAAAACTTTTAAACAAAATGGATCCCAATTTCATATTAAATATTAGGACAAACAACATAGTCCATCTAACCCTTCCTTGCGATCATAAAAATTAGCTCTTTAGATCATTCTATAAGAAACTTGAGTAGAATCCAATAATTGTAAGCATTAACAAATATTTTTTCCCTTTGTACATGCAATAGTGTGTCTGCTCATGCATATGGTTCACACAATGTAATAGAGGAACTTCGCAGAGGAATGTTCAATCCTCAAAAGTTGGAAAGAATCCTGTTGGCTAAATTAAATGCATGTGGTCTTTCACTTCTTGGACTGAACATTTACGGTGCTTATTCCTACCATGCTTATGTGTCAAATTTTAAAAATCGTAAATAATAAATATTTTGCTTTGTTATGTACATGAGTACAAAATACGCTGAAGCACATGTATGCACAATGTCATAAATGGCCTTCTCTAGCTAACAAAAGAAATATCAACTCCTAAAATTCTGTTGAAAGATACTTCGGACGCATGATTCTGTTGGATAAACTTAGCATATATGCTATTTTCCTTCTGTTCTCAGACATTACCAGAGCTTATTGCTCCTGTGCTTAACAAAGAATCTAATATGAAGGTCCAAAAGGTGAAATGTCAAAAAATTTCACTCTGTTGGGAAAGCTAGCTCCCATTCTCCTCTACATTAATGTCATTGTTAGTATATTTGAAAATGTTCTTCTAGGTCTGACTATGTACACATCGATGCACAAACTAATATAAGTTTTTGATATTTCCATAGACATATTTCTCCTATAATCGGTGGAATCCAGTAAAATAAGATCACAAGTTCATGATGCTAGTTATGTTTCAGAATACATACCTTATAATAACTCCATTCAGTCTGATCCCCGACTTTGTAGGAAAGAGGATTGTCACTGCAAAATGCAAGTTTTGCTGTGGAGAGATAAAGAACTCCCATAACAGGACCAGCAGATGTTGACAGATAGCACGCATAGGATTTCTTAAGTTGCTCTTCAGGAAGTGTGTCAAAAGTTTGTCGAAATATCTTATCATAACCACCTTCTGCAATCACTTTGGTACCCTGAGCAATCCTTCCCATGGTAGCTTCAACAAAACTGGGTCCAGTGTTCACTGGATTGAATAGGAACACAAAATATCAATAAATATGCCACTGGCCTACTAAATAAGCAGAGTAAGAATGATAAAGTTTTCATAAAAGGAAGTGAAAGGGCAAAGATCAGCACAATTATTTAGCTAAAAATGACAAATAAAGGTACATTAATTGAAAATAAAATGAATCAGCTAAAATGACTCGTCAATTTAGTATTAGTCTTACACTAAATTCAGCATGACACATGAAATCCACTGGTGCATATAGAGTTTTGGTTTTTTTTCTAGGATCATCCTAAAACATGGAACAAGCTATATCTATGTGCTAAAGTATAGATAGTATAAAAAAATTGTATGGCATGCACATTTTATAAATTTTAGAAATGCCACCTGTCATGATTAGTGAAATTAGGTGAGTGCTCATGGTCGATGTGGTTAAATTGTCACTGTGCATTTTATTACATAAGTTTGCTATACATGACAAAGCGGTTGTTAGTAGGCTACATCAACCATTGTTGACCTCATAGGTTGATAATAATCTAAAAGAGCAAAGTTCTATAGAGCTTCCTACACGATGTCAAATTTTAGACTTCATAAAGAGAATTTGATCCAGATTTTGTTTGACTTACAAAAGTGACTTACTACAAGTACATATATCAAATAGCTTGTAGTTATTGGTTATAATTAACTAAATATAAACATATATATTATTGGCTAAATTTTCACTGTGCATTTTATTACATAAGTTTTCTATACATGACAAAAATAGCAGTTGTTAGTAGGCTACATCAACCATTGTTGACCTCATAGTTTGATAATAACCTAAAATAGCAAAGTTCTATAGAGCTTCCTACACGATGTCAAATTTTAGACTTCATAAAGAGAATCTGATCCAGATTTTGTTTGACTTACAAAAGTTATACAATCTATATCAAATAGCTTGTAGTTATTGGTTATAATATAATTAAACATAAACATATATAATATAGGCATTTGCAGGTTAATTCTAAAGAGAACGGAAAAGTTACAACTTTGTTCATTTTAGTTCTATGTTGTCAACAATTCAAATTTCCTAGTCAATCTAGTCTACAAGCCCTTCTAATGGCTAAAACTATTGGCAAGAGCCAGCCATATGACTTATCCACCCATCTGCACAAGTTATCTACCCCCTTCCCTTGCTCCTCTTCTTTTCTCACACAAACAACAAACGACAACTAAAACTATTTCTTAAATTGCGTGACCTACTGTGATGCTCTTAGCATATACCCTGTGAAGTTACCGCTTGCATATATAGCTTGCTACCACTGTAAATAAACAATTAACTCCACTTAAAAAACTTGTCTTTAGCTTAGACCCATGCCTATGAATAGGATACATAGTTCAAGCAGGTTAAAAGTCAATATGAAAAATCAAATTACAACCTATCAATTGGAATGAAGGATGTGAATAAAATGGAATTAGTCATTTAACAAGTCAACAGGCCGAACTACCATTATTCCCTGCAACTAAAATCAGATCATAATGCAAGAAAAAGATACGATTTGCACACTATTTTTGGAAAGTTTTAGAAGCAGTATATCCTTACCAGATCCCAAACAGGGAAACATAACTGACTGTAATTAACAGCCAAAAAGGATTACCTTGCTGCAACAGGCAAAGAATAAGAATATCATAAATTTTCTGCTACAATCGTTTACCATCCTCACATATCATTGGATTTCCAGTTTAAATTTTCAATAATTTTGTGTTCCTTGTTCACTCGCATCTTATCGCACCTCAAAATTGTAAGAACCCAATGTTAGAGCTTCATATCAACAAAAAGTAAGAACCCAATGTTACATCCGGATTTTCAATAATTTCGTGATCTTCCTTGTTCACTCTCATCTAATCTCACTTCAAAACTGCATTACATAGAACGAATTAGCGCTTACTATCAACCAAAATTAAGGATCCTAAGTTCCAATATGCCATGCATAAAAAAATTCCACAGTTCTATACTGCAAGTCAGTAGGGCGAGAGAAGGGAAGGAAAGAGTCATTCTAGTATCTACGTAACTATCTTCGTAGCACATATATTTCCTTTTAAGATGTACGCATTCAAAACGAGATGAGGAGGAACCCTAAAATTGCAATACTCACGGTGCTGCCATGTATTTCTGGAGAAATCCTCAGCTTTCTTCGCCGACTCCCCGACCTTCTTCCCCCATCTCTTAAGCACGTTCTTCACCGTCTCCGTCGTACCTAACCATTCCGACCAATCAATGATCGACCTTGACAAACCAAAAATCGCACCCCAAACAAAAAAGAAGTGGGAAAGCTCTACCTTTCGAGGAGGAGGAGTTTGCCGCGGGGGAGCGAGCGACGTAGGGGTTCGACTCAGCCGGCACCGTGGCGGCGGCGGGGGCGGGCGGGGCCTCGATCGTAGTCGGATCAGGCGGCAGGGTCTGGGGTCTGGACTGCTTTTGGGACTGAGGGTCGTCGGGACCAGGACCAGGAGGCGGCGGCGACGGCGGGGGAGGGGAAGCGCCGTCCTCCGCGTGGTGATTCGTGCGCGGGGCAACGTCCGGCAAGTGTCCGCCGTCGGATCCCGTCTTGGCAACTAGATCGACGGCCGAATCCATCGCAATCGGGTCGGAAACCTCCGGCTGCTCTTCCTTCCTCGAGGTTCAGGTTTCCAAAGCTCCAATTTCGGATGCGGTCCTACGCCGGACCACGTTTAAATCATCGTACTTAAGTCGAGTCCCAAAGAGCGCTCCACGATACACTTGTGACATAAGGCAGCGGCGCCGTAACGGCACACCAGGGCTTTCGAAATTTTCGACCGTTATAATGTAAATTTGACCGTTATAAATACTTCAAATCGCGGCGGGTCATAGTGCATGGATTTGGATTTGATGGATACAAACAAGATAACGGATGTGACAGCTCGTTATTTCGTCTACATTATCCGACTCGTAATTGGTTCGATTGGATTCCGTTCCGGTCAGCTCCTCCCCAGTACGGCGGAGAGAGGCGTGGCAGAGATCTGTCCGTCGGCTAAAGTTTCCCAGGCATCAATCAGAGTATCTTTGCTTATATCTTGAAGTCAAAATTACTTGTGCCTTTGGCCACAAATTAATTATCCAGTTTTCAAGATACTTTACTGGATGGAATCTTTATTGGTTCATTTCATGCATAGGTTTGGGCTCTTCATGCAAAAAATTGGTACAAAACTTGACTTGGGCCACATGATTTAACCTTAGAGCCCCCAATAAAATTATGTCTGGCATGGATTGTCGGGACAATGCTAACCCATCGACTCATCTGATTCATTTAATTGACTTGGTGGATTTGAGGTCAAAATTGACACCCTGATCGAGACCTGTTACAGGAGTGACCAAGCCATGTGGCCAAGTGGGTCCATCACTTGGGACTACCTAACTGCAAGTTGGTCCTTGATTCCTACCCAACCCAACCCATCCAGCATAGTTACTTACACATTAAAACAAACAATAATGAAACTAAATGTGTGTGACATTAAATGTTTTTTCTGTTACATGACTATATAAATCAATTACTACAAATTAGATTTAATTTTTTTTATTCACTAATTTAATTCTATCAAATAAATAATAATTGGTTGATAATAAATAGCATGAATTCCTCTGCAGTGGCGTGGAAGGCAGGCAGGAAGGCAACATGTCCACGTAAGGTCATTGAATGGGGTGCAGCAGATCCCCACCTAACGTAACCTAAGCGATAAAAGTTTTTAGGCCGAATTTTTGAAATATATGTATATATATATATATTAATTTGATATATATATATATATATATATATATATATATATATATATATATATATATAATCTTAGACACTGAGCCTAAAGTGTTTCTGCCGAAAACAGTGGGTTTGGAGCGTCGAATCAATAAGACTATGCTTACTGATTTGAATTAAAATAATTCATATTGATTCAATAATATTTTTTAATTAAAAAAATCTAGAAAGTGGCTAAAACCGTGGATGGTGTTGTCCTCCTAAGACTAGATGAAGATATAAAAAGCTTCTCTTTTGCTACTTTTCATCTTCTTATTTATCATCTTTTTTTTTTCCATATTTAAGACCACTTTAAATAATATTTTTATGTGATGTATTATTTTTTATTTTTATCAAAAATAGTGAACCACCTATTAAAATTTTATTTTTCTAGATCAAATTATTTAACATACATTGTTGACCTACTTAAGAACTCAAATATAAAGGAAATAAAAAAAACATAGAGAAGATAAAAAAATGACACATTGTTTAGATGCTAAAAATTCAGATCTTTTTGAAAAGTGTGTCTATCCGATGCATAGTTTTTAATTTTTCATCCAAAATAATGCATCATCAATTAGATTTTTTTTTCTAAACTATTTTTTTGACATAAATTGTTGATCTATTTAGAATCCCAAATATAAAAAATATATTTTAGGCATGTATTATAATTTATTAGTAATATAAAAAATCAGTAGAAAATAAAAAATGACACTTTTCAGATGCTCAAAAATCATAAAAATACTAAAAAAATATCTAAAATGAAAAACTAGTAACATATGTTATAAGTGTCATATTCAAATTTTTCTTAAAAAATTGAGATCATTTTGAATAGTATATCTATGCAATGCATTATTTTTTTATTTTTCTCAAAAAATAGTGCACCACCTATCAGGAAATATTTTTTCTAGACCAAATTTATTACCTATATTGAGGACCTAATGTTTAAATGCTAAAAATTCATGAAAATTTCAAAAAATTCTCTAACCTATGGCATATATCCATAAGTGTCCTATTCAAAACTTTCCTAAAAATTTAGATCATTTTGCAAAGTGCTTTTATGTGATGTATAATTTTTAAAATTTTCTCAATAATAGTGCATCACCTATTAGGAATTTTTTTTCTAGACTAAAGTTTCTACATATATTATTGATTTATTTAGAAGCTCATATGTGAAAAAATATTATATGGATACCTTATAATGTTTTTTAGAAATAGAAAATTGAGAAGAAAATAAAAAATGACATGCAATGCTAAAAAATTCATAAAAATAGCAAAAAAAATTAAAATAGAAGACTGGTGACATATTTTCATAAGATTCCTATTTAAGCTTTTCTAAAATTTTAAGATTATTTTAAATAGTGCACCTATGCAATGTACTATTTTTGAATTTTTCTTGTGCATCACATTTTTTTTATAAAAAATTTTCTCTAGGCCAAATTTTCTACATATATTGTGAACTCCTTTAGAAGGTTAAATTTTAAAAAAATATTATATTGATAAATTATAATTTGCTAGAAATAAAATAAGAAAGACAAAAGTAACACATTGTTCTAGACAATGATTTTATTTTATAAAAAATGATCAAAATATTAATAGTAAAATAATAATTTTTTATAACAATATTCAGAATAGAAAACATCAATGCAACCCTTATAAATCAAAAAAATAGAATTTGGAGTAAATATTTTTATAGGAATGTATACCTTAAATAATCCTTGTAGCCGTATAGCAAATAATGTTAATTGTTGCTATAGTTTTAAAGCTTTAGAAGTTAAAAAATGCTTAAACCGTAAAACCTTTCTTGTGGTAGCTATAGAATACAATGATGTACAATGTCAACGATGCTTAGAGGTTATGAAATATATTATGTTAACAATAATAGAATAAATAGTGATAGAAAATACAAGATCATATAACACACATCCTGTCAATTGGTAAATATAAAATATTGATGTATAATGTACGCTAAAAGCATCGATTCAAATTAGATCGATTTTTTATTCGATTTAATTTTATATAAATCCAACGACTTTTAAGGTTGATATTATCTATATAAAAAATACTGTTGGAGCAATTTTTTATAGTAAGAGTGCTATATGAAAAAATATCAAAAAAAAGATATCGCTTAAGTTTTAAAGCTTTATAAGTATATGGTCCCAGAAATAAAATGTCTAAGTCATGTCAAGTACGCTTGCTGTTTGTTCCATGTAAAGGGACTTGCGGTGCATCATTTCATTTAATGTCCACATCTATCTACTTTATTGAAGCAGGATTATGTTACTAATACACATAAATCAACGGACAATGTGGTTTAAATCACGTTATGTTGAAGATGAATTTGACGAGATTTTAATCCTACTAATAAATATCTCAACCGTTGCTTTGTCCCAAATGTGGGTCCCCTCAAGGGGGAGGCAATTGTAAGCTGGTTGTTCTTATCCAACCATGCGACACGCGTCAATCCACATCATCCATTACATGCGATCATCAACTAGAAGATCAAAGTGTCGTGCGTCTCTGTGTTTGCTGAAGACGTGAACCTAAAAGCCGCGTGAATGCTACGAGGCCGCCACGTCGGACACCCTCCGGTTGCCACTGAGCGGGTGCGACCGCTTCCCCTCCCTCCTCCCCCGCATGGCCCACCGCGCGAGGCGCCGCCCGCGCAAACCCATCCGCCGCTCCGCCCCCCTGAGCGCCGCCACCACCTCTGCCATGGAAGGCCTTTCCCTCGCGGCCGCAGCCAAGCACCTCCCCGCCACGTCCGCCATCGCCCTTGCGGCCTCCTTCTCCCTCCTCCCTTCCGGCGCCGCCCGCGGGTCCCATATCTCCTCGTACCGCTCCTCCTCCAGCAGTCGCCTCGCCCAGTCCACCAGCGACGGCGGGCTGTACTCCACGTCGATGGCTTCCCGCCCGCTGAGGACCTCGAGGAGGACGACGCCGAAGCTGTATACGTCGGTGCTCCTGCTGACGTCCTCCGGGTGGACGTAGGCCGGGTCGAGGTAGCCCATGGTGCCGGCAGGCTGCGGTAAAACGGCAGCTTCGTGGCCGTCCCGGGAGGACAGGCGCACCGCGAGGCCGAAGTCGGCGAGGCGGGGCCGGCCCTTGGCGTCGAGTAAGAGGTTGGCGGGCTTGACGTCGCGATGGGCGACGCAGAGGGAGTGGAGGTGGGCGAGGGCGGTGGCGGAGCGGAGGGCTAGGCGGAGACGGCGAGGGAAGGGTGGTGCTGGGCGGAGCTGGTCGTGCAGGAGGTCGTGGAGGGACCCTTGTGGCATGAGGTCGACGACCGCGATGCGTGGGGAGGGCCCGGCGGCCGGCGTGGCGCCCACAAGGTTCACCAGGAGCGGACTGCGTGGGAGGCAGGAGAGGAGGTCAATCTCGGCGTCTGCGGCTGAGGGCGAATCCGAGGAGATAGAAAACTGGGAGGGGAGCTTGGCAGCGGCGAGGAGGCGGCCCTGATCGAGCGAGGCTAGGAAGACGGAGCCGTGGCTGCCGCGACCGAGCAGGGAGGAAGCAGAAAAGCCGGAGGTGGCGGACTCAATCTCCTCGTGGGTGAACACCCGGTGCTTGGGTCCCCAAGCTTGTTCTTCTTCTCCGTAGGAAGTTCTGCAGCAAGAGAAGGAAGACCTCATCTCGTTGGAGATCAAGTTCAAGACCGATAGAGATCAGTAAAATGGAGGAGGGGCGAAGGAGCTGACGGCACGAAATTTGAGGTCCGGTGGTTCGCAAGAGGGAAGGGCCGGGGAATACAAGGGATGGCGAGCCGGCGCGTGGTGGGAGGGATGTCTGTTTCGTGTTCAAGAACACTGGTATATGCAAATCAGTTCACATTAAATTCGTACTCATATCCTCTACCGGATAGGTGATTGGATGGGACTACGGGGGCCGCATTTTCCTCCATCCTTAGTCAGGTAGAAAACGTGCGAAGGAAGGATCACAACTACTGGTGGCTTCGTCATCTTACCCAACGCAGCGGTTGGATGAAGGGAGACGCGAAGCGTGGGTCCAACTGTTCGGGTTTGACACGCCTCCTCTATCTACTACGACTCTCTGTTACTCTCACTTGTGAATTGGGTTTGAGTTTGACCAAAATAGATGGGACGTCAGAGACTACCTAAGAAAGTCCACAACCTTAAGCTTGAAGTCTTTATGCAACTCCGGTATCCGGCAATGTACGTGTTTCCCCTGTCATCCTTCTTGAGCAACTTGGTGACGTCAACCATGGTTGACATTGTCTCATTGCACGAATCTGGTGCCCATGTTCGCAACAGCCAACTCAAAGTCATCTCTTTGGGTCAATGAGAAGAAGTCGTACCACATTGTTGAGTCAGTTTGTGAGAACAAACAGCATTAGCATTTCACGCAATGTTAATTGAATTTAGTTGTTACTTTTCTATTATTTTAACGTCTGACTTGATTTTGCGTTCGTTAACTGATCACCATTTTGAGTTGATGTGATAAAAATTGGTGTGATGAACATGGGATTGGTCATAGGTTATATAGATTTATGTCTGCATCACCTCCTTTTGCTCAGGCTTTTGAGCATAAAAGTCAAAAAAAGAAAAAGACATGTGTATATTAATCCTCAGCATGGATGATGCAATCTCATTCCAAGACATCCATCCTGGCCATGCTTTGAGATTGTGAAATTAGAAATCAAACATCCTTGATGGTGTTTTACTTACAAAGGTCCATGATACTTTGGTGGTATATCCCTTGTTCTTGGGATGCTCACTGCTCGTACTTGAAGGAAAGGTTTTGCAAGTTTAGTTCATGAATGCAAAAACAATCTTTGAATTAAATATACAGATTTCCCCTTTTTAGGGGGAAAAATTTACTGATATTTAAGCTAAGAAGACTCCAATTGGGACACAAATTTACCAACTTAGTTGGATATATCCATCGAATACAAAAGCATGAAAACATGGTATGTTATTAAGAAGATATCTCTGCAGTGAGTGCATCTGCAGCACATACTCAGCTAGAGACATCTTCCAGCAACTTATACCTCCTAACTTTACCTCTGAAGACTTGCTTCGCTTGTGACCGTGCTTCGTATGGCCTCTCAGGCAGCCTTTGTCTTTTGATGGGCTTGTCGAGATGCAATACTGAAGAGCAGCGTCGTAGCTTCACCGCTGTAGCTGATCCGACGACATCACCATTAGAGGAGGAAGAGAAGGAGTTGTTCTGAGCTGTACAGTTCTCTGGAGCAACGGGCTTGCCGGCCGCTACGTCTCTCAAGCACCAGTTACATAAGCGATAAGCCTCAGCCTTGGGGTAGAGATTGCTGCAGTATCTGTAGGACACAGTCGATCGATGGGTAAAAGTATGAAACGGAGATAGCTTCGGATGGAATCACTTCGACAAAGGATCATACTCTTACTTGTGTTGAAACCTAACATGGCAGGTTTTGCATCGAAAGAGCTCCTCCGGCAGGCCGCGGTCTCCGCACATGCTGCAGACAGGCGATGATGGAGGAGAATAGCCTCCTTCCCCTCCCATCGCAGAGAGCTCAGGTTGCTTCTTCTTCTACCTTGCTTAATGGAACGATAAGAGGAGCATAAGGAAGAGATGGAAACATGAGGAAGAGAAGAGAAGAGGACCGGAAGGAAGCGAGCGTGGAGATGAGGAGACGGGAAGGGAGGAAGAATACCACACACATCTTCTTGGGTTCTTTAATCGACGGGAGAGGTCGCTTTCAACAGCCCCGCGTGTGGAAAGGAACGAGCGACGGGTGATCTGAAGAAAAAGTATGGGTGTCATCACCTAAGGCAAAAGCTACGACCAATCTCTCTCTCTCTCTCTCTCTCTCCGCCCCAACGAAAGGCTCCGTTTCTCTAACGTGCAAGCCACTGCTGCAGAGGCTTGATCTAAACAAAGGGACTACGTACGTGGATGCTCGTCAAGATCTCAGAGTGCAAGGCGTCGGAGAAACTTGACATTAAGTAGAGGCTGACTCGACACCGTATTATTTTATATTTATTTTATTTTAGGTGAGAAGGCTAAAGAAGACCGGTACCTGAGGAGCTTGTAATACAATTATTTTAGTCCTTATTCCAATTCTTGAAGAAATATACCCAAATCAGACACTCAGAAATGCAACAAAGATATAGTGTCATGTATTTTTCCAGAATGCTTTTCGTACCCATGCATTACCTGCCCGTAGCTTACCTGTCTTGTGAGTGGCTCAGTCCACGAATGGGTTGGCTTAAGCTTTACCCATTAATATATATTGGGCCTTCGAGATGTAGCCCATTAATAGAATATACAATATTTTATATGTTCGAGTATAGTTATGGATGCTTATATTAATAATATCTATCCATGCCATGTATCCATACTTGCGTATGAATGTGACTCCATCAATGCTTCCAGATAGGGGATATGGGTATGAGGAGTTAAGGTCCAATTGAATTTAAATATTGAAAAATATATCTGAACAAGAGCTATCCTCTAAAAATGTAAACCGACTATTTTAATTGTAAGCTACACTAATTCAGCTCAAAAGTTAATTGTAACAAATTATGAATCAATCCAATATATGTATGACTCTCTTAATTGTTATAAATGTGAGATTATTTTTTTAGACGTCTCTTAAATTTTTATTTCACATATGAATACTTTTAACAAAATTATACATGCCACTACTACTAATAATAAATATAAAATATATTATATAAATGGATTTTCGTGTGGATAAAGAATGACATTGTATTTATTGTTCTGAGTGAGGGATATGGATAGTGTGGGATCTGTTTCCATCCCAAACACAAGTTTTTCAAGCTTTACGATAATAATTATAAATTTACAGAAAAAAAAACAAAGAAAATGAGGGGAACATCACTATTCCTTATTATTTCCAAAACATAACAAGAGTATTAAATTATTTATTTTATTAAGTCCAGTCGATTAATTTCCATGAATATTTATACTAATATAAGATATATTTAGATATTTTCTTTGATAACAAAAATAATAAAATCATAAATCCTAATTATTTAGAATCAACTATATTAATCTTTTATCTCCATTAAGATTCATAAAAAAATTATATGTTTAGTTAATTTTAGAATATTTAAAATTTTATTTATAGTTTATATTAAGATCTTTTTAGATCTTTCTTTATCTTTTATCATACTACTAATATTAATTATTTTATATTTTTTAACTAGTCTTCTTAGCATATGCTTATATCATTAATTTCCTCTCATTTTATCATCCATCAAAACGATACCTACTTGTTCAATTTTCATATCTTTCATACTAACTTCACACATTAATTTTTACATTTTTATCTTGACAATATAGACTTTTTGTATATGCTTTATTTGTTTTTGTTTAGCTATGCAATACTTAAATCCATAAAGTATTATTGATCTCACTATCTTATATATTTTTTTAATTTCAAAGATATATGATTATCATACAAGACTTCTAACGCCTCTCATCATTTTAACAATCTTATTTTTTATTTTATAATTGATCCAAGACACATGGTCCTTTTACTTAAAAGGATTTTTTTAATCTAATTTAACTATATTCTCTCTTATATTTCGATACTTACTAAAATTATATTTATATATTCAGTTGTAGTCTTATTTAGTTTGTAAGGCATAACTCGGTAGTTCAAGTTTATAATTAATTTCACTTAAACTCTCATCGACTAAAATAATATCATCAACAAATAATATATACCAGGGAAATTTATCATATAAGTGATTAGTAAGTTCATCTATTATCAATATGAAATAGTTAGATTTAATGGAAAACCTTGGTGTAAATGTATGCTAGTGAAAAACTTACTAGACTCATGCTCTATAAATCTAAAGCTAGTTGTTATATTATCATATATATCAGTATTAACATCAATATAATTAGTAGTGCATATATCTTTTTTTTCTAAAACTTATTATAATAAAACTTTATAAACCTTATCATATGCTTTCTCTAAGTTAATAAAAATATATGCAAATTTAGTTCTTCCTATAATTTTTATTAATTATTTTGATAAATAAATAGCTTCTATGATTAATATTTTGAGCATAAAACTAAATTGATTTTTAGATATATTTATTTTAATCATTATCTTACTATCGATAACTTTTTTTCAAAGTTTGCACATTATTTTATTTTATTTATAATTTGAATAATTATATATATCTCTTTTATTTTTATAAATTGGTACTAAAAACTCTTTCTCTAGTCATCAAACATCCTTAAAAATCTTATAATTTTATTAAATAAACTAGTTAACTAAACTACTCCCTTGTTCTTTAAATTTTTTCGTTACCATCAAATCAGATACTCTTAACTATTTTCATCTTCTTTAATGTGTTTTTTACTTTATTAGCTTTAATTTTATATACAAATATATGACTATTAAATCTACCACTATTATTTATCATTAAATCTATGTCCTATATTTATTGAATAATTTATAATTTTTTTAATTTTTAATCTCATTATCATTAATAATTATTTTTTATGTCTGTTTTTAATACATTTAATATTATCTAAATTCTTACACTTTTTTATAGCTTTAGCAATTCGCTATATATCTTGTTCTCCATATTTAATATCTAATTTATTATAAAAATTATCATAAGCTTTATATCTTATCATACTAACTATTTTTTAGCTTTTTTAAATTCTTTATATCTTTTAAATTTTTCTCATTTTTAAAATTTTATTAATTTTAAAATATAATCTTTTAGTAAAAATTATTTTTTGAACTTACTCGAACCACCACCCTCTCTCTTAAGGTTATATCACTATTTTTAATTTCACCAAAAATCTTCTTTATTAAGCTCCTGATTTAATTATCTTAGTCTAAATAATATTAATATTATCATAGTCAAAGTTTCAAGTCATCTCTCTTTTTATCTTATTCTTAAAAATATTTACATTATTATCTTTAAGATTCTACCTTCTAATCCTAGTAATTTTTTCACTATCTTTTTCTTCTTTTATTTTTCTATAATAAATGTCTAATACCATCGTTGATCCGTCAAACTTTTACCCTATCTAACTTTACAACTCATACAAATAACTTTATCTATCTTTCTAGTAAGAAAAATTATATTTGATGATAGTTGTGACTAATCTTCTAAGTAATTAAATATTTATCTTTTTTTTTTCTTAAAGTGAATATATATAATTTTAAGATTATACGAAATTATAAAATCCAAAATCGAAACTACCATACACCCCTTTATATTCACTACATGTTGTTTGTATATGACCATTCAAATCTCTTTTAATTATAAATTTTTTAGGTATAGATATTTTTTTGAATAATATCATCTAAGTTTTCACAAAAATCTTTTTTAGTTTGATCATCGAATTTGACTTGGGGCATAAATATTAATGACATTCAAAACATCTTTTTATTTTTATAAATTTTAGAACTATAATTATATCTTTAAATTTTTTTACATCTACGATATAAGATCCTTATGAACAATAATTTTTATCTATTATTGTATTTAACTTTTTCAGTATATCAAATTTTAAATATAGTACTATCAATTTTTTTATTTTTTTTCTATCCACATAATATTTATTCTTCTTTTTGATCATCGATCTATCAATTCTATTATCTTTTCTGGAAGTATTCATATATTTCAAATTATTAATAGAATCTTTTACTTTTGGACTAATTTCTTTACTCTTATCGGTCTAAAACAATAAGAGACCCATGCATAAGTATTCTATTTGGGTATCAATACGATAGTCTACTTTTCTAGCTCATTGTTTATAATTCCAAATACCTAGATGATGAAGGCCCCTCTTGATATAGTTCTATACTAAAATCGATTAACTTTCATATTTATCAGATAATATAATTTTATATTAATTATTAGTGATTTTAACATAACTCTTTTACCTTTTTCATCAAAGTTTTATACCGACTTGATAGTGTTGTATTTAGGTACTTCACTCGTCAGCTCAATGTATTTAGGACCTGTTTTAAATTTATATTTTTGGCAAAGTATGTGAAGAAGATTTTTACATATGCACATACTTGATGGTTGGTTGCACAGGTGTTTATATCTCCTTTCATGTGTTTGATTTGACCATTTTGATCACATGAATGAATCTACATTAGCTTGCTTTTGTCTCACAAATTTTGTCCATGGCCTAAATTTTGCATTTTTAATAACTAGTATAAGTAGAAATAAAGACTTTTCCATGATAAATTGATGATTTTGAACTAAATAATATGATTTCTTAAATACCATCAAATCAAATGTTTATGATTTGAGTCATCGAAAGTAATCTCTTTATACACAATAAGATAAGATTATATATTGATCCTCCTCTCGTATCGTATCGACGACATCAGATAAGACCTTGATTCATAAAAAAAAGGAAAAAAAAACTTTTTTTTGATGAAATCATAATAACTAAATGGCCAAAATACAGGGGAGCATGAACTGTATACATGAACATGAAAAGGGTGCTACCAAGCAAAGATTAAATAGTATGGCCAGCCAACTGCACTTTGTATTCAGCGTAGATGAGACTAAATAGCACGTTTGACAGTGAACAGTGGCCAAAGTGACTGTGCTCTGTTGTGCCACATAAGTGCACATGTGATAGATACCCTTTAATTGAAGTGGACCTCAGTGGGTTGCTTATCACATGCTACTGTCCTATTTTAATCCAAACTGGTATCAGAAAAATCATGAAGTCCAAATGCCCTGCAACACCATATGCACAATTTGCCATGGCCTTTTGCAGATTGGATCTCAGGATTATGTACTTGATTATTGAGGCTAAGTAAAATGCCTAACAGAGGGAGCCAAAAATGAGAGAAGAGGCTGCAGGGAACAATTCCCCTTCATTCTTTATGATCTTGATTTAGAAACTGACACTTCCAAATAGAAGTCCACCTACTGTCCCACACCCACCTATTTATTATATAGTGTTATGTAACCTTCTCTGCTCCTTGAAGGTTCTTACTTGTATGTTGCCTTCCCAAGATTTCTACTGACAGTGGGCTCTTCCTTCATGCCATTGGGTAAGCAAATTCCAGAGTCTAAGCAGACAAGCAGTCAGGTGGTGGGCATTATAAATACTAGAAAACTGATTTTTAAGTAGATGGTGACAAAGGAACACAGTACTCTTAAAAGAAAAATCCACTTCCTGCTCTCTTTTTTTCTTTTTTTCTTTCTTTCCCCTTCACTTGCTGTTCTTTTTCTTTTCTGTCTGCATTGCTCACTTTCGATCCTTTAAAGAATTTGCTTGCTGGTTTGCTCATCTCAACAAGGAAACCAGTATGTAAATTATTCCTCTCTCACAGCAACTTTATCTAAAAGAGCAACTGATTCTGTCAAATTGATCTTTTTGCCACTTCTCATTCTGATGTTTTATAACAATAAAAAGTTGGTGGCTGCCTCATCCACAGTTAATAAGGCATGAGCAACAGAGAAACTGATTCCACACCTGTATTTTTTGTTTCTACTGTTTCTTTTTGAAGTCATTCTTTCATTCATTCATTCATTTTTTTTTGGGGGGTGGGGGTGGGGGTTAAACTCCTGAACACACCAAAATCCTCCCTAACCAAACCAAAATACATGTTTCAAAGCACCAGAACCTCCCAAGAGATGATGAGCACACAAAAGAAACTCCATGAGATTGGTCATCTGCTTATTTTCCTCCTCTTGCTAGCTGGAGAAGGACCAAGACAAGTTGCATGTGACACAACAGTTGCATCATCACTCTTGTAGCTCAGGGATGGAGCATCCAACACCCCAATTGGGCTTTGTGGCACAGAGGATGCTGATGGGCTAACATCTTTAGCTGACTGCTTCCTCATCAATACTTTGTCTTGAATCACTTCATAGCATGCCAACAATCCTTCCTGCCAACACCCATCAAAGACAATAAAAATCATCCAAAGAAGTATTACACCTCTTGCGATCCAAAGGAAATAAACAATTAGTACTGGTCTTTAACTTGAAATAATAATAGAATTGTTTTACCTTTGCAACATGGGAGCAACAAGACGAGGCCTTCTGAACATCCACATTCTGGATTTCTCCCAAAACCAACAGCGCAATGGCTGCAGCAATCACTGAAGGCCTGAATGCTAAGAAATCAATGCCTGCATGCGATTGCTTCATTCTTAGACATACAACGCTAAACCACCTATTCATGCCACAAATCAAATCCCCAAATTTACAGCTGTGGAAGAAAGGCACCTCTAGTTGTGCTCAAGATGAGTTCGGAGCACCGAACGATCGATGACTGGTTAGGTACATTGTCACCATTGAACTTGTGAAGAAAGAAATCTATGAACGAGAAAGGAGTCACAGCTTGCATCCTCCATTTGAGGGTGTTCAGCACCATCAGCTCCATTCTCATAATGGCCCTAGCTTCAAACACATACTTTGCCTCACCATCCTATTCAAGGCAATCTATAAATGGTTACAAGAGCTATGTTTGTGGAGATTACATCAGTGAATTCTACACCTGATGTTCTCTCACCTGTAAATCTGGGGACTGAGGGACATCAGTTTTCTCCATCTTGGCAGCCAAAGATAGGCAGGCCACAGATAATAGTCGTGTCATCCATGTCTTGCCTTGCTACGATTACAGATAACAACAAAGAAAAAAGAGGAAAAATTAGTGTATTAGACTAGTCTGTATAACAACATAGGAATCAGACTAAAATAAAGGCTACAATTGACACAAAAGAAAATGGGCAATGAATGCATAAAAGATCATATAACAGGGAATGAACATGATTCTTACTGGGAGTTCATATTCGGAGAGGAACCGATCAAAGTAATTGACAGATAAATAGGCAGTCAGTGGTCCAAAATTGTAATAGGCATGAACCTGTTCCATAAGCCAAAAATATGTCAGTGCAGAACTGAGGAGAGGAAGATATTAGAGAGGAAAAAGGAAAAGAAGGAACTGAAGCTTGATACTAAGAAATCACAACAGCAAACAAACAAGAAAGAGAAGGTTGTTTCCCCCAAACCACATTCCAGAAAGTGCAGACAAAATATTAAGCAAGGGTAAAATAGAAACCAAATTTTTATTATTTCATGGATCAAATAAACCCACCCATTGACCTAATTCATATACTTCAAAAAATTATAGATGTAGAAGTGATAAAGAAACTCGTAAATAGGCAGAATAAATCTAATATTCATTTCCATATATGACAGATGCAGGAAGATGAAACAATGCACCAAAAAGAAAAAGGAACAAGAAGGAGAATATGCATCAAGAATAAGTGGTGAATTTATGAATAATAGGCCTTCTTTTTCTCTGAGAAAATCATCAAAAACTCAAAACAATATTCAGCAAGATCAATGGAGGAGACAAAGAACAAGAAAGGGGAAAATAAGAAAAATATTCAGAAAAAAAGGAACCCACCTTCCACATCCAATCAATAGCATCTCTCCTGATGGAAGGTTCTAATGTCCCTGACCGAAGCCTCTCGCCGTAGTCCTCCCTCGGCAGATGCTCCGGCTCTCTCTCGACCAACAAGCTCAAGAACTCATCCGACTGCAGGGGGAAATCCACGAGCAAATCCCCATAAAAATCGCACCTTTTTGGTTCAGGAACCCAACTCAGCCTATGCCCGCCCTTCTCCTCCTCATCATCGAAGCCCAGGATGCTGTCATTGTCCTCAGCGCAGAGGAGGGTAGAGGAAGAGCAGTCAAAGCATGGACTCATTGCACAGTGACACAGAAGAGATATCGATGTAGACAAAAGAGTGTGAAAACTTCAATCCAGATAAAAGGTCCCTGTTCCGCCTTCTCCCTCCTCCTCCCCTTCCTTCAAAGAGGACTCCTTTTTATATAGAAAACGAGTTCTATGCTAACAGTATTCCAGAGTTGGAAGAAGGGGAGGAGGAGAGGCGAAGGGGACTCACTGTTGTATAGAGAGGAAAGTAAGGTTTTTTTTGTTGCCAATGGAGAGAGAGAGAGAGTCTGGTGAGGGGAGAGGAAGACAAAAAACCAAAAGGAAAAAGATTGAAAATATCTTTTTGTGGGATTTGTGGTGGTGGGTTTCAGCTGTGTGGGGTTTTAGCAGTGATGATGTTATAATTGATAGGTGGGAACAAATTTCTTTTTTTCTTTGTGGTGATTATACTGTATATGATATGGTTGTACAAAGTATAAAGACATTGTTTAAGGGGAGGGAGGCTTTTTGGGACTCCCAAATTAGGGACCATCACAAAAGCAAGAGACTGAGCTTTTTCATGTCTTCGGAAATGCAAATCCTAGTGAACTTGCCAGAACACAAATGCCAATAGCCTCATTAATCTATTTGGTGATCAAGATTTCCAATTTATTAGCAGTGATCACAAGTGTGCAACTGAACAAGATAAAATGAATGAGCTGTGCTAATTTTAAGTATTACTTCCCTTTCAGATGGAGATCAGTGGATGATGGGCTATTAGTTTTCTACAGGCATGAAGTATATTTCCAACAATTCACTTAATACTCATTTACAGTTGTTGTCAAAATCACCATTTTTTTTTTGTTTAGGTTTCCTGTACCCAATAAAGCAAATGGATAAATAATTCATTTGTGATCTATTGCTAGTGGATTGTGGTGGATGATTTCTGATGACAATGCATTGCAAAATAGGTTTTTCAAAAATGTTCAATTTTTATGAGGAAAAATAAAACATTTAGCAGCATCTTCTTTTTATTCCTTGGATATATATATATATATATATATATATATATATATATATATATATATAATATATATATATATATAGTCTTGGATTTGCACAACCTTGAATAGATTACAGGGGCTTGGGAGGGAGACAGCTCACCATCTGGGGGCAGTCAACAGGTTTATTACAGGGGAAACTGGAAAGGGTCAATTCTTTTGAGGGACCTTTCAGGCAATGTTGAGGGTAGTTTTGGAAATAGATATGCCAGGTTCTGACCAATTAGAGCAGGGCCCAGTCTCCAGTCCTCCTCCTCCTCCTCTTTCTTTCTTGGGAACTTGTGCACCTATATTTTGTTATTAGAAGAAGGAGAAGGCTAATATTTTAAGGTTTCACCCAGAAATATTTTTTTATTAATCCCTAATAACTTTCTTTACAATCATTTTGACTCTTTTTTGTTTTGTTTTGTTTTGTTTTGTTTTGATGGGGAGCTCATCTCTTGCTGTGTGCAAATTTAATTGTTAGTATAGATGTTTTATATAATTAATTTGTTATATTATACTGCAAAGACTCCCCCCCCCCTCAATCACATTTAAGAATTTGTCATGTTCTCTGAGATATATTCACAGGATAAGATCTAAAAGAAAAAAGGGTTCATGGAGGGATTGCACCTTACACACAATCTACAAGTGCTAGGAGATGAATGTGTTGGATTTGTTTTAACATGCAGTGCATTTGTGTAGCTTGATTAATCTTGCACTGAATCACAGCAAAGTCCACAGATTGCTGCTTTGTTTCTGAGTTATGGAAAGTGGAAATGGAGTGTATCATCTGATTATTATCAGAAATCTTCCAAGGGATTCATGAGTTGCAATTTCAATGTCTATATCTTTCATAGCTCATGGTCATTCCCTTTGGTCTCCCTTGTCAACAAGTATGTGGAATCCATGGCAATTATTAATGTCATTTTGCTGCGAGGGATTGTTAGGCATGTGAAGCAACTTTTTATGATTTGTCGTCGTTCATGGAATTGTCTCTTAGATATGATCAATATAAGAAATAAATAGGGATTGCAGATCCATGGATTTAGGGCAAATTCTTTGTCAAATGTACAATGTAATGTATCTACGGCAATCACTAATGCTTTGTCGTGTCGAAAAGAGGGATTAATATGCACATGAAATGCTTTGTCATTGATAATATTGTCATTCAAATCAGAATGAGAAATGAATGAAAACTTGCGCATCCACTGGTGTCTCAGTCGAGCCATCGACTATGAGTATGGTGCCTTTTCATTGGCTGATGCGGATGTTCGTCTTTTGCTTTGCCTACATTCTTCGATCAACTGTCGGGCCCAGCGGCTGACGACCAATGAGAAGGTAAACTTCCCTGGATGATGGTTTGAACGAGACCGGCGAGCCAAAACCTTTCTCGAAGTATCCTTCCTTTTAAGAAACGGTGGCCCAAGCAACTAATAAAAAATATATAAATATCATCATTAATTCGTATCAAATCCAAACATTAGTTTTTGACCACCAAATCAAATTTCTCACAATTACAGAAACAAGAAATGAAGGGAAGGAAGAACACGCTACATATCTTGTTATCTTCAGCTATCAAATTGCAATGCCGGTGGCTAAGAATAGGTAAGATCGACTAAGCATGTGTTACATAGGAACATTTTGTATAGGGAAATCACAACACGGGCTAATTAATTACTAGTCGTCTAAGATCGATCAAAGGGTTGCATGTGATCCAGTCTTAATCTATGACCGGTTCCCACCACAATCTACGCCAAGATTACCTGCAACTTAGGTTCCGGTCAACTATTCTTCAGATGCACTCAAGATCCATCCACCATCTATGTCCTCGTAATCCATTATCTATCTAACCCCAAGAGTTGGGTTATGTAGAATCTTGACCATGGACCACCTTGCATCATGGTGTTCTTGCAAGTACGAGGAGGAGGATATCATTGAATATATACTAACTATTTAAGTTTCATAGGACCAGAGTTGTTCTTTACTGAATCAGGTATCAGGGAGAAAGAACAAGGAAGGCACTCAAAGCTTTTACTTTTCAGAATTGCTCCAAAGAGACGAGCCTCCTTTTGAAACGTTGAACTGCTCCTTTGTTTCTTGTCCAGCTCTTTCTGTGACTCAGATGAGGAAGGCTTTAAGCATAGACTGTGTCGCATGCACGCCTTTGCAGATCACCATAAGCTAGCGCACCATCCCTTTCTCTTCGTTTGCAGTCCGGGCCTTTTTCGATCTTTGAATCTATTGGTGAACACGATTGTGGGTGCATGGCACTGATATCAGGCACTGATCTCCTTACCACACTTTTGATCTGTTTTGAGGTTGGAGTTCTTGGAACTGCATCTCTCTCTCTCTCTCTCTCTATATATATATATATATATATATATATATATATATATATATATATATATATATATATATCCATGCCCATGCAACTAAACTCTACAAGTGCGTTCGTACTTCCTCTATTGTATCGGAGCTCCTCTCACACTAAATCACTCCTCGAAAATGGTGTATATATTGTAGCTTTAAGAGCTTAGGACGACTGATCAAAAGTTCCTGGGATCTGCAAAGGCAAGCGCAGTGTACTGCAGCTACGTACCGGCAGTCCTGTGGGTTAAAACTGTTCAGTTCGCATGTTTAGCTGCTGACAGGAAATTTATGATCGCAAAACATGCAGACTTCAGATTAGTTCAGATTGTATGTAATCTAATAGTGGCACAGTCTCGGGAGCTGATGAGCGTCTCCCTTGGCACAGAAAGGTCATATACATCTGATGCTGCAAGTTGTGTTTATTATTGACTCTTGAAGTTGTATCTCGTCAGTTTTGATACTCACTGACTCTATCCAAGTTGTTTATCTGTATCGAGGCACTCGCACCATCTATTTCAGTTTAATCTGCTGGCAGAAAAGCTTGAAAGAGAGAGTAAGATTGTAGTGTCTTTTGCATATTAATCGGACAAGTACTCCTGCTTCCACCATTAATATCATCCATGAATACGCTCGAATATACTGAGTTTTGATTGCTGACACCTTAATCAAAGATCTGGAGGGTGTAACGCTTGGCGGAGACTCCATATATATGACTTCAGGTCCAGTCAACTTAATATACATATCAACTTGACTTGAGAGTGTTCGCCTTGTCTCCTAATCTTGAAGGAGGACAAAACCCCACCGTTTTGGAGCCAAATACTTGCTTCAAACATCATTAACGTACTAACACAGAAATTTGTAGCTTATTACAAACACCATTAAGGCTCAAACTCTCTTTCCTAGAAAACATTCAAGGGCATTACAGCGTTTGCCTTGCAAACTGGTCTTCGTTGGCCATCAGGCTTGCAAAGATCTCAAATAATATAGATAGCTCGCACTATCCAACACTAAGCTTCTCACACTGTACACTCAATGCACCAATTGTTTACCGTCTTCTGACCTTTTTAGCACGTTGTCTGCGTTGGATAGTGCCATGCACGCATGAACTCAACTGGTTTGGACTGTCATAGCTTAGGATGAGTAACGCATATATAGCAGGCAGATGGAGTGGTGCCGAGAGCATCAGTGAGGTAGTCATTGGGTAGCGGTGGTCAAAATGGACAGCAGCAAGGTCGTTAAGGGAAAAAAAGACCTCGTGCAGAGGCACCCTCGGTGGTGATGTGCCTTTTATGGGCTCATGAACAAGATAAATGTTGGGCTGACAACCCAAATTCAACCCATAGCCCATACCCTCTCTTAACCTAATCTTAATTAATATTAGGGGGTATGGTGACTACGTTTTAGGAGTAAAAAAGAGACTATAAAAGGACAGCAACAAGAGCAGCAAGCAATGATCTTTGCAGCACCAAAGAGGAGAAGAAAATGATAGAAAAGCAAAGAGAAAGAAAGAGAAGAAGACAAGGACAACGTAGAGAGACTGTTCTCAATCATCTAGCAGTGTTCTCATCTCAGGTTATATCAAATCTACAGTAGACTCTTGCTGTGATTACTTGGGAAGGTTTTAGATATTGTGGGCAATGACGTGATCCTTGTATCCCAGTTATTCTCTTGTGATTATTGCTAGAGTTTAGGGCAAGAGATTGAGATTTGTATATTCATTATTCTCATAGTGGATTATCTCTAGTTTGCCCCGTGGTTTTTACCCTTCACATTGGAGGGGTTTTCCACGTATATCTTGGTGTTTCATTTGATTGTGCTTCCATTTAATTCCGCTGCGTATTATGGTCTTCTAGTACTTGTTCATATATGAAGGTTATTCCGCATTATATCCCCATCAACTGGTATCAGAGCAGGGTTGTAGTGATTTAATTTTGTATTTGAACATGGAGGCCAGTAATGTTTCTCGCATGATTAATTTAAATGGAAATAATTGGATGATATGGAAACCAAGAATGGAAGATCTCTTGTATTGCAAAGATTTGTATGGACCTTTGCAGGGGGATAGTGCAAAACCCACAACTATGACAGATGATGAGTGGAAAAGGTTAGATCGAAAAACAGTTGGGTTTATTCGACAATGACTTGAAGATAGTGTCTTTCACCATGTTTCTACTGAAATTTCTACATATTCTCTTTGGAAAAAGTTGGAAAGTCTCTATGAAAGAAAAACAGCTGGCAACAAAGCTTTTTTGATCAGAAAACTTGTGAACCTAAAATATAGAGAGGGTGCTTCTATTGCTGAGCATTTGAATGAAATACAGAGTATTATTAACCAGTTATCTTCTATGAAAATGTCTCTTGATGATGAGTTGCAGGCATTGTTACTTCTCAGTTCATTACCAGAAAGTTGGGAGACATTAGTTGTTTCCCTTAGTAATTCTGCGCCAGTTTGTTGAATGAGGAGTTGAGAAGAAAGAGTTCAGCAACATCTCAGAATGATTCACAGGCACTTATCTCAGAGAACAGAGGAAGGTCAAAGTTTAGAAGCAGTTCACGCATGGGTAGGAGCAAGTCAAGATCAAGAAAAGATATTGTTTGCTATAACTGTGGTGAGAAAGGACATTACAAGAACCAATGTAAGCAACCTAAGAAGAGCAAGAAAAAGGGAAAAGAAGTGGAGTCTACAGAGTCAAAAGATAATACTACAGCTACAGTGCAGGGTGGTGATTATTTGATTTTGTCTCATTCTGATGATATTTTTTCTTGTGTGTGAGAGGATCTTGAGTGGGTGATTGACACAGGTGCTTCTTATCATGCTACACCACAGAGGGAGTTTTTTTCTACATACAGATTTGGAAATTTTTGTATTGTGAAGATGGGTAACTATGGCACAACAGACATCATTGGCATGGGTGATATCCATTTAAAGACCAACCTTGGCTGCAAGTTGGTCCTTAAGGATGTGAGGTATGTGGTTGACTTGAGACTGAATTTAATTTCAGTTGGAAGACTAGATGATGAAGACTATGATAGCAAATTTCATAGTGGGCAATAGAAGCTCAGTAAGGGTTCTCTTGTTATAGCTAGTGGAAAGAAATGTCATACTTTGTACAGGTTGCAGACTAAAGCTTATGGCGAGCAGTTAAATACTACAGAGAAAGACTTCAGCATGGAGTTGTGGCATAGGCGACTGGGACACATGAGCGATAAGGGGCTGCAAGCTCTTTCCAAGAGAGAGGTATTACCAGATCTCAGAGGTATACATCTAAACCCTTGTATTGATTGTTTGGCTGGTAAACAATATAGAGTTTCATTTGCTAGTCCTGCTTTGTCTAGAAAAATGCATACCTTAGACCGTGTTTATACAGATGTATGTGGTCCTTTGAGGATAAAAACTCCTGGTAGATCTGTTGATGTTATTGGTATAAGTGGTGCACTTTATTTTGTCACTTTTATAGATGATTTTTCCAGAAAAGTTTGGGCCTATGTTTTGAAGACCAAAAATCAGGTGATTAATGTCTTCAAAGAGTTTTAGGGTTGAAAGGGAGACAGAAAGGAAATTGAAATGCATAAGGTCAGATAATGGTGGTGAGTATATAGGATTATTTAATGATTATTACAGGTCACATGGGATCCAACATGAGATGACAGTTCCTGGTACACCTCAGCAGAATACTATTGCAGAGAGGATGAACCGTACCATCATGGAAAAGATCAGATGTATGCTTTCACAGGCCAAGCTACCCAAAAGGTTTTGGGATGAGGCTTTGAGGACTACAGTTGATGTGATCAACTTATCACCATGTACAGCCCTAGATGGTGATGTTGCAGAGCGTGTATGGTCAGGAAAAGATGTTTCCTATAGGCATTTGAGAGTGTTTGGTTGTCGTGCATTTGCACATGTTCCAGACAATGAGAGGTCCAAGTTGGATGGTAAGTCTAAAGAATATATTTTTCTTGGTTACTCACATGATCAGTTTGGTTACAGGCTTTGGGATCCAGAAAAGCAGAAGGTGTTCAGAAGCAGAGATGTAGTTTTCTTTGAGGATCAAACCTTTGAAGATTTGAAGAAGAAGAAGAGACCGGCCAAGACTTCTGCAGAAGGATTAGCAGATTGTGACCCAGTTATTCCTCCAATATATCAGGGTGATGGGGGAGATGTGCAGGAAGATAGTGTAGAGCCTAATGTTGATCTACCTGTAGGACATGTTGAGCAAGAAGAAGTTGGAGAGCAAGTTCCAACAAAACCTCAGTTGAGAAGATCTTCTAGACAACGTCAACCTTCCAGAAGATACTCTACAGATGAGTATGGAGAAAATATCTCTTCAAAGTCAATACCTTTCTTTTGATCAAAGCCTTTCACAATCAATCTAGCTTTGTACTTTGGTTGAGAACAATATTCTTGAGTCTTCAACCTGAAAACCCACTTGTTCTTCAAGGCCTTCATTCCATTTGGTAGCAGTACCAAATCATAAGTGTGGTTCTTCTAAAGAGCATCCATCTCTTCCTGCATAACAACTAACCACTTCTCTTTCTGCTTACTTTCAACTGCTTCCTGGTAACACTCTGTTAAAATGTCTTCTATTCGTGTTGCTCTTGGTATTGCTGCTAGCCAGGACTTGGAGGTTGAGCAGTTAGATGTGAAGACAGCTTTCCTTCATGGGGATTTGAAGGAGGAAATTTATATGGAGCAACCAGAAGGCTTCAAAGTCAAAGGTAAAGAGAACTTTGTCTACAAGTTGAAGAAGAGCTTGTATGGGCTGAAGCAAGCTCCAAGGCAGTGGTACAGAAAGTTTGATTCATTTATGATAGAAAATGGATACAAAAGAACAGCTTCAGATCATTGTGTATACATCAAATGGTTTGGTGATGATTTTATTATTCTCTTACTTTATGTTGATGACATGCTTATTCTTGGGAAAGATATGTCTAACATTAACAGGTTGAAGAAGGAACTGAGTGAGTCTTTTGCAATGAAAGACATGGGGCCAGCAAAGCAAATACTGGGTATGTAGATTTTTCGTGACAGGAAAAATAAGAAGATTTGGTTGTCACAGGAGAAATACATCGAGAAGGTATTAGAAAGATTTAGTATGAGCAATGCAAAACCAGTTGGTTCTCCTCTTACAGGTCACTTCAAGTTGTGCTCAGAACAGAGTCAAGTGATGAGGAGAAGGAGAAAATGCAAAAGGTTCCTTATTCTTCAGCAGTTGGAAGTTTAATGTATGCAATGGTATGTACGAGCCCGGACATCGCATATGCAGTTGGTGTTACTAGCAGATTTCTTGCAAATCCAGGTAAAGAGCACTGGGCAGCAGTGAAGTGGATTTTTAGATATCTTAGAGGGAGCTCTAAGGTTTGTTTAAGCTTTGGAGGTGGAACACCTGTGTTGACAGGTTACACAGATGCAGATATGACAAGAGATATAGATACGAGGAAGTATACTTCAGGTTATATACTTACTTTTGTAGGGGGAGTTGTGTCATGGCAATCCAGGTTGCAAAGGTATATTGCTCTCTCCACCACAGAAGCAGATTATATTGCTGTTACAGAGGTATGCAAAGAAATGTTATGGATGAAAGAATTTTTACAAGAATTGGGGCTGAAACAGGAAAATTATGTGGTGCATTGTGACAGCCAGAGTACCATCCATTTATGTAAGAACCCAATGTTTCATTCCAAGTCAAAGCATATAGATGTCAGATACCACTGGATTTGAAATGTATTTGAAGAGAAGCAATTACAACTTCAGAAAATTCACACAGATGACAACGGAGCAGACATGTTGACAAAGACTTTACCAAAAGAAAGACATGAGATATGCCGACAGTTGGTCGGCATGGCTTCACATTGAGGAGTCATGAGATAGCCTCCCTCATGGGCTGAAGGGGGAGGTTATTGGGCTGACAGCCCAAATTCAGCCCAATGTGGGCTGAATCAGCCCATAGCCCACACCCCCTCTTAACCTAACCCTAATTAACATTAGGGGAGTGTGGTGGCTGCGTTTTAGGAGTAGAAAAGAGGCTATAAAAGAGCAACAACGAGGGCAGCAAGCAATGATCTTTGCAACACCAAAGAGGAGAAGAAAATGGCAGAAAAGCAAAGAGAAAGAAAGGGAAGAAGACAAGGACAACGCAGAGAGACTGTTCTCAATCATCTAGCAGTGTTCTCATCTCAGGTTAGATCAAATCTACAGTAGACTCTTGCTGTGATTACTTGGGGAGGTTTTAGATATTGTGGGCAATAACGTGATCCTTGTATCCTAGTTATTCTCTTGTGATTGTTACTAGGGTTTAGGGCAAGAGATTGAGATTTGTATATTCATTATTCTCATAATGGATTATCTCTAGTTTACCCCGTGGTTTTTACCATTCACATTGGAGGGTTTTCCACGTATATCTTAGTGTTTCATTTGATTATGCTTCCATTTAATTCCGCTGCGTATTATGGTCTTCTAGTACTTGTTCATATATAAAGGTTATTCCGCATTATATCCCCATCAATAAAGAAGTAGTTTAGTGTGTAGCAGATACCAAGGGGTACTTTGAGGTGTTGCTTTCACGTCTCTTCTATGGTGGTGTTGCTTGCTGCATATGGCTCTGAGATCACATTGGCGTGTAAAGATACTCATCAGTTCCTCGCTTTGAATTCGCCCAAACTCTAAAGAGGAGCAGAAAGTCTCTTGCCATGAAAAAAATTTTGTTAGTAATTTATCAAAAATAAAAATAAACAACTTTCAATAATAAAATTTTATTAGCACGCCATCTTTGATTTCTATGAGAGGTGTTTTTCTTATATTATGATAAAATTATTCTCTATAAAATAAAAAAAAAGTCGATATCTAGACAACCCTAGTTGACTCTATTTTTTTTCATATCAAATCAATTCAATAAAATTCTAATTATTTGATTTATTATTTTTAGGTACTAGATTACCCCCCCCCCCCCCTTCCCTTTTTTTTTTTTTTGTCAAATCACCCCATTACTCTCATTTGACCAATGCAACAATATAGGTTGTCATTGCCAACCTTTTTGTTAGTGGTGGTCGTCGTCATCACAATCTTCATCATCGTCGTCAACATGAAACAGGGATAGTGTGATCACGAGTCCTAATTGTTTAAAGATACAACGGGTGACCGTCAACAGAGAGGAGAGGAAGGGGGGTCTCGTTGAGTCTCAGTGATAGCATTGTCACTGTCAACTTCCTGCCTCATCACTATCGTAGAAAGTCGATAGCGATCGTGATTGTCGTCGCTAATGAGGCAGGAGGTGGATGTCGCTTTTCTGCTAATAGTACATTAGCCTTCTTGTTGTTGGCTATCGATCGAGCGTTGAGCCGTGGTGATCAACGGGGCAACCAAGCTATAGATTAGCCATCTTCGTCCACTTTCTTGTTGGTCATTGTGATCATGGCCTTTGGTTGAGTCTCGATGATAAGAAGTTGCTAACCTTGACGTTTTCCTTCTTGTTGGTGCTCGTCATCATCAATGTTGATGAAGACTTGTAAAGCCTTGATGATTAGCGGTACATCATCATATCATCATTTTGCTTTATGCAGCCTCATTAAATTATTATACGACTTACCATTATATTGATGATGTATTTGTAATGTTGTTGAAGCCTTGATATCATCCTTTGCAGTGTCGCATCAACCTATTGTTCAGTGTATCATCAAGTCATTCGCTTCAACAAAATTTTTTAAAAAAATGTATAGTATTAAATGAATACATCTTTGTAGTTTTATTTTATTAATTACGAAAATATAGGCTACTAATAACAGGGATGATCCTCTTCTGAATCCAATATTTAATTTTCTAGATAAGATAGACACTTCTAGTAAAAGACCTTGTCAATCAAAAGTAATTTTAGGATGTAAGTGATCCGATACATGACCAAGTAAATTGAAAGTATAACTTCAAACATTAAACTTTGTTTTGGGAAATGGTTGTAAGTTAAAAGAGTAAATCGAAAGATCTTCTGTACAATCTCAAACTTATAATTTTGATTTGAACGAGACATTTGTAATAGATGACAATGAACAATGTTATGAGATATTTGAAGAAGAGTGAGCTGAGTAGAGAATAGTAGAAAAAGTCAAAGAATATATAGATCATAATATATTTGATGGCCATGATATTATGGATGAGTTTATTAAATCCAATCCTGTTGAAACCTCTTGAGGATAAGGTCATAGAAGCATATAAGTTCAACCTTGATGCTTCAGCTCCCTATCCACCAGATGAAGATGAACCTGTCAGCAATCACCTATACATTGGACATGTAAAAATTTATGATGGTTCGCATTATAATATTTAATATAAAAATTTGTTTGTGATATTTGACACATAAGTACTTCATTTTTTTATGTATTTAGATATATTTCAAGTTTAAAAGAGTTTTGCAATAATATGTTATAAGGAGAAATTTTGCAATAAAAATTCAAGCATATAGAAGTTACAAACTTAAAGCATGATGTAAGATTAGGCATTGTTGATGGATGATAGTTACTCATGAAGGTGATATATGTTGGATTACAAAGTTCAAGCATCAATGCAATATGCATAGAAAAAATTGAGATCATCCATCTTGTCCTAACAGATTTATGGCTCAAAAAAATCAAAGAATAAGTTCTTGTAAATGAATATTATACTCCGAACATGATCATTGCAGACATATAAAGAAAAGCATATCTTACACGTGAAATCATGTTGAATGAAGTTTATTGAGACTTTGATGGATCTTAACACTGAGTTAATGTCTTAGTTATGAGAGTTGAAAGTTTATAACTATGAAATGATTATTTATTTAATGACTAATTAGGTTTCTTTGGCATTCCATGCAAGTTTGTGTAGTTTTATTTAGTACATTCATCTAATAAATTATTTTTGAACGTTTTTTAAGTTGTTGGTTACTATTTTATTATCTACATCGGCTATAAGAGATATTTTTTTTGTATATAGTATACATATACAGGTATACGTATATAATTTTTCGACAAGTGTGTCATAATATTATGAGACATTGTAAACTTGAAATAATGAATCTGAAGTTACCATTTTATAATTGATATTACAATCCTTGTTATAAAAATATTTTTTATGATATTTATAGAGTGGATTTTAATTGAGTTAGGATTTTTTTTTTATTGAGATATGTTCGGAAGGGATGACTATGTGCCAAATTTCATTAATTACACTAAAATCATCTAAAAAATAAAAATTTGATACTAATCAACTTATAATCATATCATGATATTTCTGGAGAATTTGGTTATGATTCGAGTCAATTTTAACTTGGGTTCTACTTGAGTTACAGATATTAGGATTACGATCTAATATTTGAATCATTGCGTGTCAAATTTTATTAGTTACACTAAAATATCATAAAATAAAAAAAATTACTACTAATCAACTTACGGTTTTGAATAAGTTTTGATTATATTCATTATAATTTGAATGTGACTCAAGTTACATTTGACCATAATTTCTTTCTAGATCTTTAGCATACACTCTCATGTCTTTTATAGAACCTGTTGTTGGGTTGAAGGATTCTAAATATGGTCAGAAAGCTCCAGTAGAGAACATGATTGATTTACTGAAAGGAATTAGTGAATCATACAGCACAAAATAATATAATATATATGATATATAAGGAAGAGATTTAATTTTTCAGTGGAGTCAGTATCATGTGAAAGTTTTCACATCACTTGAAACCTAAACAGTTCTCCACTGCTGAAGCTCATAAGCTCGTTCATCTGAATCATCCCTCCCAAACACACTATTTCATGATGAAATTATAATCTATGATGAATTTACTCTTACAATGATTTATAAATGTCAGGATAATCCTTATCTTTCACATGATGTTGTGAAGGAAGGAATTATTTGACGCTACAATGTCATTAATTTCTAACCTCAAGAAGTAATCACAATTTTCTTACAATTAAAATGATTGTTAGAACATCTTCTGCATCCAACTTAAATTGGAGGTGAACAGCTACCATTTTAAAATACTCTTTCCATGAAAAACATCAGATAATTATCGATACTATGCAAAACATATTTGCTTATTTATTGCCAGATCGAACATTCATATTTAATTATTCAAGAACAAGAACTATTCCAACTGATTAAAGAATGTGATGTTTACACTTCTCAATTAACATGAACATTTATTTAAGTCGACACATATACAACATGAACTACATAGGTTTGTGTAATGCATGATTCGAGGTGGCATTACAACCAGAGGCCCAATTTAGATGAGAACATGCATGGAATTAAAACATGGTTGCTGCATCTAATTGGCCTCTTTTGCTCACAAAAAAGTAGAACAAAAGTACAGAATCAAATACGCCACACATAGAATTCAGCAGCAGAGAAGGCATTGTACAAAGTAATTACATATACTAAGAATGCATTGTGAACACTGATTACTTAAGTAGTAGGCATAAACATGAGAGTAAGCCAACTCTTCATCAGCATTACTTCCAAATAGTCAGTGGCTTGTAAAGGACCAAATCGAAACAGACAGCATCACAGTTGTAGTCGAAGACATGACTTTAGTGAAAGATGATTAGGGATCGGATCATGCAAAATTGTGCACGGCAATCCATAAACTTGATGGGCAGCTTAAAATAGAATATAATTGGTCAAGCTAATGGTGAGTATCACAGTTTGTTATATTGCTTGATAATACGATATTGATAGTACATATATATATATATATATAAGAGATCGACATGCGGATCGTAATATATCGAATGGTTATGAAATAAATATCTTGAGCGACATGGGGTTTGTACGGGATGGTATAATCAAAACTCGATTGTTATTGACTTACATCAAACGATAATAATTGAATTTCAATTGATATTGACCAAAGTGGTAAATTTGATCATTCAAACTTGTTTAAAGGATTTCTAAGCTTTTCTACTCTCTTTTAATCCATTTTACTCTCTTTCACTTTTTAACTCTCTCAAACTTGTTATTACTCGTATCTTTTTTTTTAATCATTTTTTTACTATTTACTATCTCAAGCAAAATTATGATTTATGGTTTGGATCAAATTTGAAAAACTTATTTGAAATACTTAATACTTATTTTCTTAATTGTTAGTTAATATTAAATTAATTAAAATTAAAGTTGTATAACAATTAAAATTAAAAAATATAATATTTTGCAAAAGTAAGAAATGTCATATGAGCAATCCTACGTCATGTCACCATACAAGTTTGATGTCAAATTAGCACTAATAAAAAATATTTATCCTTCTTGACACGTCTATGAAGAGCTATTGTATCTACTTCACATTTCGAGACACGATTGAATATCTAAAAAATCATAAGCTTATATATATATATATATATTTATCTATATATTTATGTAAATTAAATATTAGAGTGACTTTTGTCCCGAATACTCCCAATACAATCATATGATAATATTTTAAATCTCTGACGCGTTCCACATCTTACCACAGACATTGAACTTAAGTTTATCTTCGAAATCTACCGTACCACTGTCGATAAATTTGATCACTGTTTTTTATCTCTTCATTAAGTTGTTCCTTTTGATCTTGTTGTCCCATTCACCATCATTCGATGGTGAGATCGGTGATGATGAGACTCGAAATGATTCTGACCTCTGCTGTCCTCACGTTGCTCCTTTATATCACCTGTCCTTTTCCTGGAGTCAGTCAGTCAGTCTCTCAGTGTTGTGCATCAAATGGTTGGAGACAGTGCATCCCCGTAAATTTGAATGCAAGATGCTTTGACTGCAGCCGTAGAGATGAGCAAAGTCTCCTCCTGCTTTACCCTTCCGTACTATCGCTTGAATGCCATCTCCCTAACAATTCCTATTTCGAGATGTTGAAACATCCAACGAGCCTAAAGTTTTGATTTGGCTGATGATCGAGCTTTGAAACATCCAACGAGCCTAAGTTTTGATTTGGCTGATGATTCGAACGGTCGATCAACTTGTTAGGAATATGGATCTATCACAATCACGCATGTCTAGAAAAATATAAAATCAGTCGAATAGCAAATTATACAATATGCGAATAGAAAATAATATTATTTTGGGATGCTTACGGATTGAATAATTTTGAATAATATTATTACGATTTATACAATATGTAATATAAATCATTATTCTCTTTGTCACATGTATCATTCTAAAAATTATCCGATTCTTATCGTATATTTATCACGCGTGTCTTGGATCGTGTGATGATACTCTCGTCCATGTTAATCCAGCCAATAGGCTTTTTCCAACTTGAATTAAGGGTTCGTGTGCTCACATAGATGAAATAAACCATAGTCAAAGTTGGTAAAGCAACCGTATGTGTGGCAACTTACCACACGATAGTAGTGATTGACTAAGACACACATAATTACCACCAAAAACTAAAAAAATCGAAGTTATTTTTTGTCTTGTGGACCGTTCATTCAGATTCCAACCATCGTTTGTATCTTACACAATCTTTAGGGTGAGAAGGATACTCCATCCGCGCAACGTGAGGAAATAATAATAATAATAATAATAATAATAATAATAATAATAATAATAATAATAGGAACAAATGATGGGTGCAGCTTCACATGATTCGCACACATGAAAAGGGTGTACGGCGATGGGAATCGTTGGGTCCTACCGTACCCTTTGCGTGGAGCGGAGTGAGGCCGGTGGCTTCCGGTGCGGGGTGTTTCATTTGGCTGCCTTTTGGATTTATAATGAGGTGGAGGAGAGCCCACATGAGGGGACACACCTTTCTCTATTATTGTTGTTGTTGTTATTATCCTGCACTGTCTAAATTTTCACTAGCCGTCACTTACCAACAAAAAGAAAAAAAAAAGGAATTAGGAAGAGAGGGAGATGAGATACTGTAGCAGATTTTATCTTTCATATTGATTACCATACTTTTGTGGGACGGTTGGGTTAATTACACATTATCTTTAATATTTTTTATTTTTTTTAAAATAAATTAATATTCATATAAATTATATGGAAGTGAAATACGTAGATTCGTTTATGTTAACATTATCGATTTTATCAATAAAAATATTAAATAAAAAGTAAAATGATAATTTTAATATTTTAATTAGTAAGTAATGACGGACGACGATATCATTGGGGTCGACCAAAAGTAAATGTTATCGATGAGCAGAGCGATAAAGAAAGGTGAAAGCTACTCTGTATTAACGTCAATGTAGATGTAGAGCAACATCATTTGATATATGCATCGACGGTTATTTTATCACTTGATAACTACAATGACATCGACACAAATATAGTCACATGTGACCCCCAATAGCATCACCGTTCTTCATCATCAAGTGAAACTTTAGAATTACTCTTTTATCTTTTTATTTTTATGTTTTTATTGATAAAATTAATGATGTTAGGATAATTAGACATAGATGTTTTAGTTCTATAACCATAATATACTAATATAACTTTTCAAAATTTAAGAATTAAAATATTAAGATTAATTAACCACATAAGATAATGTTTTAGTTTAGCTAAAGTTTTAGATTCATAATCAGATTGTAGAGAAGTACTAATGGGTTATATTTGTTACTATGTAAATACCTAATGTTTTTACTATTTAGCATGAGAAAGTACCAAATATAGGTTACTTTTGTGAACGTATATTTAGAGAAAGAAGTTATAAAATTCTTTAAGTGTCTGATAAAAAATATTTTTTAAATATGTATTGATTTTGTTTGATAAAATTATATTTTAAAATTAATTAAATATTATATAAAAAATTTTCATTCTAATATTTTTAATATTTATTTAAATTTAAATATATAAATATATTTACTTAAAAATAAAAAAATAATGTATACAATCTTAAAAAATTGTATGGCTCGGATATATCATAAATAAAAACCATAATCATATAAATTAATATAAAATATTTATAAAAATAAAAAATATTGGTAATCTTATGGTTTTAGGTAATATCATATGGTACTTTAGGAATTTAAAATTTTATATTAGCATTCAACAAATATTAAAATACTAATGTTTGAATATTTGCAATATAATCTCTATGCTAAATACGATTTTTTTAAAAAACCAAAAATTAATTTATATTTAAAATATGCATTGGGCTCACAATGCATATTTTAAATATATTCCCAAACCTACCTACTCATTGTTTTTCTTATCTAGAGAGACTATGGGAAAAAAATAAAAAAAAAAATCTTTTAAGTTTTACATGAGAAGGTATGGATTTTATATTTAGATTTGGGTTTCTAAAGTTCTACCCCTTGTATTCACTATTCTCATATAATAAAATTATTGAATTTTCTCCATATATTGGTAAACAATGTCAAAACATATAAATCTTATGTTTATTATTTTGATTTTGTATTTGATCAATGATTCTCTTTTTTGTTTTCTAGTATAGTTTTATTACTTATATATATATATATATTATTCTTAAATACAAAAGGAATATGCGTTTTAAAAATGTCAAATTTATTTTCTGAGTATATTCTATTTTGCACTTTTAAGTTAAGTCAGTGGCTGATGAATTCCTTATGTTTGCAAGTCAAATAATTGAATAATAAGAAACCCATGGAGGAAATATGGTGGGTTGGTCCAATTCAAGTCTCGGTCCGGTCTTCATTCGAACGAGACCTTCGTTTGATTTGAGGAAACAATGCCATCTGATACTATTACCGTTGCAACCTATGCATTTGGTAGGAATACCCCGCGACGCGAGTGATTCAATCCAAGCCGTTCAAATTAATCAACTCTCAATAGGAGATAACTAATTTGATTCGGTATATAATTTCCCAAAATATATTAAAGTCGACAAGACATCCAATAATTCTATCCCACCCGAAATTGAATTCAAATCATGATCAAAATCACATCATCAACTCATCAGGATTTCTCTAGATCTCATCATCGTTCCCCATGGCAATCCAACTCGGCCAACCAACCACTCAACAGAGTCCAGCGTAGGGTAAGTTCGACAGCCTGACATCTACGGCACAACCCCATTTCCGTGAAACAGTAGCAACCTCCCGTTCCGTTCCTTAATTTACTCCCTCGTCTCTCTCTCTCTCTCTCTCTCTCTCTCTCTCTCCTCCGAATATATACTGCGCACCCTCGCCGCTTCCTCTCTGCCTTCCAGTGGTGTCCTTCCCCATTGCGCTTCCATTTCTCCACCTTCATCTTTTTCTACCTTCTTCCCACCGCCGGGGACTGGCGGTGGAGACCGAGGGCTGATCTGGTGTTTCTTATCTCCGCCATCGGGATCTGGTCGCCCACCATGGAAGCGGAGCGAATGCGGCAGCTGATGCTCCTTTGGCTGAGACGCTTGAGCACCCGTGTGGCCCTCGTGGGTGGTAACCACACCGCCGCCCGCTTTTGCTCCCGCTAAGCTCCTCGCCGCCTCCCCGCCGGCCTTTTCGTTCGTTGTCAGGTTTGATTTCTCCTCTTTGGTTCCCCTTCTTTGGGAAAAGAGAAATCTCTCGATCGCTGCCGCAGTAGCAGCATAAGCGGCGTCTGCACAATGAAGGATCCTCCCAGGGCTACCAGACGCCACGGAGAGAGCCAGGCTGCCGCCGCAGGTGGCGGAGATCAGCTCGTGATCAGTCTTCCCCATCCGCAAGTGCTCCGCGTGATCGCCAGGTCGGTGCTCGTAACGGTTGCCATACTCGCCTACCCCTGGCTTAGATCCATGCTTCCGCCGGACGGCACATGCTCCCTCTTGTCGCCACACCGGTGGACTGACGATCCCTTCCTCCTCCCGATGCTCCTCCGCGATCTGAGGCGCGAGGGGCTGCTCGTAGCCGGCGCAAGCGACGCCGCTCTCTTCCTCGGAAACCCCGGCTCGCGGCTCGCCTTCGTGAAGCAGAACAAGATGCACCCTGTCATGTCGGAGGCCAGTCGGATGGCCGTTCGTGACCGCTCTGTCGACTTTGTGCTCGCCGCCGACGATTTCTGCGACGCCTCCTTTATGTTTGTCGAAAGGATCCTGAGAGTTGGAGGCGTCACTATCGTTCGACTGAGCTCGGATCCATGGCACACCTTCAATTTTCCAGCGAATTACAGGATCGTCTACATCCGGCGCTTCGGTTCCACCATCGTCGGGATCAAGAAGACGGCCCACGCCATTGCCCTCAAAGACGCAAACGCTGACGAATTTATGGGCACACGAACAGGGAGGAAGCTGCTCACCCTCCCAGAATCAATGGAAATGCCGAACGGACTCGAGGACGAAAATGCAGCTGATTTCATCGGCACTCATATCGGGAGGAAATTGCTTGCCGTGCCGGAATCGATCATTGGCGTATTGAATGGATTAGAGGATGCATTGCTGGAGCCGCCTTCTGATCGAAAAGCCTCGACAAGGGCCATGAAGAGGACGAGGTTTCTCTCCAATCTGTTGGCCAGCTCGCTCAACGAGTACTCGAGAAGGGTGTTCGTGGATGTCGGAATGCCCGGGAGGGCCACGAGCGACAAGTGGTTCAATAAGCATTACCCCAAAAGGAACTCTGAGTTCGAGATCATCAAACTGGATGTTGTGGGCGAAGTTAAGTATGCAAATGTGGCCAGTGGGATAGCCGGGTGGCTGTTGAAGAATTTGAGGGAAGAGGAGTATGTGGTGATGAAGGCGGAGGTCGAGGTGGTGGAGGAGGTGGTGAGGGAGGGCGCCACCGGGCTGGTGGATGAGCTGTTCTTGGAGTGCAAGACCCAGTGGCACAAGCAAGGGAAGAGGAGCAGGAGGGCTTACTGGGAGTGCCTGGCCCTCTATGGGAGGCTCAGGGATGAGGGAATTGCTGTCCACCAGTGGTGGGGTTGAAAAGAGACCAGTTGGAACGCAGTCAAGTCTTGAGTAAGGGAACCAATATGTGAGCTTTGCTCAGGGGTTAGGACACCCTTATGACTCCGTTAGAGTGCAGTCTCCTCTGCTCTTATCTATTTAACGTGTGTGGCTTTGCTTTGCATTAATGTAGTGTTTTGCTTTGTGTTAGATTAAGGTTGAACTATGAGGAGAATTGTGATGTGCTACTAGCGCGAGTCTCCTCGCTCTATCTGTTTTATGTGCGTCTTTGCTTTGCTTTGCTTAGCTTTCGTTAGTTACGTTGTTCTAGCGTGGTTGACTTTGAAATATCATCCAGTATTTGCTTTGTTGTGGTTTATCCTTTTTATGATGATCCAAAGGCGATTGCATGCTTGTGGAAGTATCTACTAAAACATTTGCCTTTTGTTTTCTGAGTTTAGCAAAATATCTACTAGTGTTTTATTTGATCATGTTATTCTGCAGTTCAGAAGTTAGTAGTTTTTAATGACTAATTAATTGAACTTTTGTTTAGGTATTCACCTTCATCTCCTTGGAATATTATTGGTAAGAATATATAATGTTAGTTATCTGAATCCAAATTCAAGCATAGAGTTAGGTATTCGGATCTGAAATTTAATCTAACTTGGTTTTGAATCTCTGAATTTATTCAAATAACTCAAACAAAGTGCCCTTAAAGGGATCCAATAGACAATATATATTCATTTTCTTGCGAGTATTTCTTAGATATTTGAACTTGAAATCGATTTGGGTACTTACTTTTCTTCTATTGGAGCCCATCTTAAGCCCAATTGAAAATCTGATTTAAGTGTAAAGTTTTTAAATGAATTAATTAATATATCGTGATCAGCAATAGAAAAGCATCCAAATAATGTTATCAGGAAGCAATTTAATTCCTATTAGGACTCTGAAAAATACTTGATCAATCATAATAGCTCTAAAGCTTTTCTGTTTATTTTGGCTCATCATTTAATTGTATCAAAACATTACATTAATAATAACTCTAAACACTCAAAGTTGAGGTAACTATCTTATGGTTATGTCATGTTGCTATTATTGTCCAAAGATATTTGTTCCCTTCAAATCAAAGATTCATCATATTATCCAATAAATCTAAATATGCCTTGCATGTTGTGAATAATTAATATTTTGATGATGTATATTGCTCACATAAGTTACGTGCAATCGTTACTCTAATGTTATAGTCATTGAAATCTAGCTGAACAGTCTGTATGAGCAAAAACTTCAACAGCAAACAAAAAAAGTATTTAGAATGTGCTATTTAAAGATGGTTATTTGAAATCAGAGAGCTTTCTGAACATAAACACAAAGAACAAGACCAACACCATGATGTTGACTTGATTCACTTATTCAGACTTGTGCAAAGTACATCATGAACATAAGCACAAAGAACAAGACCAACGCCGTGGTGTTGACCTAATTTGCTTATTCAAACTCGTGCGAAGAACATTATGAAAACACCTCTAAGAAAATTGAGGAGGATCGATTAATTATGGTTGAATAAGTCGTACCAAACCAATCACCAAGTTTGACTACTTTAAAGTGGTAAAAGAACAAAGGGAAACTGTGTCTCATACCACTCTAAGCATAAAACTGTTACTTTGTTATTGTCATAAGAAAAAAAAAATTATAGCAATGGTAGTATCACTTGTAGCATTGTCACAAGTCTGATATACCCATTATTATTTGATTTTAATTTTATAAAATTAATTTTTTTTATATAAAAATTAGTTTTCAGCACAAAACTGTGTCACAAAACCTCGATTAGTGATGGAGTAGGCACCATCTACATAACACCATCACTTGTATGAGACCCACAACTCTTAATCAGAGTTACTATCAACACTTTGCGATGTGACTTCTCATCACAACGTCCAACGTCACGACGCCACTATTTCTCTCGGCTACAACCAACGCACATCAACGCTAGCAGCCCAAGTTCTACCGTTGTAACTCCCTGCAATCTTGCTGATAGCAATCTGCTGCCCACAATACGGTGGATGACAATGGTACGTCATCACTTTTTGTTAATAAACAAAAGTACTGTAATTGATGAGTCAGCACGGTTGGATACCTTAGCTGATAAGTTAACATGGTTTGATCCACGGGCCGATGATAGGAACTTCTGGTGGAATGAGTAGGATGATGAGGTGGTTGCGCCTCTCGAGCGTTTCGGGCGAGAGTTGGGCCGATAGGGTCGGCTAAGTCCTCGCGGCGATTGGGGGTTGGCGCTCCGAACCGCTAGACCACCCTCCTCTACGCACCGAATGTCGACTTCGGGGTGAAGACGCTTGCTGCTCAGTGGCGATCGCCTCTACCCGACTTTGGCCCCTCCAACGAGCAAATCAATTCAGTTTTGGATTCTCTTTCCTTTTTTTTACCCCTTGGTCGGGCATCGGATGGTGTGGCATTTATACCTAAGTGCGAGAGTTGGTTGTGCCTTGGTTCGATGTGACTGTTGACTTTTGTGGGGGTGGGACAACTTCTCTGACGAGATGGTGTCCTCGGGGGTGCTTGAGTGGCGTCAGACGATACTACCCCAAAAGCAGACGACATCGCCCCGAGCTCTTGGGGTGGTCAAGTCGCACAATATATTGGTACCGAACTTGACGTGGAGTGCACCTCATGGTTCTGGCGGCGTGTGGCGTTGTATTCATGATTGACGGTTTATGATGTTTACTGGTGATTCATCTAGAACCAAAATATGCCCTATCAACCCTAAACTGTACTATCATAAACATTAAGTTATTTGGTGATCACTCATATTGACCACCTACAACAAAACTCTCAATATTACCATCCTTTTGTGCCACCACACCACACACAATGTATGTTGCTATGGCTTATGTTGTTGCTACTTACGTAGTCGATATTTCCTACACAACCATTGCTTGTGATAGGGCCGATGACCAAGGCAAATCGCCACCTTTCATAGCATCGTCGATAGCATGTTGTCGACGGTAACTCATCAACTAAAATCGAATAGCATATTTCCGTATGTGGTTCCACTCATGTGGGTGAGGAAACTTTTATGACCCGCAAGTAGGCGACAATGGCAAATAGATTGAATAATGCTTTCTCAAGCGGAAGTCGATAATATTATTATAATATAGAATAAATATAATAATATTATTATTTAATATATATTTGATTTTAAAATATGATTTTGATATATGAAAAACTATCCTACTATTATACGAAAAATTTTTAATATCAGAATTGAAATCAAATAACCATAGATGAAGATCAATGGAATATCTCTATCAAATCTGGTACACATCGTAGTAGTTATGAAGCAACATAGCTAGACTCCTCTAGACTCATTTTATACTCTTTTATTTTTCACAAGACTACGATCAATAGGGACAATCGATAAAAAAGACTAAATTTATAATTTCTATCTATATATAACCCTTAGGATGTCATATTTATATATAGGTGAGAGCAAGGGGTATAGGATAATAATTTAGGAAAGTTTCTCCGATCAATACATAAATTAAAAAATATCTATTATAAATAATTTTTATTAATAATTTTAATTAAAAATTAATATATCTTATCTAATTAAATACCACATGTAATCCAACCATCACATTTTACCTTTTGACATTTGAAACACGAGGAGAAGGTGAACATAAAAGTCAACATGTTACTTTCTATTCGTGAAAGTGATTTGGTTGCTTTAGTCCTCTGAGTGGGAATGCAATTTCGTTTGATCTACAAGCATTCGGCAAACCTTAACCTTAAGATAATACAATGTTATTTGGACAGAACACTTTTGACACATCCAATTACATAAAAACCTATAACTTTTGGACATCATCGTCATCATCATCATCATCATCATCATCATCGAGTTTAAGGTAAATTCAGCCGTAAAAGTTGGCTCTCAAATGGCAACAAATGACATGAAAGGCCGGCTTTGAACTGAACCCAACAAACACCTGAAAGAGTCCAAGAACTTTAAAACAAGTCTCCACAGAGCTTGTGCTGTTTTCTTCCTTGGAAGATTCTCCGATGAGACTTCTGATGCCACTGAAGCATGGAGATATCAACAATTGAATGGGGCCCTTTAGGTTGCATCCATCTACCAAATTCAATATCAATATTGCATTTGGTTATGCCGTATTATTTTTATGTTTAGCTTAGTGTGGAGTTAACGTGCAAACTATGTAATTACCAACATAATAATTTTTGATAGTAATAACAAATCCTGTGGAATGCACTTCGCTAAACTCTCCCACAAAGGTGGGGCCATCTGGGCAGTGCTTCCCAATTACGTTGCCTATCCGAACGTCGCGCGCTGGCCTCGTAAGTTCCCGGGGACGCCACGTGCCACTTAAAAGTCAGGTGCCGACGTGGATCCACGTATGGGCTTGGCGGAACCAGAAAGACTGGCCAACAGATGCATTCGTTAGGATCTCGACAGACGAAAAATACGTTAGGACCGTCCAGTTCTGATCCTACCGTGTCCAACGCCCTTCGGGGTCTTCCCGCACCTGAACGCCGCACGATTCCGACGGTGGAGATCTCCTCAAGAACAACGAACGCACGTCCCGCACGTGACTTCCGTGCAAATGCGTCCACGGAAAGGAGCAACCATTGTCGACGCTGTCGGTATCGGTCAAACGTCACCGATGTCGGTCATCAGACGGCCGTGATCGATGGTCGACGGCAGCAGTCGTAGCCGGCGAAGAATAAATTCGGGCATCTCTTTTCCTACCCGCTTGCTTCGCCTGCGAATGACACTGTCGATCCAGGTGGAACCCGAATTATTTTCCAGTCACGGGGAAAGTAAATCCGTGGGTACGTCTTCGTACGGTGGAATAGAAATTTCGAAATAAAATTTGGGCCGGCCGAGAATTCTCAGTTGTCGAGGACTAGGAAGTAAAAACGAACAAAAATTCTTTTCCTCTCCGATTGAGCATCGCCGACGCTGGTATTCCCTTCTTCAAGTGCTCCTCCAAAACAACTTATTCTTATCCTTCTCCCTTGCTGGTAAAAATAAAGAATTTTTTTTACTCGATTGCAATATCCTGTTATCTTAGGAGGTTGCTATGTGATTCATATACTCTATCGTGTTTCTCGTATAAGAAGGTTTACGATGAACGGATGCAGAATTAAACCATGCAATGCAACCGATTCATGAATGCGTGATGCATGATCCGAGGAAGTTATCTTACGTTTTCGTATTCTCCAACACGTTTGTCATGTACGAAGACATAAGCCTTATGGTCAATGAAAGCAAAATTATATTTATACTTTTTACGTGTTATTTCACTGGATTCTTATCACTCACGCAACCAATTAATTAGTAACAAAATGTGGTGACTATTACTCCATTGAAAAAATATAAATCTAACCAATCTTGATTTTATTTATTTATTGTGATTTATTTATTTATTGTGATTTATTTATTTATTTATTTTAACCGATATATTTAATATTCCCAGTCCTCTTCGGACAAGGATTTCTATAATAAGTTCTCAAGAACACCATATCCTCTGTTCTGCTACGTTTGTCCTTTGATGTAATTATATAAACGAATCCTCCTCTCTTTTGCCTTCCTTTTCCAATTTCCTTTTCTCTCGTTTCCATTGGCGGTATCGGGGAAGCGTGTAAACGGCAAGATGATTTTAGGGATATCGTGCTCGTCGGTTGCGGGGCGGCAGCCGCCGGTCGATCTATGAGTGGCGTCCGGCGCGGCCGAGGAGGACGGACGGACATCGGAAGCTGCTAGCCGGGGAGCATCGGCGGACAGATGCCCCTACACGGCGACCTAGGGCTCTCGGGGGCGGCGTCTCTGGTGTTCCTCCTTTTTGTGCCCTTGATCGCCTTCGTGGTGCGGAGGAGATGGCGCCTGGCGTCCGTGAGGCAGGCAGAGGTCCGGCGGCTGGCGTGGCTCGCGGCGGAGGAGGCCGCGCGGGCGGAGATGGAGGCGATAACGGTCTACTTTGCCTCGTCACATGTGGCTGCTTCTGCTGCTGCTGCCGTTGCGAAAGACCCGTCGGCACGGCCGGAGTGCCCCGTGTGCTTGAGCCCTGCCACCGCAAGGTGCGCCCGGTGCAAGGCTGTCAGATACTGGTTGGTAGACTCGAATTCTTTACCCAGTCTTCATTCTTGCTTGTAATTCTGTTGATTCCTTTCAATTTTATCTTTTCTGCGGGTATTTTGGCTAGTGGCTTGAAACGAGTTATATCGATTTAGGGTTTCACTGTTGATTTTAAGACAATGTGGCCTGTAAAACTTGGACGCCATATTATTGACCTGAAAGGATTTTTGTTTCCTAATTCAGTTTGTTGTATATACCTAGGTTAGTGACGATTGAAATTGATGCTTCTTCTATTTATTTGGAGATTTTGGAATCTTTATTGACCCTATGATTGGAGGACAGTTTCTGAAGCTGTTAGCTTGAGGTTGAAGAAAAGTCCTGCACTACCCAGCGGAGATATAAAAGATATAGGGTGGTTTGTAGTCTATATTAATCCAACTCAACAGTCTGTTGGAGATGTTGGTCAAATATGGCTGAACCTATTTATATGAAGACTGGAAAAGATCAAAACCTCCCTTTTTCCACCTGGAAATGTCATGAACTTGTTCACTAGGAGAAGAAAGTGATTTGAGAAGGTGTCGGTGTTTGGTTCTCCATTTTTATACATTAGGTTAGTCGTTGAAATAAAAATATTGCATGAATTTATAAGTGCCCCCATTTCAGACTGGTGTATATTCTAGTGATGAAAAAATAATAATAATAATGGTATTTGTATACTAGCTTCTTGAACTTTTTACTTTTTCTGCTGCATCCTATATTAATTCTTTCTTTCTGCATTGTGACTTAAGTTAATTGTTGGAACAAAAATATTGCTTGGACTTATGAGTGCCTATTCTGGACTGATGTATATTCTAGTGATGCAAGATAAAAGAATACATGTATCTTAGTTTCTTGAGCTTTTTACTTCATTACTGACTCAGCTAGATTAGTGATGCAGGATTGAGTGAGGGTTCTCAAAATTTGTTACCTATGCAGCTAAAATTTTTTTATCACTTTAACTGATAATCATCATTAAGGATTTGATTATATTACCCTTAGTAATGTGAACTTTAGGTCATGAAAAATTGATTAAGATTTGACTCATTGTTTTGCGAAGTATGATATAGTATGAAAGCATAACATCAGCAAGAGATAAATTTATTTCATTGAAGCATCAGGAATTATAGTCCACTGCCAAATTAAAAACTCAAGGATAATAAATTATTATCATAACAAAATGTTCGGCCATCAAAAGTTTGTTGACTTCTCGTCTACTGATTAGTAGTAGAGAAACCAATTGATTGACTCACAATGTTACAAGTTTCACCTGTTTAAATAAAAAGTTTATTTACTAACGGGTGCTTAATCTGCTTGTTTGATGTTATACATGAATGAATATGAAAATTTCAACACAGGTACCGTACTGTCCTGCCACTGGCTACCCTGTAATATCGTGGCATCTTTTATCTTTTTGCATAAATTACAGACCAATGTTCATGCTTAAAGTTGAACTTTTCTTTCCTTGTTTATTGTAGCTCTGGCAAGTGCCAGATTATTCATTGGAGACAAGGCCACAAGGATGAATGCCATCCTCCACAAGTTAGTGATGACCATAGTGGTGAACTAAAATTTTCTGGTTTGAAGGGAGTGCAAGCTGAACACTCTGGCTTATTTGAGAATAGTTTTGAGCATAGAGACGAGCTAAATACCAAAGCAGTTGAGATGGTTTCCGATAGGCCTGCTGCATCTGAACTCGCATATTCTTATAATGATATTAATAAAAAACACAAACATGAAGAAAGTGGTTCTATGGATGTATCTGGAATGGAAACGACTTCTGGTCCTAGTGTTGGAACTCCTGATGATACTTTGACCATTGGCAATCTTCTTCCGCTCCATGATAGTAGGCCGGGAGAATCTTCATCTTTTGATAGTTCTACTAGCGGCCTTGGAACTGCAGCCGATGCTAGTTATGTAGATCCTTCTAAATCTTTAACTTCTGAGCCTGGTAGGTCAAGTCCTTTGGCAAATAACACTTCTTGCTTCAGTAATATGAAGGAGAAGGCATCCACATGCAAAGCAGGGGCAGATAAATTCATGGCAAATGACTCATCTGGCTTAAAATCAACTTCATCTTTTGATCATACAAGTACTAAGCATCCTGAAGTTGCTGGTAGTCAGATCACTTCTCCTCAGGGAGTTGGTAATGGGATTCATCCAGATACATTTTCAAGATCCAAAAAAATTTCTTCTCATGCATTTGAATCATTAGAAGCTAAGTCTCAATTGGAGCAAAAGGAGATGCTAACTTCAAACACAGAAATATCAGGATCTGTTGCTAATGGGATGAGCACTGATATACTGTCTTTGAATTCCAGAACTTTGCGACCGTTAGCATATGCTTCTGATCAATTATCTTCTAATGGTGGTGCTCACCCTGTTGTATGTTATGAATCCTCAAAGGTTAGTAACACTCCCAGAGGACCTGTCAGATCACCTGATACTTATGGTTCTATAGCAAATGGGATATCAACATCTGTGAAAAGTGTTGTTAAGGAGTTTACATCTTCTAAGATTTCAAGGCATTACTCTTCAGAATTGGTAAGTGAACTTCTTCAATATCACCAGAGTGGTATAGATGACAAGAATTTGCATCCTGGCATTTAAGTCTGTTGTAGTCAAGTTGATTTCCATGGACTTCTCCAGCTTACTATATTGTTATTGTTGGTCTTGCAGATGCTTTTCCCATATGATCGTTTCATTAAACTCTACAACTCTGACAAGATTGAATTGCATCCCTGTGGTCTTATTAACTGTGGAAATAGGTATAAACAAGTGCTGCCCCATATAAATTGTGTTTTTGGCTGTTTCTTATATACTCCAGTTCTTTAGTGCTACAGCTGCTTATACTTTGCCCCATATCTAGTCTAGTCAAACCGAATGATTGCTGAGTTTGCTTGTCAGCCATGTGGCTGTACTTGGTCGGACATGAACTAATCATTCATGCTGTACTCATGCCTGGTCATGGCAGTTACATGTGCAGGTATGTACCAGGGGCAAGGTACATGGACATGCACCCACATACCTTTCCTGTTTCTAGCTGGCATGTTAATTCCTTGTCAAAGATACTGGCAACAAGCTAGCTGAAGTTGTAATAGTTTCTGTAGTTGAAAATTTTTCCTGTGTATGTTAGTTGTTTTGCTACTTACAAAATCATTCTGCCCTTCTTTTCTTCACTGGTAAGACTTCTGAATTATAACTTATGATCAACTATTGGCCCGAAGTTGTTTGCAGCTCCTATAATCCACCTTAGCTGTATATAATATCTTGAAATGTAGATTGGAAGCGCTTTCATTACAAATTTATATGTTCTCACAGATCTTTGAACTGATACAATTAAAGAAACTGATTACTTATATGATGAACTATGCATATATTGCATTCCTAATATATATCATATCGACTTAGTTCCTATTGTCATGATATAATGGATGCACGTGTGCACTTTTGGTGGCATATGAGGACCTAAACCATCTATGTACAGTCGATCAACTAATGTTCCTCCTCAAACATGTTTGTTTGTTGATTGCAGCTGTTATGTTAATGCTGTTCTCCAGTGCTTGGCATTTACTCGACCATTGACTGCATATTTTCTCGAAGGTCTTCACTCAAAAATATGTAAGCATGTCATCTATGTTGTTTTTTCTCTTATTGCTGTATTAAAAGACACAGATCTTTTAAATTTTTACCATTGCTACTAGGTCCAAAGAAAGAGTGGTGCTTTACATGTGAACTTGAAAGGCTTGCCATGAAGGCAAAGGAAGGGAACTCTCCTTTATCCCCCATCGGTATACTCTCTCATTTACACAATATTGGAAGTAATTTTGGCCATGGGCAAGAAGAAGATGCCCATGAATTTTTAAGGTGAGATTGAGCATCGGATGTTGCCTTAAAAACTCTCAAATCCTTGTCATTAGTTTTATATGGACATTATATTAAATAAGAGAAATGTTGACATAAACCTTATTTGTCTTTTCTTTTGAGATATTTTTTTGCTAATAACTACTTTTATATTTGTACATGGATAAGGATGCTGTTAGGTTCTATAATTAGGACCGTGAAGGCATGGGTTGGGATGATCAAAAGTAAATAGGCTTGGTTCCAGGTGGCTTGTGCTTCTTTGGGTGCATGCAAACTAGGGTTGCCAGAATTAGTTTGTGAATTATAATTTTTATCACTTAATTTTAGGTTCATGATAAAAAATGATGAATAAGAGACTTGATGCTGTCTGGAGTTAGCTGAAGTTCATATTAGGTTAAGCAAGGATCTTGTTTTTGCGTATTTTGGTTATGCCAATTGGCTGTTTGCATAAGACATGTATCTGACTGTGCCACTGCATTGCAAACGTGAGCACAAAGCAAATGTTACTTGCACTCATGGGGATACATATTTTTAGGTTATTTTACTCCCACCTCTTATTTTTCTTTTGGGATCAGTATTTTCTGTTAACTTTGGCTTGTTCAGTTTGTTCTCTAACATCTAGTGGTCAACACTAAACTATCTTGGCTGACTATTGCATATGAGATTCACTTAAAAACCTATTCCTTCATACAATCGTAATATGCACATCTATAAAATTTTTATTATGAATTAGTTGATTAGGAGAATCTTTATGGTGACTAAATATCAAGGTTCGTCATACCGAGGCATACCACTCGGTATGGGCAGTATGTATCAATCCAACAAGGGACCGATATGGGTGGTACATTGGTATGTCTCACCGTACCATGTGTCAATACACTCGGTACAGCTTAGTATATACCATACTGACAACTGGTCGATACATTAGTATGGATCGATAAGGCAAACCATGCTAAATATAGCTTCCTTTTCAAAGGGTTACTATAGTTAAAAGTATTGATTTTATTCATACATTTTGGCAGGTATGCTATTGATGCTATGCAATCTGTTTGCTTAAGGGAAGCTGGAAAAAAACCAGATGGCCCATTAGCAGAAGAAACAACACTCATACAACAAACTTTTGGTGGTTACTTGCGCTCCAAGGTAAGTTAATTTTAAACTTTATTTTGTATACTATTAAAACTGTTTAATTTGGATGTCTAATCATGATAATTTGCTAATGGCTGATGATTAATGAATGCAGATAAGGTGCAGTAGATGCAAGAGCAAGTCTGAGCGATGTGAAAGAATGATGGATCTTACTGTGGAGATAGATGGCAATATCTCTACCCTTGATGAAGCACTTCTCCGTTTTACATCTCCAGAAATTTTGGATGGGGAGAACAAGTATGAATGTGGCAGGTTGGTTTTTCCATTTTTTTAATTGTTGAAAGTTGTACATGCTAGAATATGTTATGGAGTAATTTTGGTATCAAACCCTGTGGTCAGAAAAAACAGCTTTGATCTTTTTTTTTCCGACAATTTCCTTCTGAGCATATTCAGTTCATAAGGCAAACCTTTTAAATATGTCTATATAATTGCTACCCAGCTTTTATCGTAAATTGCAAAGAGGTAGTAGAGAATGAGCAGCCAAGTGAGGGAAAGCTACAAAGTCTAAAATAAGGATTTTCTGGGGTCACCAACATTGCCACATCGACAGTTAATGTTGTTGACCAACTTAATATGCCTAAATGACATTTCAATCCTAAATTCTCGCGATGGAGATGAACATACGATTTATATTTGATTATTCTTTAATGCATATGTGGAAATTATATTCTGGCAATACTACTGGTCGTTTAGGCTTTATAAAGAAATTTGTATCTCATCTTTTGATGACTAAGAAATCAGAATCACAAGAAGGATAGTGGGTAGTGCATCATAATGATTTTCTTTTTGTCCAATTGAGTTTTCAAGGTAGAACAGATCACCAAGGGCTGTCCATGATTGGTTGCTTAATTATCAGTTGGTCTGGCATGAATCGAACTTGAAGTTCCTAAGAAATTGACTAACTAGGCTAGTTCTTTTTCCATTAATACAGCTTTCCCAGCTTGTTTATGCAAATCATATAGGGCTCTAACCTCATGGTATCAGAAGTAGCTTGTGATTGGTATTGTTCTTCCCACCATGATGATAGTCACCAAGGTTACTACTGTATCAAGTTAGTAAAATTTGTTCTGATATAACTCAGCCCTAACTGACATACAACTGACACATTTATACATCATGATGTATATGCAGATAGTACATATTTTGCTACCTGTTTCTCTATGATTATAATGGTACTCACAGGTGATGCTTTCTTATTTTTACGGATCTTATACTGTGTATTTTTTCTTGTCAGATGTAAGTCTTATGAGCGAGCGAAAAAGAGGTTGACAATATTGGAGGCACCGAATGTCCTGACCATTGTGTTGAAACGATTTCAGGTAATTACTTTTAAGCAAAACTTTTTTCTTCTGTTTGACTTATAGCTTATAGTTCAGTTAGAAGTGATATTTGCTTGTCATTTTACCTCATAAGTATATTTGGAATAAGTTTCTTTGTCTCCAGTTAATTCAGTTGTTTGAGGGGACTGGTAGGATATATTTACCACCTTTTGGGTAGACAGAATAAAGATAAGTCTTCTATTCTTTTTGCAGTCTGGTACGTTTGGCAAGCTCAACAAACCTGTCCGGTTCCATGAGTACCTAGATTTGGCTCCTTACATGAGCGGAGATGACAAGTCCCCTGTTTTCCGGCTGTATGCTGCAATTGTTCACATAGATGTCAAGAATGCTTCCTTTTCTGGTCACTATGTTTGTTATGTGAAGGACACACAAGGCAAGTGGTACAAGATCAATGATAGCAAGGTATAATGCTTGTTAAATTCTTATACTGATTGAAAGGCCTTTTTGACAAACTTATTCCAGTATATGATAGAGAATGTGTATACTTCTAATATAATTGTCTGAATAACTCTAAGCATTATTCTCATCTTGATTTGGAACACAGATAGAATCTGCTTAGTTGTATGTTTTGATAGGTAACTTCACTTAATTTGATGAAGATGGATGCACCTTTTACACAATTAAATTGTGATTTATGCAATAGCAAATCATTCTCTTATTTCTCTTTGAAACCTATGTTTTGTACATGTCTCTCCAGTATCATGACGAGGTTTAGATTGCATACCTGGTACTGATCATCCTAATGGTCATGCACTGCTTAATTCAATGCCATCCATAAAATCTTAGAAAAACAAAATTTAGTTGTATGTCATCATGGGTACACGGAATATCCAACAATGAATTGTCTTAATATTCCATCTCTTTGCACAGGTAAATCCCGTGGAGCTTGAGGAGGTCTTATCAAAAGGTGCATACATGCTTCTTTATGCCAGGTAAAGTTGAATGTTCTGGAGTCGCAATCTTGTTTCAGTTGGGTTTTTTAAGTTCTCAATGAATTGGCATTTCAAATTAGGTGTTCGCCACGTGCTCCAACCTCCGTAAGGAAAGCTTTGGCCCATGAGCTTGAACGAGCAAGGAAGACTAGAAGCAAAGGAAAGCCTGGTGGTCCATCAGTAGCACAGCAAAGGACTTGTTTTTACCGACAGCGGACGATGAGTGACCATTCCAATTTCCATTCATCAGATCTTTTCAATGAAAGGCTCCGTCCTCTGCGGAACGACTCTTCCAGCGACAGTTCTTCTCTCTTCGATGAAGGTTCCTCCTGTAGCACCGAGAGCACAAGGGACTCTACAAGTACTGAAGAGTACTGGGAACGCATGTCTGGAGAGTCAGACAGTGTCAACTTGAATAGCCCCCTTAGAGTCCTCGAGGAGTCTGATGGATTCACTCGTTCTCCTCTGAGCTCTAGACATTCCGCAAAAGCAGTCTTAAGTGGGTCGATGCCAGATCACCACAGAGACGACGATTCTGAATGCATTGCTAATTCTTCAGGCAGGGAAATCAACCAGGTGGAGGCTGAGAGGCCTGGGTGTGTCAAGCATCACAGCGATGAGAGCAGATCCTTTTTGTATCTCGACAAAAATGAACATTGTCGAAATCTAATAGAACAGTGTAGGGACATAGAGACTGGCTGGATTAACCCAAATGAGGTTAAGTCTGGCATATTATTGAGAAGACCGAGTAGGGAAAGAACTGCCCGAACATTTTATTGATTTGTTTGGGTTGTCGAGAAAATGAATAATAGATTATATTTTGCACAAGGCAAAGGGAATAGAAAAAGGAAAGAAAAGAACAGGTATTTCATATACTGGTGAGTCTCCTTGTTAGTTGTTCACGTGCAGCTCTAGTCTGAAATCAGCTTGGGTCCTGGTAATGGATCTGATCTGTTAGCTCTAGTGTGCTCTACGTTAGCTAGTTCTTGTCTGAAAGCAGTTTATTAGTTCATTTTTTAGCTTCTATTAGTTAATTTTTATTAGGGCAAATACATTATTTATAATTTTGTTGCAAAAAAAAAAAGGAAAAAAGAATGTGTCAGTTTAAGATATTGACCCTTCTTGTAAGGGTTTTGAGATTGAATTCTGGATTGGATTCTACAGCTGAATATAAATACAACTGGGAATACTTTGATGCAACTTAAGCATTTGCATATGGTTAGATGGGTCAAGATTCGTTTGACTTGTTGACATCGGACCGCCCGTTGGAGGCGAAGACTTTGGGTTGGATTAACACGTTGACCACACACCTCGGATCTATGTCCCCTGTTTTTTTTTTTTTTCATTGAATTCAAAAGAAAGCACAGGGGGTTGGACGATATACACCTATCGTCCACATTTAAACAAAAAGAAAAAAGAAAAAAAAGCCAGAGTCTCTCTCCAAAGAAGTCTATAGTGGATAACAAAAATCTAATATATGAAATGATCTCATGGAGGAACCAAAGGCGGATTTCATACAGATATCTCATATCCGATGATGATGTGTCTATAGATCAAATAAGATTTATTCTTCTGAATAATAAATATATCATTTATATCATTTCAAATTTGACGATGGTGTGCCTATATATCATTTCAAATATGATATCTAAAATGATCGAAATGAAAGGGCGAGTTTCTTATTATATCTAAAATGATCCACATAATGATATCTAAAATGATATTCAAAGCAACCAACAGTGATATCTAAAATGATCCACATGGTGGATTTATGAGCTTTATAGGAAGAGTAGCCTTCGACAACAGTGATAGCAGTTGGGGAGAAGAAGATGAAGCCAGCCAGTATAGTACCTGCAAGTAAGTTAGGAGACAAAAACGAGCAATCACATTGCTAACATAAAAGCAAAACTCCCTGCCTCAATGATAGGATTCAAAGTTATCATTCTTCCAAACCCCTCCAGATTAGGACCAAATTGATGGATCTCAATTCGTAAGGGCGAACACCCTCCTATTATGTGTAAGAGAGATCAAAAATCATAAACGATCAAAGGACAAGATTTCAGTGGTCATGGTCTCGGGTGTAACTTTCCCCTTCCCTTTAGCCGAGCCCCCATCGACTAGGAATCAAACAACTTAATAAGCAAATACCAGTTTTATCTCCAAGTAGATTCCAAAAGAAGATAACAACAGCGCATTCGAGATATATATATATATATATAATATGAGGGGCAGAATTCGAGTTTGGGAGAAAAATAAGTTGTCATAGTGGCTTTTCTCTTTCTTTTATCAACTTTTATAAACTGATAAGCACCACTAGTGAATAAAGAGCCTAAAGGATTTGACTATTAAATCCATCTATCATCATCGGTGCATCCAGAAATATGAATCTTAAGAATCCTTTTATTAAATCAGGATGAAAAAATAATTCTAAAGTAGAGATGTTTCAATTATTAGAAAAACAAAAAAAAAACAAATCGAAAACTATGTAGAAACTAATGCTCTCTCTCCCCCACATTAAACCACGTAGGCCAATGACCAATAGAGACATTATTTTTCTAGGGATGAAACCAAATATTAGTGGTAGATAGATAGTATATTAATACTCCTACTTTTAGTTAAAACAAGATTTTCAAAACCATTCTAAAATAGAGATGTTTCAATTATTAGAAAAAAAAAAAAAAAGTAGAAACCAATGCTCTCCTCCCCCCCACCCCCCACATTAAACCATGTAGATCAATGACCAATACAAATGTCTTTCTAGGGATCAAACCAAATGTTAGTAGATAGTCTATTTATTACCTATAAGCTTTCAAAACCACCTCTAATAGTCCTTGGTTAAGTGATTTATGTTCTGCATAGAGCATGAAAGATTGGGTATGGCAGATTCAGTCTATGGGTTCAGGTCATCACCATGTTTGTTTGGTCCTAAGGATGTGGAGCCAGGGAATATTAGCTTTGTTAAAGATATGCAAAATACACTTGGCACAAATAGATTTCTTAACAGTGAGAAGATCACCATAATCTTTGGGTTTGGAAAGAATGTCTTTAACTGATCAGTTTCATAGGAGAGGAGGAAGAATCTGTCATTCAAATTAATTTTTTTTTGGTTTGGGAGAGAGATTCGGATGATATGATTAAGGATGACATCCGAGATGTTACAGTTAAAAAGAAGATAAGTTGGGATAAGATTAATAATATAGTTAGTTAATTAACACCATCTTACCTGCTTAAGAAATAAAAGCTTTGCAGCATCCTTGAACACGAGAGAGATAGATAGTTTTGTCAACTATAATGCTTTAATAGCTTTAGGGGAGCCGACGATGGGAAAAGGTATGATCCAAGATATTTAATAGACCACTGGCCTTCTCCTAATACCAAGAGAATTGGAAACCAAGTGTTTTGTCAACATGTTTGGAAAAATAGATAGATATTAAATTTATTTAAATTGACTTGAGATTAGTGAGCTTTTGGAATAAGATTTTTGGTTGGCTCGAAATGTTATAAGCATGTTATCAATAAACATTAAATGGGATTGATTATATTAGGTTGGGAAGATTCTATCTTTTTCTTATGCTTGAAAGAAAACTTAAACTTCTCTAAATAGGACACCTTTAGAGTCTGCTAGGCGACTCTATGATATCGAAGGATGACACTGAGTTGGACACCAAGACTTGTTTTAAATGTGGGATTGACTGTATTAAGTTGGGAAGATTCCAAAGCTTTCACCTTCTCCAATTTTTTTTCTTTTTTTCTTATGCTTGGAAGAAAGCAAAAAATGATTTAGACTTGTTTGAATATGACACCTTTAGATTCTACTAGATGACTCTATGGTAGCAAACTATTCCATCTCCAATTCACCTTCTATGAGTCTTTTGTCCATTAGAGTTCTATCGTCTGTATCCTTTTGAAATGCAACTATCATCCTATCTACCACCAGGACACCAAATGATGGCATTGAGTTGGACACCAAGACTTGTTTTAGAGTAACTTGAATAATGAAGGGCTGAGTCATAAATTATCTTAGGTGAGCTAGCATCCAAGACTTAGGAGTCGATGTGATCTATATTTACTCTAGAGGAGTGAAGAGATTGGAAAGATAAAAATTGTTCGTTCAAGATTTTCAATAGCAAGAATTTGAACTCTCTCTAATTACTTCAATAGTAAGAATTTGAACCCTAATTACACCAAATAAAAAAAATTACTATTGTTTATCTCCGGTTGAAAAGTATCCGACTTTACTAGGATAAAATTTATAGGTATCATTTCAATTATTATATTAGTCAAGAGCTGAAGGCATGCAAACCCACCCGATTTAGATTTGAATACCCTATCGGTTTGCCACCCGTAAATGTCATCCTCCATCCAAAATAAAAACATGACAAAAGATTGGCTGGTCATGCATAAAATATAATTGGGTCGATTGATCTTGCTCAACAGATCCCACATCAAACCAATGTTCCTTTCCTTTTCGTCCTTGGGCTTCGGTTCTTTGAGCACGTCACTCTCACAGTGCACCACTTTGACCATCTACTAGCGAAGTGGTGGCTAGCGTTTCTCACACTTGATCTGACTTGCTGGTTTTAGAAGAAGAAGAAGAAGAAGAAGAAGAAGAAGAAGAAGATCCATCTACACAACTTGTCAATTGTTCATGGATTGATTATCGATGCCATTTCATTTAAATCTTAAATGTTAAAGCTAGCACATGAGAATGATTTGATTTATGTCCTTTAACATATCAGTTTTGGTTGTCATCACATATGTATTTCAACAAAAAACTTGCAAGGATATTTTATTTCATGCTTCCCATTCGGCATTTCTATGACATTTCCATCATGTTAGATCAAAGTAATTAGTCTTATCAGTTTACAGCTTCCAAACGTGAGTCAAGTCTGTCTCTAACACCGACTGCTATTAATCTTAGATGACACTTGAAACGTTCCTTCTACATAGGTTTAAGGTTGTTAATCTTAGATGCCCATTTCACTGATTTCATTGATGTCACAAAGGTGAGTGATCTTCTTAAGCATGCTGGATCGTACAAAATAGGAAACATATATAAGAAATCTATGTTATTTTCTTCTTGTACTCAAAAAATCATCAGAGAGGATTAGTGCCTACCTACCAAGAGAATTAGTTGTGCCTATTAGGAGACGTCAATCAAATAATTAATGATAATTCTAATCGGTCTTTTAGATATTTAACATTTTAATTTTTACGAAATCAATGATATTTAGGATTGGTAGTCAACTTTAGTTTATTGGACAGAAATTGATGGAGTTGTACATTAAATGATATTAATATTTGGAGGGTCAAATGCATGCTATTGCAAACTTTGAAATGATATATGCAAAATCCCTTTTTTTAATATTTACTCCTCACAATTTGGATCTTTTGAGACAAAAGTACAAAAGTGGGACCCCTGTGTCTGGACCAATAAGCATCTTATCCGGACAAGAATCTTGGGTAAGGGGGGGCGCGACAGCAAGATCGAATCCTTGATAGATTGGCCCAATGAAAGCATGCCCAGCTGTCACTTATCCACTTGCCACATACCTCCGGTTTTGAATTCGAAGAAGCGTATGCTATCCCCATCACAGATTGAATCCGATTTGAGCTCAAAAGGACTTTTGCGATAGTATTATATTTATCATGATCCGAATTCGAAAACCAAGTCATATGTCACTGCTAATCAAAGAAAACTTATGATACGAGTAATACAATAAAAGCAAAAAGGAGAGTAGTCCCCATTACTTTTGAAGGGCACCCCTTTTCAGGGAGAATATTTTTCTTTTAATTTTGATTCCACATATTATGATTCACACGTCACAAATATGATTTATAATCTACAATATGATGGGTGTGACCCAATATTTTACAAGCCATTTCAACTTTCATATCTGATATAGATGATAAATAATTAATTTTATGGTTGAAAGAATAAATCATTTGTGTAATTATTTTGGAGTATGATTCATTATTTACGAGCACTTCATGTGCCTATAATTTAGGCTTGATTTAAGGATATCGTGGTGTCATCATCTGGACAAGCTTCAAGTCGATAAAAGAGATATGAATGATGCACCAACTTGAGCGACTTCGGATGGATGCATTGAACCAACGAGATTCTCCTTGATGAGTTCAAGTTCCTTTAGATACGTACACATAAAAGATGAAATACATATTAGAGTAAAAGCTCTGTAATGATATTAATATTTGGAGGGTCAAATGCATGCTATTGCAAACTTTGAAATGATATATGCAAAATCCCTTTTTTTAATATTTACTCCTCACAATTTGGATCTTTTGAGACAAAAGTACAAAAGTGGGACCCCTGTGTCTGGACCAATAAGCATCTTATCCGGACAAGAATCTTGGGTAAGGGGGGGCGCGACAGCAAGATCGAATCCTTGATAGATTGGCCCAATGAAAGCATGCCCAGCTGTCACTTATCCACTTGCCACATACCTCCGGTTTTGAATTCGAAGAAGCGTATGCTATCCCCATCACAGATTGAATCCGATTTGAGCTCAAAAGGACTTTTGCGATAGTATTATATTTATCATGATCCGAATTCGAAAACCAAGTCATATGTCACTGCTAATCAAAGAAAACTTATGATACGAGTAATACAATAAAAGCAAAAAGGAGAGTAGTCCCCATTACTTTTGAAGGGCACCCCTTTTCAGGGAGAATATTTTTCTTTTAATTTTGATTCCACATATTATGATTCACACGTCACAAATATGATTTATAATCTACAATATGATGGGTGTGACCCAATATTTTACAAGCCATTTCAACTTTCATATCTGATATAGATGATAAATAATTAATTTTATGGTTGAAAGAATAAATCATTTGTGTAATTATTTTGGAGTATGATTCATTATTTACGAGCACTTCATGTGCCTATAATTTAGGCTTGATTTAAGGATATCGTGGTGTCATCATCTGGACAAGCTTCAAGTCGATAAAAGAGATATGAATGATGCACCAACTTGAGCGACTTCGGATGGATGCATTGAACCAACGAGATTCTCCTTGATGAGTTCAAGTTCCTTTAGATACGTACACATAAAAGATGAAATACATATTAGAGTAAAAGCTCTGTAATGATATTAATTATCTCATCTCCGTGGATACTTTTTTCTCATTATGGTAATTCTTTATCTGATAAAAAAATATAATCGTTAAAGAGTAGAATTCATCATCCACGCAAAAATAATTTTTTTCTTGATATATTTATGATTTTTTTGAGAAAAAAAAATATTGTATATTCATCTGTTCTGATAATGATTAAAGGGTTATTGTCCTCATATTTATGTTAGCTAATAATATATATATTGAATCATATACAATGGTTGGTTGAAATCGATGCATCATCAAAGTTCCGTAACCCTTAATTGGAACAACTTAAGCTTATATATTTTTATGAATGTAATACTTAGCTTAGCTAATGAAGATCGTATCAAATCATCGTAGAACAGATTCAATTTTTATAGTAAATATATTTTTCATAATCATTTCTAATAAACATAAAGAAAACATATTCTCCATTGAGATATTGAAAGTCGTCGAGAAAACAAAAAGGATTTATTTCGGAGGATAATTGCATTGGAATTTTCACCTATTTAGATCGATGGGAATAATTATCTAAAACTTTTGTAGCACACATATCCAAAGACATCCCAAAAACTTGTGTGCATGTGTTCAACCTCATCACTTGAAAGCGAGAACATCATCCAGCAATAGACTTCCAACAACATTGATTTTTGGCTCACATGCATTGATGATTTTTGACTTCCAAGAACATCCTCTCTCTCTCTCTCTCTCAAGCCTTATGTATTTGACCATCTGATTTGGACCTTTGAAGCTTCCTCCCTCTTTCAATTCAACCTTTTATAAGCCTGCTTTCCAGCCTCATCTATTTCCTATCTTTTTCTTTACATATTTAACGTGGAATTTTATCAGATCAACTGGAAAAATAGAAAATTTGGCAAGTCTAATTTAGTATATGCAAAAAATATCTATCTCTAGAATATGTCAAAAAAATATAATATAATTGAAGCAAATTAAGCTTTTTGTGTGTGTATGTGTGTGTGTGTGTAATGGTGTATAGATCCTGTAGAATGAATCACCGTAATAACTGTTATTTTTGAAATAAAAAATTGAAGCTAAATCCTTATGATGGAGGACTATAGCTTTTTCACGTTAGGACTATCCTACATATACGAAGAGGAGGGGAATGAGATGTTGGATTATACCCTTTTCATGCGAAGACTACTTTCCTATCATATCGACTATCCTTAATACTATACGAGTGAAATTTAATTTCTATATCTCATCCTATTTCCACCCTCTGACGTATTTTTGGCTCAGAGTCACATCTATTCTTTTACTCTAGCTTGGTATGCTCATCTTGTAGAATTGCACCTCGGCATGCGTTTTAAGGTTCATTCAGAAGAGTTCACTTCAGCCCTTTCGAGATTTGCATTGTGTTTTATATAAATGTAATTCCAATTATAGACAGAAATATATCAATCGTGCCGATATCAGAGGAGTAATTATGTCAAAAGTATGATGTGAATACTATCCGCTCGAAATAGTTGAATTTGATAGATCACGTTTGACTAAAAATTTGACACTCTTTAGCCGGTAATCACTCCACCGCAGTAGTCATATGCATCTTCAGAATTCCTAGGTTGCTGATTCAGCCAAATTGAATACAATGGAGGCATTGGACAAACATGTTTACTTCTAATTGGTGTGTCGAAAGTTATTTTATTATTATTATAAAGTAATTTATCTTATAAATATTTAATAATGAGGCTATACCTCATATCACCCTTAGATTTAATTTTTACGGATGAATACTTTTTTTCTAAATATAAAAAATATCTTTGAAATCAATCAACTCGTTTAATTGAATTGGGCGATCTGATCGATCCAAGAGTTGGTTCGATCCAATTGGGGTCATAGTTTGAATTTGATCCCATGAAACAAATCGGCTCATGTTTGAATCAAAAGGCAAAGAGGGTTATACGAGGGTTATACCAAATGAGTGTAATTCTCATGTAGTCGACGATGATCGATGCTCCTCTCCTCTGTGTGTGTGTGTGTGTGTGTGTGTGTGTGTGTGTGTGTGTGTGTGTGTGTGTGTGTGTGTGTGTGTGTGTGTGTGTGTGTGTGTGTGTGTGTGTGTGTGTGTGTGTGTGTGTGTGTGTGTGTGTGTGTGTGTGTGTGTGTGTGTGTGTGTGTGTGTGTGTGTGTGTGTGTGTGTGTGTGTGTGTGTGTGTGTGTGTGTGTGTGTGTGTGTGTGTGTGTGTGTGTGTGTGTGTGTGTGTGTGTGTGTGTGTGTGTGTGTGTGTGTGTGTGTGTGTGTGTGTGTGTGTGTGTGTGTGTGTGTGTGTGTGTGTGTGTGTGTGTGTGTGTGTGTGTGTGTGTGTGTGTGTGTGTGTGTGTGTGTGTGTGTGTGTGTGTGTGTGTGTGTGTGTGTGTGTGTGTGTGTGTGTGTGTGTGTGTGTGTGTGTGTGTGTGTGTGTGTGTGTGTGTGTGTGTGTGTGTGTGTGTGTGTGTGTGTGTGTGTGTGTGTGTGTGTGTGTGTGTGTGTGTGTGTGTGTGTGTGTGTGTGTGTGTGTGTGTGTGTGTGTGTGTGTGTGTGTGTGTGTGTGTGTGTGTGTGTGTGTGTGTGTGTGTGTGTGTGTGTGTGTGTGTGTGTGTGTGTGTGTGTGTGTGTGTGTGTGTGTGTGTGTGTGTGTGTGTGTGTGTGTGTGTGTGTGTGTGTGTGTGTGTGTGTGTGTGTGTGTGTGTGTGTGTGTGTGTGTGTGTGTGTGTGTGTGTGTGTGTGTGTGTGTGTGTGTGTGTGTGTGTGTGTGTGTGTGTGTGTGTGTGTGTGTGTGTGTGTGTGTGTGTGTGTGTGTGTGTGTGTGTGTGTGTGTGTGTGTGTGTGTGTGTGTGTGTGTGTGTGTGTGTGTGTGTGTGTGTGTGTGTGTGTGTGTGTGTGTGTGTGTGTGTGTGTGTGTGTGTGTGTGTGTGTGTGTGTGTGTGTGTGTGTGTGTGTGTGTGTGTGTGTGTGTGTGTGTGTGTGTGTGTGTGTGTGTGTGTGTGTGTGTGTGTGTGTGTGTGTGTGTGTGTGTGTGTGTGTGTGTGTGTGTGTGTGTGTGTGTGTGTGTGTGTGTGTGTGTGTGTGTGTGTGTGTGTGTGTGTGTGTGTGTGTGTGTGTGTGTGTGTGTGTGTGTGTGTGTGTGTGTGTGTGTGTGTGTGTGTGTGTGTGTGTGTGTGTGTGTGTGTGTGTGTGTGTGTGTGTGTGTGTGTGTGTGTGTGTGTGTGTGTGTGTGTGTGTGTGTGTGTGTGTGTGTGTGTGTGTGTGTGTGTGTGTGTGTGTGTGTGTGTGTGTGTGTGTGTGTGTGTGTGTGTGTGTGTGTGTGTGTGTGTGTGTGTGTGTGTGTGTGTGTGTGTGTGTGTGTGTGTGTGTGTGTGTGTGTGTGTGTGTGTGTGTGTGTGTGTGTGTGTGTGTGTGTGTGTGTGTGTGTGTGTGTGTGTGTGTGTGTGTGTGTGTGTGTGTGTGTGTGTGTGTGTGTGTGTGTGTGTGTGTGTGTGTGTGTGGACGATGATCGATGATGACATCTTTCTCTCTTTGACAATTATGACATCCTCCCTTCTCTATTATTGACTTACCTATAACGTCTTCGTCGATGGCATCACCCAACTATGACAACCTCATCTTCTTTTCAGTTGCGAGTGGCAACGTCTTTGTCGACAATTACTTCAAATTATCGAGCACAAAAGTAAGTTTTATATTGTAGAAAATAAAATATCTTTATATTGTCTTATATATCGCAATAATCATAAAATATTTTCATTTATATGGAGAATATTCAATTTGAATTTTGTATGAATTGTTCATTAGTGTTACTAATTGAAGGATGTAATCGGTGATGAGAATATTACAATGTAAATTTTACTGATTATTAATCTTAATTTGTTACATTGCCTAAATTTTTAATTGCCTTACTTCTCATTGGAACCTTAGCTTCTTGGCTTGTGTTCTTCCAAGCATTTTTTGTGCTAATGTAAATGTTTACATGTGTGATTTGTCATCAAAAGCTAAATGATTGTCACCCTTCAATGAATAGATGATGTGGATATCAATTTTGAATTGTTATATTTCCTTGTAGTTCTTCAAGTGTTGATTAGAACGGTGTTGGTATATGTTCTTTCGAGCATGTTTATCTCACATGTGAGATTTGGAATTGGAAAGTCTTTCTTGTTCTTTTATATGTTACAAAAATAACTTTCATATGTATTTACATAAGTACATATGTTTCATAATAACTTTGATGACTAAAAATCATTCATGTGGTTTGTTGATGAAATGATATGTAAAGAAGATTTATATTAATAATTTATTTTGGTTATTATCTAATAATTATGTTGTAATTTGTTCTCTCTTAAATTTTGGATATAATATTTTTTATAATATTTAATTTTATATATAAATAGAATGACTTTATTACATAGATGCTTTGACTTGGGGATAAAAAAGTAGATCAGGTAATATATATTATATATATATATATATATATATCATAATTTAATAATTTATTTTAATCATTATTAAGTTATATATAATTATTTTTTTAAGTATAAAGTCTCTCCTCCATCTTCACCTCCTCTGGTATCCTCTCCTCATTCATCTTTTCATGCTTCCTCCGCTACTACATCATATCTTTATGATATATAATGGTCATTATCATATCAATTATTAGATTTTTTTTTAATATGAACTGAGTGATAAGAGTCGAAGATACATAATATTCATTCCCTTATGTGATGTTATCTTTATATTCATAAAAGAACATATTTTTGTCATATAGTAGATATTTCTAATATTTCTATGTATTGATCTCTTTATATAATATTTTAGGATATTAGATGGAAGGATCCATTTTTATTTTTGATAGTATCTTTGTTAAGTTTAGCCGAAGCAATATTGCTCTAATTTTTGATATTTCTAACTATATAGAAATCAAGATGTTGAAGCAACAACTTTGGATTATATGATTGAGAAATATTTTAGAGATCAACTTTCTAATAGACAATATAAAAGATTTGATGTGTATGTTGGTGCTAGTGATCATAATATTGATATTATCAATTTTTATCGATTGTATATTTTATATATTTTTATTTTTATTTTATTTATCAAACAAACTATACTTCACCTTAGCATTACTATCATATATCGACGATTTGGATTCATCGATAAATTACAACTAGATGATGGTTATCTATCAGTATATCGTCATTAAGATTTTTATTGTTAGTGCTCAATAAAGAAGTTGAAGTTTATCTTAAGATCTTAGTGGCACAAAGAGATAGTGATTCAGTTCAATAGTATTTTAATTTGATTTTAAAACTCGATCGATAAATTAACATAAAAACTCAATTGATTAAGAGGTAAACCAATTTATAGTAGTTCGATCTTCCCGACATGCATCCACTCCCAATTCTTTTTCCTTTGAGGCCAATGGTTTTCACTATCAATCTTTTGTCTAATGAGTAAAAATCAACTATTCTTATTACAAATTTATCTTTTTTTAAGTAAGAAAATAACATTCACACTCTCTTTTTACATAGGATCTCTCATCTTCTATAACTTAGAATTATAATTGAACTCAAGAGAAGGATGAGACTCAAATGATACTCAAAATAAGAGCTTATAGAAATGAATACTCCATCAACCAAGCCTGAGTGGGATATTTATAAGCCCAAAAGACTTCAAGAATATAGTCAAAATTTTAAATCTCCAAAATTTTGGGGTATGGACAATACTACCACCGACATTGAGCAGTACTACCATTGTAACTATACTATAAATCTGGACTACTGTCGGTCTAGGTAGTATCATTATTGCCATATGTGGTACTAATGCTAGAAAGGCTAACAAAGCATAAATAATATTTATCGGCTGACGCAAATTTTGGTTTTCATTTTTCTTATGACTTGGAAGAGGGGGGACGTGTTAAGTATTAGCTTGGAATCATGTTTTCTTAGGTCCATTTTAGATATTCAATACGATTTTCATAGTTATTTTTCATTTCATTTGAAAAATGTAGTCGCATGTTTAGGGTACTATAAGTGGTCAAGGGGTAGTAACTCATATTCTAGTATATTTAGTATCATTTTTTGTTTTTAATTTAGAATGATTAATTGTCTAAATAGTATATTTATGTTTTAAATATGTGATCGACTCTAATTCAAACTCAAGAGTAACATGAGTGTAATTAAAAAAAATTTACTAAACTTATCAAAACTCCTCTATAAATTTCCTAATATGATTCTAGTATGTTTAGTATAACTTTATTTTTCATTTAAGGGTGATTAATTATCCAAATATAAGATTTATGTTTTAAATGATCGAGTGTAACTCGAGTATAACTAGAGTGTAACTCAAAAAAAAAAATATTAAACCTATCCAAACTTCTCTATAACTATCCTAATATAATTTTAATATATTTAGTATCATTTTTTCTAATTTTTTAATTTTTAAATTATTATATTTATTAAATTATTCAAAAATAATACTATAGTTGGTACTATTGCCTAGTTTAGAGCAATACTATAACTTATCGTCAATAGACCATTGGATATAGTTAGTATCATTATCTCTGGTTAGTATTAACTTGAGTTAAATTTAACTAAACCATTGAAAACTTATCCATAATTATTATAATATGATTTTAAGATGATTAAAATTATTTATCATAATTTTGGATGATTTTAGTGTATTTAATAGAATTTAACATGTAATGATAGATCGTAAACATATCTCATTTGCAACTCAAGTGCAACTTAAATAAAAAAGATGGTAACTAATTTATAATCCACTTTGAAAATTAGCAAAATGGTAAAATCAATTCAACTCAAACATAAAGACAATGAGGATTGTAACATCAATTCCAAAATTAGCAAAATTTTATAATGTTATGGTACATTTATCAAAAAAATTATGTCGATATACTTATATAGGTATACTATACATAAAAAACTCTCTCTTATAGCCGATGTAGACCTAAAAAAAAAAATCAAACTAAGCTATACAAAAAGACCAAAGATACCACATTGCATTATATTTAATAACATTAACTGATAATTCATTATGACATAAATGTTATACCTTATCGACACTACAAATGCTTCACCAATATAATAGTTACACATGCAACTATTTCGGGAGGTTACATAAAACTGAATAGGATTAGGGCAATGGATCATCAATCATCGATGTTTTATAAGACTTAATCGATTACAAATTATGGCCAATTGACGATGATTATGTTATAGTTTTATTGGTTCATTGATCACCAAAGCTTAATAATCAATTATGAAGATGACCAACAAGAAAGTGATGATGATGTCTTGCCATTTGCCATGACCATCGAGGCTTAGTGGGAAGACAAGGCCAATCTCAGCCCTGACAATAATGATGATGATCACAGCCATTGACACTCATTGGGATGTCGATGAAGGCCATCGTGACCATTGAGGTCTAGTAGGAAAACGATGGCTACGACTCTTTTGATCATTAAGTTGGATAACGATATTTCTATTATTGACAATAACGATGACCAATGACAAAAAGGTTGGCACCATCTATCTATGTTCTTATTACATTTATTGGATGAGGTTTAATGGGATAATTTGGCAGAAAAACGAGAGTCAATCTAGGTCTAAGTTGAATAAATCAAATAGTTCATATCAAACAAATCGAATTATCCCAAAAAAATCTAAAATCACATAGAATCAAATATTATACATTATTATTTAATTTTATGAAAGATATTTTGATCATATTATGAAAAAAGAAACATCCTTTGATAAAAATTAGACATGAAAGACGTTATATGCTAAAATCTCATTATTGAGATTTTTTTGGGGGCAAACTGCCCATTTGAATATGATGCATTTTTATTAACTCCAAATATATACGAGAGATAATTGCTATACTCCCCAATAAATTGCTGGCCACAAAATAGTATAAGAGAGCGGCTCGCATGAAGACAAACCATGGGGAGAGCTCCATCTTTATCCTCCTCTCTGGGAAGCTCTCACACCCCATCTGAACTACCTGCTCACTCTCCTCCCTCAATTGTCAAACAAGTCCGTAGATAATGGACGGAAAGCGGTGAGCAAGCTCGAGATATAGAGAGACTTCACCAGCCACCAACCTTCATCTCCCATCATCTCCTTCAAACTCCGTTCCTCTCTCTCTCTCTCTCTCTGTGTGAAGCTATTCTTCCTCTATTCTCTGCTTTCGAAGTCCAACCGCAAACAAATAGTCCCTCACCACCACCTCCACCCTCTTCTTCTTCGCCCATATACTATCCTACATCAAAGATAAAGCCCTTTGAAGCCTCCCGCTACAGTTTGCTTGAACTGTTTTATATTCTTAGGACTTCTCTCCGGCAATATGAAGGACAAACTCTTTCAGCACCATTATCTGCAACAACATCAGCAGCAGCATCAGAAGAGCTTATCTGATGAAGTCGACAGCAGCAAAAGCAGCGGCGAGAACAAGAAGGTAAAATTCGATGAGCAGAGGGAGCGAACAGGAGGGGATGGATCCACCATCGAGGTGGTGAAGCGGCCGCGGGGCCGGCCGCCGGGTTCCAAGAACAAGCCGAAGGCACCGGTGGTGATCACCAGGGAGGAGGAGCCGTCGGCGGTCATGCGGCCTCACGTGCTCGAGATCCCCGCCGGGCACGACGTGGCCGACTCGCTCGCAAGATTCTCCCAACGCCGGAACCTCGGCATCTGCGTCCTCTCCGGCATCGGTGCCGTCGCGAACGTCACACTTCGCCAGCCGCATCTAGGCCTTGTGCCCCAGCCCGCGGGGGCGCCGGCTACTATCGTGTTCCGCGGGCGGTTTGATATCCTGTCCATCACAGGCACGTTCCTCCCGCCAGCGATGGCGGAGGTGTCCCCCGCCGCCGCAGCCAGCCTCTCGATCTCTCTGGCCGGGCCGCAAGCACAGATCGTGGGGGGCACGGTGGCGGGGCCGCTGGTGGCCGCGGGAACGGTGGTGGTGGTGGCGGCGGCGTTCTCCAACCCCACCTTCCACAGGCTCCCGGCGGAAGACGACGTGTCGGCATCCGTCTCAATCACCGGCGGAGGCGGCGGCGACATGGAGGATCAGGACCAGCACATGTACAATCAACAACAGAAGCAGCAAGCCCATCGCCAGCGACGCCACCAAGTTCTGGCGACAACTGCCTCTGCTGCGATGGCCGTGGGGTCGAGCGGGATGTCCGTTTACAGTAGTGGCCACGTCCCGTCTGATGTCATATGGGCGCCCACGGCCCGCCCGCCACCTCCGCCACCCTACTGATGCTTCCCTTCATGCGATCCCTCCCATTTTCTTAGACTCCAAGACTTGGATTGTTCTTTGTTTCTGATCTAAATAGTCTAAGGCAAAATTTTCTGCTCTTTTAGCTTGGTTGGTTGTCATGGTTACAGCACTGTGTCTAAAGGCAAAAGAAAGTGAAACTTATTTCTCAGTTTCGATTTATATGTTTCATAATGTTCTTGTCTCCTGTATTAAATTTGTAGAAGTCTTCTGTTCAGCTTGTTTGGAATGCTACAGTTGCACCTGCTGTTTCATAGATTGTTGTTGGTTTGTAGCGTTTGGTTCCCTTGAGTTGGAGATGGTTAAGGCATTGAAGGAACACAACAAAGTCCTTAGCCATTGTGTTGGTCAAGCAAGGTTGCATGCATGGGTAGGCGTAGAGTCTCCTTGTCACCTTTCTGTAAGTAATTTGGGGAAATGGGGTCCCCTTATGTGATCTCTTTTCTAATCTTTGGTGTTATCGTAAAAAGAAAGGGAGGGAGAGGGAGTTGAATGGTTAGGGTTGCTTCTGCAAAGTGGGGCTGAGGTTGCAACACACCGGGTAGATACGCACGCGATCCACTTTAGCTCTTATTTTTCTCTTGCGTGCTTCCCTGTGTCTTCCGACTGCGTCAATGGTACACACATCTGATGGATCTTTGGCAGAGACGAGAGGAAGTGTGTACTTTTTTTTGACTTGAATGGCTGGGTGGAAGGGGATAGGCTTTAGCCTTGTGGATGAAAGCTGGTTGCCTCAAAAGCAGCGAACGCCAAAGCGAGGTCAGGAGCAAGACAAAACAAAACCTACTTTCTTCTTAAGAGGCAGGAAGGTTGTACTTTGGCCTTCTGAAACATATCTACGAGGAAAGTAAAAGCTTTGAACTGAAACACATCACGTACACTCCTTTCCCTCTCTCCCTCTCTCTCCCTCCTTTCTTTTGCTTTTGACGAGATGAGAGCGGGCGGTGGGATGGATTCATTGCTTCCTTCATATGTCCACTGGGTACAAAAGAGATCTCTTCTGCAACCAAGCAAGCTTGTGGCAGAGGCATGGCTGGCTTTGCTTCCAAGTTGCATCTCGGAACAGCCTTCTCCTTGGAAAGGAAGGGAGGATGCATTCCATGGGGAGGCTGCTGGATCCCACATGTTGGCAGTAGCTAGCAGGTGGTGCCCTTCCTTATCATCAGAGAAGTGTGTTGTGAGATGGATTGTGATGATAGCATTTCTCCCAGTATTTTGGTTTACCATTATTTCCTATTGATATTGTTGGGAATGGAAATTAATACTGGTTCAGGTGCTCTCGAGTTATAGAAACATATGGTCGATTAAGATACGGTGATGACTGTATATATCTGCTGTCAAGTATATATTACAATCACTTGATGGAACATGGTCACTGCTTTATAGAGGGCATTCTAGTTCTTCATATACGATTCAACATTAGTCACTGGGAATTGGAGGAACAATGAAATCAGACAGGCAAAAATTCAAATGCAAATAATAAGAATGCTAATTACTTGTCCTTTCACAACTTCTAGTATTGTTCTTCCCAAAAAAAACCAAAACAAAAAAACAAAAGGAGAAGTGATTATCAAAATAATCCTTTCCTCCATGGATCATTTACTAGTCTTATTAATTGCAGTGGGCGATGCTTTCTCCCTCGTTGTGAATGCAAACTCGCAGATCACCTCGGTGCTGTTGTTTGCACGAATGTTTGCCTCGTCTCTTGGAGCGGGTTGACGCTAAAGGCGACGATTCTGATGTGGTGTCGAGTATCACTGTGTCAGCCTTTCTGTCTTCTCGCGTGGGGTGCATGCATGGGGATGGATTTGGATCGTCATGTTCACACCACCAACGAGACCTCGAGGGCGCCGCGTCATCAACTCGGTTAACCTAATGAACAGACAGCGAGAGATGGAAGGAGACGGGCGCTGCAGAGTAGGTGGTCGCATCCAATGCCTCCGTCTCCTCCGCTGTCCTCTCACCCGCCCACCCTTTTCTCCATCCACACTTCTCCCCCTCAGTCCATTCCCATGCTGTCGGGCACTCTGAACCTGGTCACCCACCTCCCTCCCTCCCTCTCTCTCTCTCTCTCTCTCTCTCTCTCTCTCTCTCTCTCTCTCCGGAAAGCTATTTGTGTCAGAGGTCGCATGCACTACGACACTGCTTACTTGGGGAAAACACCACAACCACACTAGTTCAACCTCCGGTGTCCTGCAGATTTGAAATCTTCACCAAATGGGGTATAAATCCTTCTCCTAGCTGAGATCATGTTGGGAGTGTTGAGGAGTTCTAGTGTGCATGCAGGATCCTTTTGGATCCCTTGCAGGCCCACACTGCAGCTCATGATCATGCCAAACTTGGCCATGGACTGAGTTATAAGCCATTTATATGCCGATCCGACCTACAACTGTTTGTAATTCTGACTGCAATTATTCTGATCACATGAAATTTCTTAGATGAGAGGAAACAAGTCATAGTTACCGCCATATAGCCACTGACATCTAATGACGGCATCGATCATTCTTTTAACCTGATTATGTACTTAATCTGCCTTCAGTTGGTATTTCACGTATGCTAGCATATAAAATTCTGAAATTACTAATTCAAGTTTCAATACTTCCCATGAAGAGCAAGATATGCATTGAGGAATTTAGTGACTTGACTTTGATCAAGATTGAAGGCACAGAAAGGAGATGGGCATTAGGAAAAGACATTGTTGCATTTGAAATAATTGCTTACCGATGGTTCATATGAATAATGCTATTCCCAAATATGTAGCAAAAGAAAAAACATAGTAACTTTGGCCAACCCAACCTCAATATGATGTTGGGTGTGATAAGAGTTGAGCTTAGAAAGGGTTGGCCACTTCAGTCTTTCTTTGGGCAGGAGACAATTACACAATAATATTCTTAATGTAAGATCAAAACTCATTTTACACAAATTTTTTAATATTCAACATGATTCCTCTATCGATCTTTTTGTCTTTTCTTTTTGTAACTTAACTGTAGACTTCATGTAACGTTTTACTCATCGAGACATACAATGCTCTTAAGAAAATCTCCTATGATAGTTTTATCAAAAAAAATTATTTGTATTTCTAGGAGATCTTAAATATATAATTTTAATATCTTTCCGTTTTTCTTACCACCTCCTTAAATGTTGGAGCAAAACCTATCTGACCTTGATTTCTAAAAAAACCCAACAAAATATATGACATTTGTCCAATCACTTTATGTGAAATAAGCTAAAGGGTGTCACCAACTCCTTAATTAACCAGGAGTAATCACCTTTCTTTCATTTTAGATAGATATATTCATTGTAACATCACTATTGTTCAAGAGCTCACCCACAATATCAGTATTGCTCAAGATTGACCACAATGTCCTTGTTAGAATGAACTTTCCCAATTACTTTATCAAGTGGATTATGACCTATGTCTCTTCTTCTTTATTCTCCTATTGCATTAACAATGTGCACTCTAACTGGTTTAAAAGTGATCATGATATTCTGCGAGGTGATCTTATATCTCCTTACCTTTTTTCTTTTTTTTTTTGTCTGTTTCCAACAATCCCTTTTTTTTCATTTTGGATAACTTCTTCGGTTCAACTTTGTATCTTATTCTCTTTGATTGGCCTTCGGATAAATTTGCTACTATCTTCTTTCCCGAGCACTATGTTATATCTGTTAAACATAAAATATGTGATCTTTTAAAGACACAAGGTTTTCAATTAACATCCAAAACCATGCTTAGTAAATCTATCTCTACGATCAATACTCGGCAGAATAAATTTATCTCCTAGGATAAACAAAATACCATGACAAATCAATTGAGGCTAATTTTATGCTTATGGTCCCTATGTCATTTAGATAAGAAGCATTGCAATGCAAAGATATTATTAATCGATAAGGACCATACTAGTTGAGAGTTCACTATCAGGTGTGACATCTCCTATCTTGATGAAATGTATCAATGTGTTTCATATGTTCTATCACCAAAAAAGCACCATTATTTCGCTTGTTCTAATGCAAGAGAGTCATCATTAGTGACTCAGATAACAGTGATGAAAATAGAGTTAGGTCGATTGGCATTTCAGCTTACTGTTTTGCCATTTTCTTCGAATGCATGCATGCATATATAAAAGATAGAAATAATTTCCAATTTCTTGACAATGAGTTAGATACTTTTACCTGTTTTGTTTAATTTACTAAACTGGGTTTGGATATCCTCTGATAAAAGTTTAGCTAATCGTATTAAGTTCGGATAGCGAGTGCTCCAATCGTATTAAGTTCGGATAGCTAAAAGTTTGACAATGAGTTATATAATATGTGGTATTTATTTCAAGTAAAATTAATGAGGTGCAATCGAGTGCTCATCATCGTCACCGTCATCACCAGGCATCCACACCGTCTGCCACCCTCCAATAGAAAGCGAAGCTTATCACGATGCCGAGCATCGATGGCGCCGGCGTCAGAGGCCTTATTCCAGAAACCATTTTTTTCTTTCTCGAGTCCAAGCTTCAGATCCCTGTAATCTATATATAAAGAATTCATCAAGAAACGAAAGTTTATGTGTCTTTATTTTAATTTTTAGTTTGATGGAGTCTTTTGTGAGCGCTACATGAACTAGATGGAGCAGACTCCAGAATTGTGGATTACTTCGATGTGATTACCGGGACAAGCATAGGAGGATTGCTCATAGACATGATCACTCTTTATCATATCCTTATAAGTCAATCTTAATCTTGACATAGGACTAATCAAAAATGTTACAGTAAGCTACTCGGATCTCCTTCCAGAAAAGGATTCCTCTGCTTAGTGTCCAAGTTAGCCAGTGTGATTATGGGACCAAAATATGATGGGAAATATCTGCAGTCCAAGGTCAAGGTACTGCTCACCGAAACCAAGCTAAGTCAAACTTTGACCAACGTGATCATCCCAACCTTCGACATTAAGCTTCTTCAGCCAATCATCTTCTCGTCCTTTGAGGTTCTCTCCTCGTTCCCTCACACTTCACCTTGTCTGCACAAGTTCATGCTCATCTGCAAGCCTTTCTGTTTCTCTTCAGGCAAGACTTGCGCCTCTGCGAGATGTTCGTCTTGCTGACATCTGCATCAGCACGTCGGCAGCTCCAACCTACCTCCCTGCACATTACTTCGAGACCAAAGACGCAGAAGGGAATTCTCGTAGCTACAACCTCATTGACGGCGGGATCACAGCAAATAATCCGGTAACTAAGCTAACACTAGGATGTTATCATCCTTGTTGACTTAAGACTCTGGCGGCCATGAGCCAAATCAAGAAGGAAATTGCATTGATGAACAAAGATTTCTCTAACTTTAAGTCGATAGACTACCACAACTTCATCGTCATCTCGATTGGGACTGGCTGAGCTAAGAAAGAACAGAAGTTTAGTTCACACCTGGCGTCCAAATGGGGAGTCCTTCGATGGCTAAATCACGGTGGTTCCACTCCGTTGATCGAGAGCTTCTTTCAAGGAAGCTTCGATGTGGTGGACATCTTGCAGGATGATACCTTGGTGGCAGAAAGCTCATCGGTTGATGTGTCGACAAAGAAGAACCCGCTTGAACAGGTGCAAATTAGGAAGAACCTCCTAAGTAAACCAGTATCCGGAGTTAACTTGAGACGGGCATCTACGAAGAAATCGATGGAGGGGGAACGAACGCAGACGCGCTCACCCATCTCGCCCATGTACTTTCCCAGGAACGTCGTCTCAGAAAAGCAAACACCGCCGGGAGCCGAGGAACATGGTCGAGCAGTAGTTATGTTGAAATGTGTATTTTGTAGTTCACATGTTCAAATGATAAAATCATACGGGTTTATAAGTTCATCGGGTCTTTCTAAACAACCTCAGTCAGAGGTTTGATCAAATAGTCTCTTATCATCCAAGAAATAAAATAATTTTATAAATATTATAAATCATAAAATAATATATTTATCTTAAAAAAATTATTTACGTACGATGAAAAAAAACACCATATGGGTGGGACATCTTGCAGGATGATACCTTGGTGGCAGAAAGCTCATCGGTTGATGTGTCGACAAAGAAGAACCCGCTTGAACAGGTGCAAATTAGGAAGAACCTCCTAAGTAAACCAGTATCCGGAGTTCCATCTCGCCCATGTACTTTCCCAGGAACGTCGTCTCAGAAAGCAAACACCGCCGGGAGCCGAGGAACATGGTCGAGACAGTAGTTATGTTGAAATGTGTATTTTGTAGTTCACATGTTCAAATGATAAAATCATACGGGTTTATAAGTTCATCGGGTCTTTCTAAACAACCTCAGTCAGAGGTTTGATCAATAGTCTCTTATCATCCAAGAAATAAAATAATTTTATAAATATTATAAATCATAAAATAATATATTTATCTTAAAAAAATTATTTACGTACGATGAAAAAAAACACCATATGGGTGGGACCACTTAACAACAATATACTCAACAATCCTAATTCTTCAAACATACCAAAAATTATAATTATATTTATAATTATAATTCATGAAACATAGATCATGTTTTTTTTTTTATATAAATCTGTCTATCTGGTCCTTTACAAACAAAAGTATGAGAGTTAATAAAAATATAATTGGTACATAATTATAATTACTTTAGTTGCATTCAACATAGTTATACTTATAATCATCAGGTATCTGTAATTTAGAAGATGACTAATTACGTAGGTTTCTGAACCTATTTTGAATTCGAGTTTGGTATTTATAGTATTTGTATCTGTTCCAGTTGATTAACATATAACTTAATCCAATTTAAGCATATCATATTGTATTTGTTTCCCAATCTAACTTTTCAGGTACTCAAAACTCTTATCTCACATTCTAATCGCTCCCGTTCGATCGCGCTCTCTCCCACGGGCTCGTCGCCCTCTCCTCCCTCGCTTGTTCCCTCTCCCTCCTTCCGGCCCATCGTCTCTCGCTGCACCCGTGCACTCACCCGGTTGCTCTCTACCCGCCTCTACCACCGTTACGTTACCCTTCCCGCCTCCACGGATCGTCTCCTCTCCACCCTACAGTTCTTCAAGGACCTCACCGCCCTCCCCAACCTCGCCGCCGCCATTGCTTCCTTCCCTGTCCGCCTCCGACTCCGACAAACCTCCAAACCCCACCCTCATTCCCACCCTTCCTACCCAAAGTCCGCCCCTGTCCTTGGCAACGACCTCCTCCGTTTCCCCAACCGCTACTTTCCCTCCATCCTGTGCCGACACCGCTACGTCTTCTGGGACGCCAGCGTCTGCGCACCCGGCTCCTCCGACCCTGATTCCCACCTACGCGTTAGCAGCCTCTACCGCCGCCTCCTCGACAACTTTGGCGGTATCGACACCTTCCCCTTCCGTGGCCATCACGTCCGCCCCTACCGCATTTGGGACTCCTCCTTCCCGCTCCTCCCCTTCCTCCTCTCTCCCTTCTCCCCCAGCCCGTCGTCAGTGTCATCAGCGGCCACTTCGAATGCCACCGCACAAGTGACGTTTGACGTTGCTCTTGCTAAAGGTCAGGCTGCATCAGTGGAGGCTGCGATCGCATTGCTCAGAGTAAGATGGAAGATACTTCGGAACCTCAACGTAGGGTTTGACCATGCTGCCCAGACGGTGGTCCAATGCTTGGTGGCGCACAATATGTGTCAGTTTACCAAGGGGCCAGAAGACGAAGGAAGGTACATGTGGAGGGATTCGCTGGAGAGCCCTCGGCTAGCCAGCCTGGTGGATAGCGAGCGATCATTTAACTACTTGGGTGAGAGCTTGAGGGAGGCATTGGTGGAAGATCTCTATGAGGAAACTTGTCTCAGGAGCAAGGTAAATAATTGTGCAGGTGAGGAAAAATAAAACAAGCTTGTGATTAGCTGAGCTTAATTTTTCTTTACTTGAATTTTGTCGACTCAACCTTGGGCATTATCGGAAACCGTACTCGCTTGTTCTTTGGCTAATTTCTTGTCTATATTAGGTTTCTTATATGTTCTACTGGTGGGTTGTAGATCTTCTAATTGTCATTGTTGTCTGCAATTTTTATACGAGTCTAATGTGACCCAAACAATGACGTATCCGCATGTTTGATTTATTGGGCCTTGCACATAAATCATGGTTGTTACTGTCAGGCAATAACCAAATACCCTTTTTTTTCGATTGCTAGTTTTGGAGGCTTGCTCAATTGTTGCTAATGATCTTAGTCTTTGGTCATAAGATATTTATGGGTTTTGAGGCTTCCGCCTTGGACCCCTCAGTAGCACAGACAACAAGATCAAACTCGGCAGTTGATGATTACATTTCTTAGTGGTCTTTTTTCTGTAATCTCTTATCTTTCTTTTGCTTTCTGAGGCATATGAAACTAGATACAAGGATCACATGACAGAAACAGTTGGTGTACACCAAAATCTATTTCAATTGGAGAATTCCAGTAGAATAAAGTCGAGGTCAAACACATAGTGTCTTTCCGGCCTCTGGGATTAGAAATTCTATGGAGTACTTGCTTGGTATTGTGGTTGCCTTTTCCATCCATTGGGATTTAACATGGATCCACCATTTGATGTCGATCATTTTTGTTGTTAAGAGTGAGGAGATGAAGATAGTCTTGATTGGAGAGTCTGGCAAGAGATTTTTTTTGCTTAATTCTCTCAATCTCTGGCTTCCAAATGACCAAGATTGTTTTTGGACCAGTTGTTAGGACACAACTTCATGTCAAAGACAAATTGGTTCCAGTTTATAAGACCACTGGGAGTGGAATGGACGAGGTCCTGCAGATTTTCTTTACGGTGATGTGACCAATGTTAGTTAGCCCAATAAGCATCATACCCAAAGAGAGTAGGAGATCTGTGATTCTTGGTGACGGTGTCAAATTCAATCAGAAGGGGGGCATCATCATCAGAGATCTTGGGAAGATGCCTAATTTTAACATCATGAAAGAGAGAAAGTTAGTTGTTATTAGCCCGAGCCTTATCAAGGCAACTCAAATTCTGGAGCTAACAAATCTTATTCCAAGTATATTTACAACATTCGAAACCTAAATCGATTGAACAAAAGCAAAATCAAAATTTCTGAAATTGGTAAACAACTGATTCAATTGAAATTGTTTACCACCCATTTTTTCATCAATAGAGCAAATGCAATTAAAATTACCACATATAAACCAAGGCACAAAACTTAAATTGTTAATAGAAAAAAAATCTCCATAAATGTCGACAAACAGAAGCTTTAATATTAGCTTAGATAGCTGAGAGAAGCCAGAATCTCTTACCATGCTCTTGACGATTATCCAGCTCTTAGTAAGTCTTAATATATATGATTAATCCTTACTTCAAAATTTTAGCTTTGGTTAATCAAACAATATGATGGTCAGTTTCTTGATCTATGGGAATAATATCTTTGCATAATCATTCTTTTTTAATTTTTGGTTTTGAATATTAACTTTTAAATTTCTTAGAGTTCATGTCAGCATATTGAAAATATTCAAACAATATTTTGTTGGAAACATGGTACTTGTTCCATGTAATTTAACTGTCTATTTCAGCAAACTCATCACTAATTGTATGCTTACTTCTCAATGGAAAGTGGTGTTCCCTATGGAAAATCACTTGATTTTGATGCAGATGAATCAAAACTTGATCCTATGAGAGTCCTAGGATTTATTAAGTTCAGTCAATTAAATCTGACTATTTTTGATTGATTTTGTTGTTGTTATTTTTAGAAAGGATTGCTATTCAATGACACAGGCACACGCTTACAGCTTCCTGGCATGGCATGATTATCAGGCACCTGTAACATCTGCCACACGCCTATGATAGCCATGTGTCAACATCTTTGACATAGACTGGTGCGACATATGTCACCTTTCTAATATGCTATGTTTCTACCCATGTCAATCAGTAGGATGATCCTTGATTCTTAATGTATTTATTCGGATTACACATTCTTATTTCTAGTTGTGGTAGGTATAGAAGGGAGAGAGTTCTCAAGCCACTGGGAATGTAGATTAGGTAGTTCTAAGATTTCCCATTATCTAGGACTTGGTGGTAATAGGAATTTTATGTTATGTAAAAATCTTGTCATGTAGATTTTCCAGTTTTAGTAATTCAGAACAAAGCCTAGAACAGCCACCTCAATCTGTACAGAGAGGTGCAATCGGCAAAAATGGAAGGCAATTTGTAGTCTAATGAAAAGTACAGGGTGATGTTAATTCGAATGCAAATTAGCTAACAATCATTGGTCTGATATATAGGAAACAAAAGTAGATACCACTGTCAATCTCTGAATATCACAGTAGGATCGTTGCTTATTAACATTAACCTCTTATTGGATCATATATGTTAAAGAACCGAAATGAACTGGTTGACCCATTTGATTTTTGGAAATCCACATGAACCAATCGGATTAAATAAATCAATATGGTTTTGTAATATAGTTAAGATTCCTTAAATACCGTTAGTTTAAATTTTCTTATTATTTATTTTATAGGATATTTACATCAATTTTGAATTGGAGTTAAAGGTGAGAAAGAAAATGACCTTTATTCTCTTATCACTTCTTTTCTTTATTCGCTCTCCACCATCCATCTCTCCCCTCTCTTCCTACTCATCTCCTTCCATCATTGTTCTCTCAACACATCTACACTCCCATGTCTTCTCTTCGCCTTCTCTCCCCACTGTCACCCCTCTTTCTATGTCTTCACCCCTTATTTACTTATTTTTTCTTCGTTTAATAATCTATGATCCCATTTTCTTCTCCAATCACTCCTTATGGTCATATACAATTTGTCATCTCTTCTTGTTGTACTTCGATTTATTAACATAAGCGTACTTTAACTTTCGTCCTACATATATTTTACATCCATATCAGTCCATATCATTACTTAAGCAATTGAACTGTATATTCACTTTTAAACCTTTTAAAAATTATCATGCATTATTTAATTATGATAAAAATTTCTTTTTTGATGATGGTTGATGTTATTATCTTTATTATATTCCACATGACTGAAGTTTTTTTTTTTTCATTTGTCTAAGATTGTTTATTTTTTTATTAATTTTGATATTTTAAAATTTTCATCATTTTATATATTTTAAATTCTTTTTAATTAAACATGCAATCCGACCACAAACTCAGTGACCCAAGATTTTATCGGATTGCTTTTTGGTATGGTTCTAATTGGTTGAAAAGTGTTTTCAATAAAGGAAGTCTATCTTATAGCTATTCCTTTTTTAAGGCTATGGTTGAATTTTAAAAGGATTGATTTTTTAGTCTATATTAGTCAACTGAAAATTAGGAGCATGACCAAAGAGATTGTTGGGGAATCTAAAGATAGAGGTGCAGTCATCAGAGAGATGGTGTAAGGAAGTCTAAATAACAATTACTACTAAAAAACCATCTACTTCAAAGATTGGCAAAATTGTAGCTATGAGGAAAATTTTATAGCAAGAAAGGAAAAGGCCAAAAGAGTTGTAAGTATGGTGAGATCAAGGCTTAATTATAATAAGTTACATAAGGATGGTGAACATGATATATTTTAAATTGTTAAAGTTAAAAAAAGAAAGAATATGAATTTAGGTAATGTTAGATGTATTAAAGATGAAGATTAAACAATACTTACTAATGATAAAGAAATTAAAGACAGATGGAAAAAAATCATTTCTTATGAATTATTTAATGAATATTCTGCAAATAATTTAACTCTACAGGCATATAATAGTTGTAGATTTAGTAATGATAAATTTGTTTATAAATTTGAGGGAATTAAGGTAAAAGAAGTTTTAAAAAAACAAAAATATGTAAGAGTAAGAACTAATGGTATTCTAATTGTGAGTTGGAAGAGTTTAGGAGATAAAGAAATTGTTTGGGTAACTAGTTTATTTAACAAAATTTTGAAATGTAAAAACTATTCGATGAATAAAGGAAGAGTTATTCAGTACCAATTTATAGGAATATTGAAGACATCCAAAATTGCTTTAATAACAAAAAATAAAGATTTTAAGTCATATTTTAAAATTTGGAAAAGAATGATTAAACATAGAATGAGGTGTGAGGCAGATTTTTTTAAAATTTTTATTATCAATCTCAAAAGAAAAAAGTGATCTGCATATGTTTTTTTATCAATTTAGAAAAAGTCCATGATAAAGGTCATAAGGATTTATTATAGTGTGTGTTCAAAAGAAAGGTGTCCACTTACCAAAAAAAAAAGAAAGGTGTCTGATAGTATACTCACTAATATTAGAACCATTAGAAATAAATCTAGTGAGTTTTTATTAGTGTAGGATCTCAAAAAGATCTATGTGTTTTTTTTTTCTTTACTTTGATAATGAGCGAACTTACTAATCACATACTCTTTAGACTACATGGTGTATTTATATGCCGATGATATTATTTTTATTTGATGATGATTTAAATGAAATTAATTCTAAATTTAAGTTATTAAGGTAAACTCTAAAATTAAATATTTTAAATTAATTAGGACTAAGACTAAATATGTAAGATATATTTTTAATAATATTAAGAAATTAATTAAGAGTATAGTTAAGTTTGATGGATGAGAAGTCTCAATATGCAAAAGTTTTAGGTATTGTGAATTGACTATTTAACAAGATGATAAAATTGATGAAGATATTGTTGATATTTGTATGTATAGAGTGGAGGGGGGTCTTAGAAGTGTCATGTGATATGAACATCTTTTAAATTGAACAAAAAAACTATGACATAGTGATTAGGCCAATAATACTTTATGGATTTCAATGTTGGACATGTAACAAGGAATATATACAAAACGTTTGTATTGCTGAAATGAGAGACTGATAGATATTGTAGTTAGAAAATATGAGATAATTAATATTCATGGTAATAGGAGACGTAGAGGAAAATCTGAGAGACTATTAGAAACTGTAAATAAAGATTATAATGTTTTTAATTTAATTAAAGATTTAAACATTTGTAGAATTCAATGGCCACTAACGATCCATATAATTGACCCCAAATAGTTAAGACATTATATTTTTGTTGTTGTTGTATATTCATTTGAAGGGAATAGTGTTTGTATGGTTGAGATTGCAAGAAAGTTTCTTTTGGTTGGAAACCTCCACAGTATTTTCCATTGCTTATCTCTTTCTTTCTTTTTTACTTTCTTCTCTTGAGCTTTGCATGCAAGAAATCTAGTTGTTGAATTATGTGGACAGCTAGTTGTAATATTCTTCTTTCACTATTAGCATACAAGAACACATTTTGATCTGAGTTGTCCTAAAATTCTTCTAAGGATTTGCAAATTATTTTAAGAATCCATAATTGTTTGTCATTACATCTTCACAAAGAAAAAGATGAGATGAATATGATGAACGAATTATGTAACTTAACTATTAGGATGCACATGCGAGCTAAGTTATGCATCAACTTTCTGTTTGGTTTCCCTGGATCCAAGGTCAGGATATCTGGGTTTGGAAAAGTATACATACTTACATAAGGAGGATGAAGAAAAGGCTTATCCTTATCTCAACTCCATTGAAAGTCAGTATTCGGTGAGATCAGATTGGAGTGTCAATTGTCAAATATGCTCTCTCTCTCTCTCTCTCTCTCTCTCTCTCTCTCTCTCTCTCTCCTCTCTCTCTCTCTCTCCTCTCTCTCTTGTTTTCGTTACCACCTAAAGGTGATCCTGAACTGTACAAGGCAAATTATTCAACATTCTGTCATAGGCATCCTCTTGACAGGCCTATCAGAGAGGGAACGAAGTACTGCTAGTGGTTGTACAAAGGTAGTCTACCATTTATTTTATGACCAAAATTGGTGTAGGTTAGCATGTGAAAGTTCCTCTATTAAATAGTGTTATCTTTGTCCAATTAACTTTCATTGCTTCTGAATTATTTTGAGTTTGAAATTCCATGAACTTATTTGTGTTTGGTCCCGGAAAGTTCGTTGGAGTTAGAAATGATTGGTATGGCTGGTGAGATAGCCAGCCATTTTTCTATTGTGATAGGTATACTAAGGGATATTGATCCAACAATGACTACGACAGTCCATGTGATTTAAGATCACAAAAACTGGAGGATTTGTTTCTAGGATTTCAAAGAGAATATTTGTTTATGTCCTTTGTCTTCTAACATCACAACCTTTTGTGGTTGTTTTGACATTCAAGAAAGATAATGGAGCCATCATGAGATTGTCCTGGTCCAGGTCTATCATGCTATATTAGCCATTTTCTATATGGTGTTTGATGGGTTAATTTCTTGTGAAAACAAGTCAGATTCAATCAATTGACGATATCAGGTTATGAATATACATAATGCACTTACTGCTGTGAATATATAGATGAGTAATGAAAGCTTGATCAGCCATGTATTGGCAGAGATCAATTCAAATTCTTCATATTTATTTTAGGTTTAATGTTTTGATAGATGTCGAAAACCCCAGCTATATCTTGAATTGATTCCCATGATAGAAATAGATTCGAGTTGGACTGGTGTTTTAGTTATTGTCTTATTTATATGGTTCTGAATTTTGTGAAATATTTTGATGATCCAATAAGACAAGGGGCTGTCACCAGTTGGAGATCTCGGTTTGATTGAAAAACTCTTAAGAGCTTGTAAAGGAAACAAACTAGTCATTAACGCTAATAGTAGTGATTTAGCGTATATCCTTGTGCCAAAGATCATATACAAATAAAGGTTTAGACAATCTCTGTCTGCTATACAGTGTCCTCAGCTAATCTCTTGTTACTTTCAATAGTTAGTTAGGCAGGGGCATTAGAGCAACATACTGTTAGTCCCTCTATCATGGTCATCTTCACCAAGTCCAGAAGAAATGCACACACAGGCTTTCGATTCAGCTAATTAGAAAGGAAAGGAAATTATGGACTGCAACTGCTTTTTTGTGATGCAACATTTCGAAGATAGCGTGCTTTGTGGCCAATCAAATAGTTTGTCATGACACCCGGGTAATACATAATTGCAATTTTTAATGATGACTGCAATTCAATGATTAAGTTTTGAGCGTGTGAATCTCGCTTTTGTTTGCATGTTTTTTTTTAATGTAAATCTTTGGGACCTTGATTTATAGTAATTAATTACACTCATTTGTAGCCAACAGGGACATCATTTATCGGCCCCATTGCTAGCTGCAATCTAATTGGTGATTCTGTTGCCACGCCATGAAGGGGACCTGCAGGACCACTCAGTGAGGGGACCGGGCTACTCATCTTGTGTGATCGACATTTCGCGGTATCTCCTGCACTTGTGAATGAAGCTTTTGGCATGTTGCCATGAGACAACTGTTCTCCACTACAATTCTGACTCCTTTACTTTCACCGAGTTCACAATGGGCATCTCGTACACTTGCGAAAGTGGCAGCCGGGACCTCATCAATGGCTTCTGTTCTCCCAGACATGGTTCCAGCTATACTATTTATTCCACTTGAGTTGTCAATTGAGGCACCTTTTGGATAAGGAAAGCTTGGGGAAGATACCCTCTCCAGAATCACGAGAAGTTCCTTGGTGATCTTTGTGCACAGTTTTCTGTAGCTTTAACTTGTGTGGATTCCACGAAAGGGACTGGTTGCAACATTATCCAATTTATTATTTTGTTGCTATGGTTTTATTGCTTTATGTCAAAGGGTAGGGTGTTCTGTCGTTTTGCCCGTCTCAACAAGTGTTTGTATCATTTGCCATGGAACCCCTTCCCCTTCCCCCTCCTCCTCTCATCCCCTCCCCTCTCCTTTTTGTGTTCATCATGGGATGACCTTGAAATGGCATTTTCATTGACCTCATCATGTTTGTGTTATCAAGATGTTGCTGAGTTTTCTCATAGGGAGAAACAAGTTACTTAAAAGAGCCGATTGAAATATCTCTTGTGATCACACAGTGAAGATGATTGTAATTTCTAGAATTTAGTGAGAATAGAGAGATTATATCATGAATTTAGTGAGAATAGAGAGATTATATCATGATAGAAATCATGAGGTTATGAAAAATAAATAAATCACTAGTAAATTAGATAGATTACCTATAATAAAAATATATAAATATAGTTACAACAATTGAGTTTTGTAACTTTCATCGATGCTCTATAAATAGAAACTTGTCTAAAAAGAGTAAAAAATTTAGTTTGTCTTGTTTCATCTCTCGATTCTTGTTTTTTTTTTTTTTTTACCTTTACAGTGATGTCAAAGCCAAATCAAAATGATTAATGTTTGCAACTTTATTACCTTATCTTAGAAAAGATAATTATGAAAATTGAGGTATTCAAATGAAGATGTTGTTTAGATTATAAGATATATATGATAGGTGATAAAGAAAGAGCCTTAACATAAAATTGAGGTATTCAAACGAAGATGTTGTTTAGATTATAAAATACATATGAGAGGTGATAAAGAAAGACTATAAGAAGCCTTACCATCATCTGAAAGGCATGAGGAAGAAAAATAAAAAGATGCTCTTGCTCATCTATCAAGGGTTAAACGAAGGTATGGATCATAGAAAAGAGATTTCTTGAAAGGTATGAGAAAAAAAAACACTCTTACTCATCTACCAAGGGTTAAATGAAGGCATGGATCATAAAAAATGCAACATTCCGTGGATGAAATAGTAAATAATAACATATATCAAGCCTGAAGAACATGACTCCACAAGAGGCATGAATCGAAAGAAAATTAAGTATCTCATATTTCAAGGTATTTGGGTGCATTAGTATTTACATATATATACCTGATAAAAAAAAAGAATCAAAGTTGGAGAATAAGAGTGACAAGAGCTTCAAACTTATTTTTATTAGGTATGACGTTCAAGGCCTATAAATTATTTGATCCTAATAATTTAAAGATTATTATAAACATAGATGTAAAGTTCAATAAAAAAGATATATGAAATTGAGAGAAAAACATAAAAGAGTTGCATGAATACAAATAAAGTTAGAAATTATTTCACTATCTTCATCACCATCACCGACCCTATAAATAAAGTTTTATCATATAAAAATATTAAAAAATAAAACAAAAAAAAGAAAACTTATCAAAAAATAAAAATTTTAATTATCTCTCTCTCTCTCTCTCTCTCTCTCTCTCTCTCTCTATATATATATATATATATATATATATATATATATATATATATATATATATATATATATATATATATATATATATATATATTTCCCTTTCAAGCCGTTCAATGATCAGAATCATAATAATTCACAAAGGCGTCTGCTTTTGTGCCGGTACCCAAATTTTGTTCTGTAGCACCTCTAAAGCATGACGCGTTTCCTTTTCGCTCAAAAGTCGAATGATTGATTGATTGATAGCTTCTCTGTGCTCCCCAAAAATATCTCCTCATAATGGTTTAGATTCAGCAAATTACAATTTTACCTCTTCCGTCCTATCACTGCTTCAACTTGTGCCGCAAGCACATGTCACCGACACGAAAACATGAATCATCATCACCAACATCATACTCAAAAGTGAATCACAACACAAATCGTGTGCACCCGAAAATGACACGACTCATCGTCCACGACCATATGCTGCGTCATTCCCTCCCCCCTCCCCTTCGTGCACTACTAACCAATTCCCATGGACCCAGCAATCATTGATACATAGATTCATGGAATCGTTTCTTACAGCGTCCGCAACCAATTCCACCCCCTACGATTTTATAGTACCTTAACACCACCACAGATTCATGGAATCGTTTCTTACAGTGTCTGCAATCAACTCCACCCCTCCGAATTATACTACCTTAACACCCTACTAAGCTCCTCCGCCACACCAAGACGCGCGAGCTTTAGGTAGACGATCGCAGGTCGATCTCCTGCGTCCATGCACCCTTGACCTGCACATGAATGTGCCAGTATGTCTGTGCCAGTACATCTGGATCCATTGACGTCGTGCTATGATCGCCTCTTGATGATCTGATACAACACCCAACGCAGTTGTAAAATAAGGATCAGTAACTTTGTCTTTGTTTGCGAGGACGGAAGCTGACCTTGGAGCGCCGATATCCCCGTGGATGACTACATGCGCGATGTGGATTCCGGATGATTGGTACTCCTTTGCGAGGCTTTGGGACAGTCCCCTCAGAGCAAATTTCCCACAACCTGCAACATTAGCATGAGGACCACTGAGGATTGCAATCGATCACAAGGATTCCCTTTTATGTTTTTTGCTTTGCTTTGGATCAGATACTCTTACTTAGTCCACAGTAGCCTGCAAAGCCACTAAGGGACACCGAAGAACCGGTGAAAATTATGGTGCCTCTGCCCCTCTCGACCATGCCGGGAATAACCTTCATCGAACAAGGTTGCCGAGTTCATCCAAAGGTCTGTGTGGGGGATGCATGCGTGAGCAGATGGGTCGGTGCATGCCTACCTGCTGCGCGCAGTGGAAGGCTCCGACGGCGGACACGGCGAGGGAGCGCTCGAAGGACTCGACGGTGATGGCGGTGAAGTTGGTAGGGGGGCACGTCACGGGCGGCTCGCACGCATTGTAGACCAGCACCTCGACGAAGCCGAGCGAGAGGACGCCCTCGAAGGCCCCGCGCACCGACTTGGAGTCGGAGCAGTCGATGCGGATGGCGAACACCTGGGCCTTGGCCTCGCAAGCGATCTCGTCGGCGAACCGAGATAGCTTAGCTGCAAGCAGACAAGGAAGGGGAACGGAAAAGGGGGAGCGTCAAACTCGATGGGCAGAACGAGAGAAAGGGGAGAGAGGAATCGCTTGCCGAGATCCCGGGCGAGAATGGCGACGGTGTAGCCTTCGTGGGCGAACTTCCTGGCGACGGAGCGGCCCAGCTTGGGGCCGACGCCGACGATGGCGGCGATGCCTTTGGGGGAGGTGGAGCACGACATGGACCGCATGTTGGCAAGGTGACATGAGGGGAAAGGTTTAACTTTGTGCAAGAGATAGGGAGAGGTGGCGGTGGTGGTGTTGGTGGGGTGGGGAGATGAGGATGTGGATTGGCTGCTCGTGGACATACAAGACCACCTTTTGAGGCCGAAATGAAACGCTAGAAATGGAAGAGCTCCATCTTCTTCGCTTATATATGCCCCTTCTCTTCATCATGTCATATCATGCTTAATTCCACCCCACTAATTCATGACGTGTGGTGCGAGCTTCCACCACATGGCACTGAAGGCTTCTACGTGTTATACTCGGTTGGGAGGAGGTCTAACTCGACCAACATCCAACCTCGAAGAACACAGATCAGAGGAGGCGCTTCAGCCATGCACGCAGCGTGGGACATTCATTAGCTTGCTGATTAGCATCAGCTTAAAACACTGTTTGTTTTAGCACCTCCTGAATGCATCAACTCGTTGCATATTTTCCGGTAGATTGGCATGCAGTAAATGAAGCCGAAATGGAAAACAAAGACGGGAGAGTTGAAATGGAAAACATTAATGGAGCCATCCGCATGTAGTCTGGTCCATGTTCGGGAAAGAAAACTAAGCCTTGTCCTGTTCTTTGAACCTGGACTTGCGCAGCCGCAGTACACGACCGAGGCCGAGGTAGACGTGTGTGGGGAAGGGGAGGAGCGAGGCTCGGTTCACACGGAACTCATCGATGGATGACAATTTGCATTTGATTCGATCCAGTCTCAGCCAAATTGCTGTGCGTCCTTAACACTTACATAACTGTATTTTAATCTTTATAAAGGGAATTAAATGTTCGAGTCAGATATAGAACGAGTTTAGTGAAATTGTATGTATGTATATCTGGTCATTCACTTCGGTCACTTTGGGTTATTTGATCTGCTTAACTATTCCTTAATCAAGTTCAGGTTGAGTAATAAAAAGGAAGAAAAAAAAAAGACTTATTAATCTCCTCAATTTTGATTCCTCGATCATCCTCGATTTCAAGATGATTAAAATCATAGATGATGATATTATTACATGACCCAAAATTTTATTCCTCAAAAGTTGTAGATTGATTGAGGGGCAATGGCTCTTAAATTGACCCAAATCTTGTTATTAGATACTATTCCTAAATTTTGACTGCTAACACTTAATGACTGATTTGGTTCGATTGTGGCTTCAATCCGTCGGATCTATCTACCATCCCATCTTACTGCACCGTGCAACGGTCAACCAGTTGACTTCATCATTTCTTCTTCTTACTCGACTGGCAGAAGAACACACATGTTTGAATTCAAATTGCATGTTCTGTGGGCGGAAGTAATGCCAACGCAACGAGCTTTTGGCTGTCATGCTTTCGGCATCTAATGGTCGAGCGTACGTACCAAATGGACATTTAACTGACTTCCAGCTGTCTGGGCCATCGCCAGCACCGATCTCGATGACGCCTATCATAGCTATGCGCGAATTTCAAAGTGGTCATCCTTCCCACTTAGGGAAGATTCTGGTCGAAGCTGACCCCTCCTCTCAGCATTCGCCTGCATTTGCTCAGCGAGCCCTTCCGCTGTAAAGGAGAAGGGACAGCTGGAACCCATGGCTGCGCAATGATCAAGGATGCTGCAGGGCAACGTATCCGGCAAGCGAAACAATGCATTGATATTGAAGAACTATCCAACCACAACAAATCTCTCTCTGGAAGGCTAAGTAGCAGTACGAGCAACAGCACTGTTCATAATCGACACACCAGACAACAACCATTCGGAAGAAGCTAGCTAGGGAGATAACAAGGAACTTTCTCCGACTCCAGACAGCTCGGTCTCAACTAAGGGCACTTGGGCCTCCTCCTGACGCCCTCCCCTGTGTACTTGTCCCTGTAGCAAGGGCACTCATCCTTGTTACCGTACGTCCCCGACGGCACACACCGGCAAGCCTCGCAGCACAACCCACAGACCTTGATGCACCGGTCTTGCAGACTGGCCTTGGAGCACCTCACCTTGCACTTTGAGCCGCAGAATGCTGAATCCAACCCAAGAAACAAACAAGTTGAAAGCATTACATATAACATCTGAGTGAGGAGGGGGAGATCATTAGAAGGTGTTCGTGTTTACCTGACCCAGCTGCCATGGTGACTTGCAGACAAGAGGAGGTGAAGAGGATCAGTACAAGTGTCAAGGTTACATATAGAGGCCTCATCTCCATACCAGCTGGTTTGCTACGGAAACCACTCGGTCTTAGTGATGGGGTGTGGGTCGACTGATGAGTTGGAATTTATAGAGGATAGAAGTAAGTTACTGTGGGGGTGCGAGAGGTTTGATGAGAGCTTAAGAGGGTGCAGTAATGGGAACTAAATGACCTGTGAACTGGCATCCAGTGGATCTCCACATTCCTGATTGCTATTGCTGAGGCTTACCATCAATTACATTCAGTGCCATGAGCATACGCCATGATACGAAAAAACCCTATCCTACCTGATGCCTGCGTCGTCTCAACATCATCACGTACAACAATGGCCGAGAATGAGGTGAGGCAATGTGGATATGATGCACTTGTGTCCGCTGAGATTGAGCTGGTGGGATGGAGGGACACAAAGATGCAATGCTTTTGAGTGCACCAGCTGTGCGTGAGAGGTGTCGTAGTACTTCGCTGCAAGGAAGCCGATGACAGTGTACAGTTTATGCAACGCTGTGATGCCTCGTCGCCGGGGTGGACACTCTACTTAGGGTGCAAACATTGCGTATAGCCACAATGATTTTAGTGCTTATGTAGTGTAATAAATGCCACAATGAAGAACAAAGTTGCATATAGCGTGAACACAACCAGCAATCATGCATGTAGGAGGCTATATATAAGTCTCAGAGAAGGTCACTTTAGATGACATTTGTATACATTGGACTCCACGGAGCCTATGAATAAATAGCTCACAAGAAGAGCTGCCATGCATATAGCGCGAATAAGTTCGATGTGCTTAAGGTCCGTGAAGTCCTTGTGCATGGTACAACCAATGCGCCTCAAGAAGAATGAACAAGCATCATCACAAATGTTACCAATAAACGAGCAACGTTACATTTTGATGCAAGATTCATTCGGTACACCAAAGACTTTACATTCCATAAAGGTCAGTTAATGCTTCACACGCATGAACAGAGTTGCCCTTATGATACCCTTCGGAATAATTATATATAGACAACCATTATCAAGATTTCTTCTTGAATTCCTTCAATATTTTCTATGTGCATGATTTGCCCTTTTAATCCCTAAGATGCTTAAATGTTGACCTCACAAAAACCAAACCTTGTGATAACAACTAAGACAAATGTCTCGAGGAGCAGAAGAAGAAAAGAAGGAAAGTGCAACTTAGGAAGAAACATTAGAGCCTACTTATAGGGATTCTTGAGGGCTTTCTTTATAACCTTTTCCTATTATTTTTTTCTTGTTTCTGAATAGTGAAGGATTAAACGACATCTTATGTACTGTAATAAAAATTAATTTCGTGTTCTCTTAAATATAACTCTACAAGTCTTAGAATTCATTTTGACCAACAAGGTGACTAATTCAACTTATGCTCCATCCATTTTAGGATTTCTAGAGGCTGATTAGATTCTGAAAATTATTGTAAAGGCCTTGCGAATTTGTCTAAAGAAATAATGATAAGATGTTCATTATTAATCATAGTATGACTTACAATCCAAGTAGGAGTAAAACTTGTCTGTAGATATGACCCTGTAAATCTATAATGGATTTGGTTTAGATGCTCAATATAACATACTCATTGGATGCATTTCAATATAAATGAAGAAAATTTTCAAGTAGAGTTCTCAACGCCATAAACTCAACCATCCTTAGTTAAATCATCTTACTTCATCCTCCAAATATATATTTGTCTATTCTGACGTAAGTTGAGTTGAGATTACATCATAAAAGATTCTTACTCTTCAAGTATGCTTATAAGGGAGTCTGATTTTATAATGGATTCCATGAACTTAATGAACGAGAGATAAAATAGATACAATCAATATTATTATTATTTATTATACATGAACTTGTTTGAAAATATTATAATAAAAAAATATAAGACAAAGACCTCATATGATCATCGATACAACTAAAACGAATAAAAAATATTCTTCGTGAGTTGAGAAATCAAAATTATGAAACCAAAAATATGATTAAATCATAACAATTGTCAAAGCATGAAATCACATCATATTAACCCTTCAATTATGTTTTCCCTTCACTCACTCGACTCGAATCTTTAAAGATGAATAGTTTTTATCTCTTAGAATCTATCTTCTTAAATAACCCCAAAAAAAAAATTTGTGAAAGAATAAATTAGAATGTATTCAAAATTTGATACAAAATGTTAGGAATTAGTGCATCGTCTTAATTATCAAACACCTTGGTTCTTTAAAGTCCAAACATAAAATAGAGGAGACGAAGATAAGAATATAAATGGATAAAAGAATAGAAGAATTAAAGGTTATAACTCAAGTCGTGAATCTCCCAGTCTTTTAGTTTTTAGATCGATGTGTTTGCGCGCCTATGAGGGGAGCAGGAGATCCGACGGCCCTCGTGAATTCATCAACAGCGCGCGAAAATGGATCGGATTGGGTATCTCCAGTGTTCGGATCCGATACGGATACGGATCTGATAGGGCACAATCCGATCCGTTTCGGCAAGTATTTCTTTCGCTTTTTTTGTTTTTTCTGCTTTGTGAATCCAGTCGTCGGTACTCTCTAGCTTTAGGGCTTGCTCGTCTTCGTGATCCTTGATATCTCCTCGATCGAGAACTGCGATCTCCAAGCTCGATCTTTTCTCTCGAAATAAGTTGATCCTGATCTTCTCCAACATGACAGAGGTAACTATCTCTCGCTTGCTCTTTCTCTCTTCGTTTGAATCGATGTGATTCTTCCGGTTAGGGTTTTTTTTTTTCTGCATCTCTTTCCAAAATCATTTATTACATTGGATGCTGTGAAAGCTGCACAGAAGATTTGGAGGATAAAATACGTGGCTTTTCTTGTCTCGGTTGGTGATTGTTGGAACAGACAAGGAAACCATGAGGGCATTTAGACTGGTTTCTTTAGGTTTATCTTTTTCATTAGTAGAAAATTGAGTTGAGGCACTTGATGACACTGTTTCATTCACTATGTGAAATGAAATTGCACCATGTCGTGAACTCGCGGTCCGTGGTAAGAGACTGATTCTTGCAAAAACAATTTAGATCTCTCTGGATGTCTGGTTACATTTCTTGTGTATCTTTAGTCATATGTTGATGTCCTTGGAGAAGGTATGAATGAGATGCAGAGCACTATGTGTCGGGTTGTTAGTGTTACAGTGACAGGTGTATGCATATACTCATATAGGTGTACATATATACATATATGTGTATATATAACAACGTTCTTCAGTTTTGGGTGGGTGCTAAAAATCTTAATTTGATATGACGAAGACATTTCATGCATCTAGGTCTTGACAACACGTGGTTGATACAGAATTATAAAGGGCATCCAACAAACCTGAAATATGTGATTTTATCTGATTTGACATTGGTCTCATCATGCTCATCTATTTGTATGTTGAATATGAACTGAACTGCTCATTGGCCACTTGGTCTCGACTCATTTTCTACCAATCTGATGCACTTGTTATATAAAAAAGGGGGGAGAAATAGCACGAGAAACTCTCAAAATTCTGAAAATCATGACGAGTCAAGAGGAAGGTCCAAATCCAGATCAAGAATGAAATGCTATCGTTGTGATAACTTGGACACATGAAAAGAACACAATGAAGAAAAGAAAGAAGGAAAAAATACAACTTCAGTTGCATTTGATGGAAAACGAATTGAGCGCAAAGACACATTTCAAGTTTGAGCTTTAAAAATAGGATGTGCAAAGCGATGGTGACAATGGCATTTTGTATTTTATTTAGTAGTAGAAATTATACAATATGTTTGCTATCTTTGTTTACATGATGCAAAACCACAAAATCTGAATATATTCTGTAATAAACTTTTGTAGGTGAACTTGTTGAAAAGTAGAAGATTTTATAGAAGGTAGGAGCTCATAACTGTTGGAAAAATTGGAAATGTGACGTATAAACTGTAAAGTTTTTTAACAGAAAAAAGCATAAGATGAGACAAAGAATAGAAGTTAAGATCTTGGAATGATGCATGACATTTGTTTGGCTTATTTAATCATAGTGTGTTTCAAGTTAGATAAATCTAGGCTATATTATTTAATATTTATGACACCTCATGACTAATATATAAATAAAACAAAGGAAAGTCAGGGATGGGAGCCAACTCGTAGCAGAGAAACTAAGGAGCACGACTATGACATTTTTTTTGCTTATTTAACCATAGTATGTATCAAGTTAGATAAAACCTAGTCTATTATTATTAATATTTATGCCACCTCATGACTAAAATATAAATAAAACAAAGGAAATTGTGAGGGATGGGAGCAAACTTGTACCAGAGAAACTAAGAAGCACAAGTATGAACATATATGGTGGTTTTTCTTTTTATCCTGGTGCTTTATTGTGTGAATGCCCCACAAGCGTTGTGTCCTTATCCTTTTCATAATTGAAGTTCTGCAGTGGCTAATATCAATATCTTTTGAAGAAAATACCATGAGAAACATAGCGAATAAACAAGTATGAATATATGCAGTGGTTTGTATTTGTTTTTCGTTTTTCTCCTGGTCGTTTATGTGTGAATGCCCACAAGCATTCTGGTACCAAGCCTTTCATTATGAAGTTTCCTGCAGTGATCTAATATCTTTTCGAGAAAATAACACAAGAAACATGCGAGGACTTTTCCAATATTGACATACCAATTGGAGAAGTCATAGGGAAATCCCTTGCCAGTCAAAAAGACCAAAACATAATGGTTTTATTTATTTACACCTTCAGAGGAAGGCTGCCTGCCAATATGATCAAGATTTAGAAGGAAAGAAATAGGACCTTGTTCTCCAAATATTTCTCTTTTTCTCAAATATTGTACCAATATTTATTGATTTAATTATCATTTTACCATCATCTACATAGACATGCTAGATTTTCGGCAAACAGTAATTATAGTTATGTTGAATAAATCCTGTCGTTGGATTTAAGTGTTAATAACTAAGTTAGGTAGATATATTACATTAACATAGGTAGTTCTTTTACGTTAACAGCAAGTGATTAGAATTATGTTCACTGGAAAACAAATACTTAGAAAATAATTCAATTTTAACAACTTTTTCTAATAAGACTAAATCTTGTTAATTGTCCGTCTTTTTCCTTGTAATTGCACCTACTTCTACAAAATATCTTCAGCCAGAGGACTCCTCTTGTAGAACCATTGGTGAGCCTAACTAAAAATGTGAAAGCTTCTAAAAATTGCTGATCCTTTGAGAGCCATTTTAATCTGTAACTCCTTTTGTTTAAATTTATAAGTCACAACAAATGTATTATTGTTATAATGTAATTGAGTTTATGTCTAGGCCTTTTTTTCGTTTTATTGGCATCTATAACTTGTTAATGTCTGTGTATGTTCACGACTCTATTAGTTTCCTGGTTTCACCCTTATCCTCTGAATTCAAGTCATATGTTAAATATTTATAGGAACGAAGATTCATGTGAATCCTTTGTCAATCTTCTACTTATTCTTTCAGCATTATGTTACATTCTTTGCTAACTGTTGTAACTACATTTGGTCACTGTAGCCAAACAAAAATCGGGTTTGGTTCTTAGAGACATTTGTTTCTTTTGTCTGCACAAGCTCCAAAGGAGCAGTATATGATTTCTTTTTCTGTGTCTTTTGCAGTATTGGGTTAGTCAAGGAAACAAATGGTGTGATTTCTGCAAGATATATATTGCTAACAATCCTTTGAGCATCAGAACTCATGAACTGGGTCAGCGCCACAAGGACAATGTTGCTAAGAGGCTTGCCACTATGAGAAAGGAGAGTGCTGCCAGGGAGAAAGAACAAAAAGCAGCAGCTCGTGCCCTTAAGGAAATAGAAGCAGTAAGCTTTCTTTGAACCTTAAGCATTGATGCTAAGATAATGCATTACCACATTTGAATTGTTTTATTATTCTTTTTATTCTGTGTCATGCAGAAAGCGGAACGAAGTTACCAGAAGGATCTAGTTTCTTTCCAGAGCGTTGATACTAGCACTGGACTGGATTCAAATAAGAAAAAGACAGACGAAGCCCAATGTTCAGCTGCAACTACAAATGGTAATATCACAAGATTTCTCAATATATGTTCTGAACATTAAAAGCCAACTAGTCTGCTATCACTTTAGATGAACTTGATATGCATGGAACGGTCACTTGCATGGGAATAGTGCTTTTCCTTCGTTTACCATGTCATTCCATGCATGTCTTATGGTAATATTTAGAGTTTCTTCTACAGCTGATGTGCATGGTATGGCAGGGCTGCCAATCTGCCTGCCAGCATTCTGAATTGTCTCTTATCTGAAGGAGTTCAGCATTGTTCTTATTAGGTTTATATTGAGACCTTGAAGTTATAAGCTAATGATCCCAAACATTGTGCCTATTTGTCTGCTGACCTGAACCCAGGTCCACTGTGTAGCATCTAATTGGTTAATGGATTCAAATATGTTTAGTTTAGCTCATCTAATAATTGGATCATACCAAAGCAGTTCTACAAGAAATGGCTTCAAGTTATGGGAAGGACGAATTGGTCCATATCATGCTCAATCCTGTCAGGAACACATACTGACATGGTGCGATACGCATATCAAATCAAGTGGGTGTCTAAAATATTTTCCTATAGGCGAAATGTCTTCTGAAATTTGACATTTTTTTACCTTGTTATTGTAAAAGATGACTTGGTACCGAGTCATATATCAGCTGATTCCCTTCCTATTTGTGTTTACTGATTAATTTCTTTGTGATAGTTCTTACTTGCAATTAAAATATTTTCGTGTTATTTGTTTAGTTCTCTCTATCTTTTAATTGGATGTACCATGCAACAATTTGGATTCACCCTTTTGGAACACCCTCCATAATCATTATTGGTGGCTAATTAAAATGGTCCCCTTAACTTGTACTATTCTCAAGAATATCACCGCTTGATCTTGAGTCAAGGTTCTTATATGAGCACACTGGCCAGAGTCTTACACAGCAGTAGAGGTTGGCTTGGTCCCATGCCTGATGGTCTAATGTTGGGCTGAGTAAGCACCAGGTCCATGGGACTTCCATTTTGGACATGGCTGAACCATTCCCTGGATCTTGCGTGGCCTTTATGCATCATTAGTTGAGTCTTAAGCTCATGTTAGTTTACTGCTTTCTTAGAGGTGCCTGATCATGTCAAAAAACTTTATTACACTTTATATCCCAATTTCACAAGAGTGATGAATGATTACATTGTTTTAGAAAATGGAGCTGCTTCCAAATCGAAAGGTGGCCCAGCTCCGGGGTTGGTCATTTCAACACCTCTGAACCCCACGAGAGCTGTTAAAGGTAAGCCATCATCAGTTGCTGTTAACAAGAGAAAAAGGGATGATGGGAAGGCAAAGGCGATATCAAAAGAGGAAGCCGAGGCTCTAAAAGCAAGGGAGGCTGCAAGGAAAAGAATGGAAGAAAGGGAGAAACCATTCATGGGCCTGTACAAGTCATACTGATCTGCTTCGAGGAAGCAAAACCTGTCAGTAGATCATTTGTTGCATTATTGAACTGTATGTAATATTGTGCTTGTTCAATTGGGAATCCAATTATAACATATAAAACAAACAGAAGTCTTCCTCTCTACTGATTAGAACATTCGAAAGAGCCAGAGTTGGATATGTCTTTTTCTCTCTTTTCTAGGTAAAATTGAATGGTTTTTAGTGGAGACGTGTCTGTTTTTGCTTAAATCATATTTTTATTTCTCTGATTGTTTTCATAACTATAATATTTATTTGCTCAATATTTCAATTTTGTATTTTCAATTTACCCTGCGGCATATACATGTTCATTATCATGACATGATTGTAGTTAACATATGTTTCTGTAGGATGTGAATGACATTTTTTAGGTTGTCATCCGTCATTGTAGATCATGAGAGGAAATTTTAAAGGTCTATTTATGGTTCAGGCAATAAAAGCCAATAATTTGATATTTTTTATGCAAGCAGATACTCTGTGCGCATTAATGAAGAACAGCTGTTTGCTGATATCACCTGGGAGCCTATCCGGTCTTCAGATCTTGTTTGAGCTCTTGGGTACCCCATTGATGGCAAAATCAAAGAAAGTACAATTGCTTATAGCCTTAGAGAGAGAAAAAATAATAATAATTCAACAGAAGACATTTGCATGATCTTTTAGACTACTTTCATATTGTAGAAAATGGCTTGCAATGAAAAGTCGTAATCTATATCGGCATGTCCAATATTTATTGAGGTGCATGTCTTGAAGCATCAGATGAGTGCATAGACCGATTGACAACAAATTGTATACATCGACTTCTCATGTATTTGGCACCTTTTGGTGTATGACCTGTAAGTTTTCATTTCTTGTTTGCTACATTCCCACATTGCGATGCTGCTCCTTTTTCTGATTCAACACATTATGATTCTTAACATCTGGCTGCAGGTTCTTGTTGGTTCTTCAGTGATCTTCCCAAGGTGAAACATGTGACAGAAAACGACCACTGTGATCTGTCAAATACCTTGATTTGTTGACATTTTACCTTGAACACTCGTGCGCACAAGGTGATCAGATCAATGGTAAGAGAATCTGGTTGTAGCCTGACAAATAGTTCTTCGATGCATTCATTAGCTGTCATTGTTCATGCTAATTAGCAGTCTTTACTGATTCTGCCTCCATTCCATGACATTATAGTTTTTGATCAAGCAGTACAAGGTGTGGGCGCGCTGTAGCACAACAATGTTTTTGACCACTCCATCATCGTATTCTTGCTTTCTTCTGGTGCTGACAAGTTGCATTTAACACACAGGACTAACAGCTATTCATCATGTACTTGCCTTTTATGTTGCTAATGAAGAGTTCTCCCGTAGATATAATATGATGGAACTCTGCTGCTGGGGATATGAGGTCTGATGCATCATTACACTGGGCTTCTCAAAGCAGGTACGAATCTTCTACTTTGTTTGTAATCAATACACGAATTATAAGGGAGAAGTTAACATGGATAGATCGAGAAATTGATCGGTCCATGTCTTTGATGACCCCCGAACATTTTTTGGTATTCCTGGATCGCCTATATGAAGCTGGCATTTCCATGTGTTCCATGCCCATGCACTGGAGATGAAGCATGTTTCCAGTCGCTTTCATTTCCCTTGACACTGTTCGAGGTTGGCATGATTGACGGATTTGTTGTGTCCTCGAAGGACTAGTTGTCGATCCAGCTGTTCTCTCAGTCTCTGAAGCAGGTCGTCAAAGAAATCCGCCCAGCGTTTCATCTTGCAGGTTGCACAAGGGGAGTCGCGGTCGATGATGGCGTGGAATGCTTGTGCACATCGCTGCAGCATAATCAACGACCGACGCAGGTGACTCAAACTTCTTCTTCTTCTTCTTCTTCTTCTTCTTCTTCTTGGATCAATTTGCTTGCTTTTTAGTGTCTTCTATTGTGCCAACCACTTCCCACCCACCCACCCACCCACATGTGAATCCTTGACATGTATGTCCACCACTCTTTTAGCAGATACCACCGAACAAAGCTAGTGGAGCCAACACTGCTCCTTTTCACTTCTGCTAGACTTTTACATCTCAACATATATGCACACACATCAGAACTCTTTTGCCTCCAAAATCAGTCTCGATTGAAGTATTTCTATTTCTTGTCATCTTTAGTATACCCAAGAAAACAACCTCCAATGGAAATACTTGTTGAACAAGGCTATTCTTTTGCATATCCACGCATCTCTCGATCCATATAATGCACAGCCTTGATTCTGGAGTGGTGATACATCTATTGTCTCGGATGGCAAACGCATTCACCATTTATCATAAAAGGCTGTGAAAGCAAAAGCCTCTTGTCCTAGCTAGGGTAAGTAAGGTTCACAGACTCTCCTTTCCTGTACAAACTAAAGGCTCAAGGGACCCACAACAGGCCTAATAAATACCACTCGGAACGGACTCGACATCATAATAATTCCCCATTAGTAACACCCCATACCCTGGTCGGCAGAACATTTCTTGGGTTTGAATTCAGGTGATGGAACCAAATAGAGAGACAAATTAGGGAGATGTGAATGTTAGACATGATAGTTAGGCATCAGCCTTTTTGGACATGCTTGCTGGGTTATTTCACTGCAGTCTTTTAGATCAAATCTATCTTTCACTGTCTACACGCAATGCAGTTTACGAGTTCCAGTTGACACACTGCCGTCTTTATGGATGGCAAACTCCACATGGGAATCATGAGGTTTCCTGACTCATCACGATTGGATACTGCCACTCCTCGATGTCTTTTGACTTGTGAGAGCTACAGATAAAAGGTTGAGGCCGAAGTACTATTCCACTGTGCTGAATCTTTGTCTTTGTCCCCACCGGATTAAACTTTTTCCAACCAAACTCTGAGCCGCAGCAGCACCAAGTGTTGGTAAAAGCAGTGCAGGGGTGGTACGTAGAAAAGGCTTGACGGTGGAAGCACTGATGTAAAGTCATGCTTAATATAGGAAAGGTCACTGCGACTTCACTGTTGACGGAGAGAGAGAGAGAGAGAGAGAGAGAGAGATTCACACATGTTCACTGTAGCAGACGGATGGCTCCGATGCAGCAGTGGTTTCACCTTCTTTAGCTTTTATTACCGAGCGTGGCTGACAGGAAGTAGCTGACATTATGTTTGTTCTGCCATTTACCTTGACATATGATGCATATTTATGTTCACCTGCCACATTGATACGTAAATTTCTCCTCCTTTTTGCAGTGCTAGCTTGTGACGACGACAGCGTAAATAAATGCTTCCCCTTATGTTTATAATCTCTTAGTCACCGTAACAGTGGGTGTCGATTTTGTTTCATGTGTTTTTGCTGCTGTGAACACGAGAACTCAAAACTAATTGTTTCTATTTCATTCTACGTGAGAAGGGCTTCTGTTGTTCTGCTGCGCAAGCAAGACACAGGCGAAATGAAATGCTACGGGAGACTTTGACGCAAATGACTCGATATCTTTCACTTGCAAAACTTAAAACAGACCGATGATTACACAGCACGCGAACGAAGATTAGTGTTCTCACCGTTGACTGTATGATTACATTGTCTCGCGAGGAGTAGAACGACTGGTTGATACAAGACGACGACGACGACGACGACGACGACAAGGAACATATCACCGACGGCCGAACGAGTGGGTATTGAATCCTCTGGAAATGCTAAGCACGGCCGGGTTGAAGCGCAGGCAGCCGAAGAGGCTCTGCCGGTAGGGAAGTGCGGTCTTCTTCTTGAGCTCCTCCGTCGCTGCCCGGTTGGCGGCGTAGTGCATCTGGTGCGACGACGCAAAATGACCACTCCCCCTCCTGATCGAACCGCTGCTGTCGGTCGATCTGAAGCTCGAATTCTTAGGATCCTCCGTCACGGATTTCTTGATTGATGATGACGACGATGGTAGCAGCGTGTACTTGCGGAGAGGATCCTTGCTCCGGTTGCCGGTGGCACGTCCTTCAGACGCACTTCGGAAGAGGAGCAAGTCCTTCAGCCGCCACTTCTTGCTTCCACCGCCGCCGCCGCCGCCGCCGCCACTCTTCAGGCTGGCCGTGGAAGCGGTTGCAGGAGGAGAGTTGGGAGTCGTCTTGAAGAAACTTACTCCGCCTCTGAATGGAGAGAGCGATCTCGACCCCTTCCGACTTCTTGAAGAAGAGAAAGAAGGAGAGGTAGGTGTCGTCGCTCTCCCTCGGTCTCTCGTCGCTTCCACCATCGCCGCGGTGAAGGGGTCAATCTGTTCTCCCCTTCCTCCTCTGCCTCGGTGGCGGGGAGACCACAAATCCCTCTGCTTCGGTGACCTCGGCGAGGAGGCCACGCTGCTCCCGTCATCCGTGACCCGGTACTGCAGCCGAGGAGGGGGCTTGAGCGGCCGGATCTTTCCTTCTTCGAACAGCTCATCGGCGGTGGTCAGCACCGGCAACCCTTGTTTGTCCAGGTGGCCGCTGAAATCGAAGGCGAAGTCGAGTACGTCCTCCTGCTCGTCCTTGGCGGGGCTGCTGCCCCGGGACTTCGGGGTGCCAGGTTTCTCCTCCCAGTCGAAGGGGACGCCAGAGGCGGCGGCCGGCGGAGAGAGCGAATTGGTGGAGGAGATGGCGTTGAAATGCGCGTAGATGGCGGATGCGCGCGTCGGGCTAGTGGGAGCGCTGGTGTAGTGGCGGAAGAAGTTGAAGGGGTCGCCGGAGCGCTTCGGGCTCGACGGTGCGCTCACGTACGGGCTGGTGCATGCGCTGTCGAAGTGGAAGTCCGGCACCGGCACGACCACCTCCATCTTCACCTCCCTCCTTCTCTTCTGATGATCTCTCTGTCTCTCTCTTTCTTCCTTTGTTCTTATGATGGCTTTCAGGGAACACCTGGAACAGTGTGGAAACAAGGAAGGCGAATGGAGGCGGGGACTTAAAATGGCAATGGTTACGGGAAGGTGAGCGGAAAGAAGAAGGCAAAGAATTCTTTGACCAAGGAGCAAATCTTTTATGGTAGATTTAGGACGGATAAGAGGCAGAGATAGAGCCGCCTTTTATTACTCATTCAGGTTTTCTCGATTTATCTTATAGATATTTCGCATCGGTGTGATTTGGACACGCCTTAATGTGACATCAAATAACACTATAATATCACATAATGATCAAAAGAGAGAACATATTGGCCAATGGAAAAGATAGAGGTTTGTTCTTGGAGTGGAATCGTCAAAGAGCACGTGTGTTTTTGGATCATGATTGCCTCTTGCTTTGCACTTGAAAACAAATATGCCACGTTGAAGCAAATAAAAGTCCAAAGAAGAAGGCGCGGCCGAAGTGAGTTTGAGATTTATGTTTTATGTTAGAGACGACAACATTATCATACACTGTATAAACACTATGACCAAATAGCGTCGTACAGAGATAAGTGCGTACCTCTGGACATACGTGTCAGGATATATATATATATATATATATAAAGATTGAGGAGGGAAAAATAAAATCACATTATTATTATTATTATTATTATTATTATTATTATTATTATTATTATTCTAAATACTCGCTATTATTATATAAAGATAGCATGTTTGCTCATTCACATTTTTAATATTTAAATCTTTCATATATATATATATATATATATACAAATAATAATTAAATACCTTGAATTACTTTTGACAATTATTTCATTCTTCATGTTTTTCGATATTTTCTAAGGGATATTATTTCGATGAGTTTTAATATCATTATCAATCGATAGAGGTGAACCACAATAGTTTGCCCTTAAGGTTATAAGATTTATGGAGACTTCAAGAGATATATATCTTACAAAATAATTATTAGTCGATGAACACTGCACTGATTAGGGATCTCAAGGTGGGGTGGTCATCTGCCTCCTCAATTTGAACATAATTAATGGTGTTCATCGACTAATTCTTGTAGCATTCATCAGGGTTGGTATAGGATTGCTTGCATCTGTTTCATCAAATTATTATCCACCGCACGCCCTTTGACCACTGCTCGAGCTCTTCTTGGTCGTCTCACATGTGCCTTTAATGGCACATCCATCACCACAAACATCAGCTTAAACCACCACTTCCGATGTCACTAAACTGAGACTACCATGCTTTGGATTATGTCTGTGTTGGAGAAGGTTGCCGGCTTCTTTCTCTTTCTGACTCTGATCATATCATGTTGCCCTCAATTTCTCTAATATTTAAGCTCGTGCGATTTTATTGTTCATACCAAATCTGTCAAAAGGACAGTGTGGGAATTAACTATATGACCACAGTTCTTGCTTGGTAAGAATGGTGTGCGTTCACCAGAGCCTCGTCAAAGGTGACATGTGTGGATTTCCACATCAGGCCATTTGAAGTGCTGCATTACGTCGAGGGGTGGCTGGCGTACAGGGCTTTGGGCCTCGGAGCATGTGGGTTTGACATACTAGTAGCTGACCGCATGCAGGCAGGCACGTGCCATCCATCCGACGCACCACTTGAGTTGGTGTCTAGAGTGATTGCTCAGCCTCTCGTGGTTGGCTTAAAGGTTAAACCTCAGATGTGCTATCGAAGCATACACTCATTATATAGGTGTGACATGCTGTTTCAGTAAGCAAGCATGGAGAACTAGCAGCAATAAACAGTAGAGAAGTTGCATTCCTGAATCATGCAAATCAATTGCTGAATGCTGCCATTATCTGTGGACAGGAATCTCTGAAATGGTCATTTCCAATGACTCTGATGTTTGATATCTTTGACCCTCGCTCTCTTCAGATCATGTAATCCACATGAAAATGGCAACATAACTAGGTTCAGGTATGTGTCTGAACCGGTAACTCTATAGCAAATAATAATTGGCAGATGAACTGAAGGAAGGCTGCATTTGTTCTACGCCTGACATCCACTGTAACAAGGATGAATGTCTTCTGATTTCTGCAGCTTCAGAATTCACCGAATCGGCATGCAGTTTCAATCTCTCCAACTTTTTGTGACTTGGAAAACAGTTCTGCTTGGCGGATGAGCCGTAGATAGCCTCCTGGTAGAGCCCCTGCAGAAAATTCACCACCTCTTCTTCAAGCCGAACCACCTCTTCTTCCAGCACGGCAACTTCAGCTAGAAGCTTTAGTGTCTTTGAGACGGATGGTACAAATAACAGGAAGGACCAAATCATTTTCCAGCTATAAATCCGGTATTGGGTAAATGCAACAGACGGGGAAGAGGAAAAGGACAGTTACGTGCGAAGGGAGATAGGGTGGAAGACGAGGAAGAACACCCAGAGGTCTGGTAAAAGCCCTCAGCAGAGCTCTGTGGACGTTCTCTTCTTGTCTCAGCTTCTTCCTTAGTTTGTCAACCTGCAAGCAGTATGCCAACAAGGAATCAGACACAACTCAGATTAAGCGTGCTTGACTGATTACAACTCTTCTAGTGTGAGTACAGAGAAAGTATACATCTTGCTGTAAGGCAATCTTCCTCTCTCTTCGAGACTGGACTCGACCGGGCCCTTGTTCTGAAACCATTGATCTGTTCCCCTGCATCTTAGTTCATAAAAATGTAGTTTTTATCGTCTTAGTTCATAAACAGAGAAATTATACATGTTAGTGTTCTCGTCCTCGTCCAATTCCTGAGTTCATAAGAATGTAAGAACACCACCAGATTGGAAAAAGGAACAAAAGGTGATAGTTTATTTCAGCAAGGATGCCGCTGGTCCAACTACACCAGCATAGCACCCACCTCGAATCGATGTCCGAGGGAGGGAATTGTTTCTTTACCAAGGAGCTCATCTTCGATCAAGAAGCCAATTTTGATTTCGATAACTCGTAAAGAAACTACAGATCAATTCGTTTCTAATAAAAATTCTTCGAGAAAACCAAATGTTTTATCCAAAATTTCAAAAGCATTTCTCGAGAGAATAACGCATTGCACTCCCAATAAATCAATAGCCAAAGCAACTAAGAAAGAATCCACTTCAGGATTCGTAGAAATCAACTAATCCAGACATAGAGAAACACAGAAAGCAGGCAAAGCACGACGAAAACTAGAGGAAACAGAGACCCATCTCGTATCTGCCACAAAGGAGCCTACTTTATCGTCTCTCGAAGAAGCCTTCATGGCCTGCACAGCGATCGGCGCTCTGGCACTCATCGTCGCCTCCTCCTCTCGCGTCCACTCTCCACCGTTTGTATCGGCGCCGAGATCCTCCTCCTCCATCACATTAGCACAAAAACCGATGATACAATGGAGTGGAAATGCTGCAAACCTTAACAACCCCAACGCCATTCCCCATGACAGCCGAATCAATAGAAACGAATAGAACGATGCTTCACAGAATATTTAAACCCGGGAGTGATCCCGATCCTTCCCGGGGGCGGGAACACGGCATGCAAAAAGACGAAGACGACGAAACCAAGCCAACCGAGTTAACGAAGGCAAACCTACATACCGCTTGGTGGAAGGAAGAAGGAAAGATCAGGAGAGAGGAGTGGTCTCGCCAAGCTCACACGACTCCGAGGTCATGAATTCCCCCATCCATGATCATGGCACAATACATACGCTGCTAAAGACAAGACCGACGACGGACCCAACGCCAGCGTATAATGTCCTGTTCATGATGTCTTGACATGTCGGAAGCGAGTTTTAGATCACTACAGTATCTTATGTAAACATACATGTATCGAAGGTCAACAGACATGTTGATCTTACAAGAACTGTTTGGAGATAAGCATCGCTGCAACTCCAATCATGTTCCAAGTCAGCCATTGAAACCAAACCAACTATTTGGAGACGCGGCACTGTGAGCATCCAACTCGACTCAGTTACTGTTCCGCCCGGGGATAATGGTTTAATTGGCAAGAAAGCATATATGAATTGTGCAGTATATTTATGATACTCGGCTATTGGTGAAAGCCGTACGCAATCAACTTCTTCCATGTCGCAGTTTCCTATGATAAGAGATGTATTTTTCTGAATGCCTATTAGTTTGATGCAGCAGATATCGAAATAACTATTCCTCCTCGAACAGAGAGGCAATACATAGATGATTAAACGACACCCTGGCGAATCAAATCTGAGTCAGGAATCTGCTTCCAGTCTCTCATGAAAGGAATGGGTCAGCTTTTAATGATTCACCTTTTCCTCCTGGCAGATCATCCTTTCCGGGCCATGGAAGATTTCTACACTGACAGCGTAATCTCCGTCGGCAAAGCAATCGGTAATGTGCCAAAAGATGTGCAGTTCTTCTCCTCCCACCTCGAGCTGAGGCGATGTGGTAAGGGCCTGCGGTTGCATTCTTCAAACTCCTTCCACATCGACGGCAATACTGAGTTTTGGCTTCTCAGAAACCTCTCCTTTCAGAACAAGTAGGCTCTAAGAATCTGCTGCAACGTGCACCGATCAAGCATTTGGAAGTATATATATGAAGGAACACAGGAACTCATGTGAGATATAGTATAAGATTGCAGATTTCTGAAGCTCTTTTACCCGGTTGCAAGGACAGATCCACGATCTTCTTGTCCATCTTGCAATATAAATATGTTATACAGGAACAAGTAGCAGCAATAGTGGTTGCATCAGAATAGGACTCACGTACCAAAGTCCCCAATCCCAGTGCTGGCTTGTGCAGACTCCTCCACAAAAGGACTGGATGAGGCGTTGCAGCTAAAAGTGGTCGTCTTCATTCCTGCAACAAGCACAAACTTCAGATGGTGGGAACAGTGGTCTCCCACTCTAATTCAAGAAGTAGAAGTCAAAAATGCTTCATCGGCGTTTGGTCCAGACACCAATTATGAGGTGAGGCCCAAGAAGCGTCTAAATTGGTTCAGTAAAATTATTGACTCAACCAGTTTTAGGACTTGTATGCATGTGTTCTACAAAGCTTTTTTCTCTATTAAAATCCTCTTTTCTCTGTTATTTCTTCTCTATTAATTATTGAAGCCTAATGCTCTATTTTCCAACACATTCATCAGATAAAGACGATGAGTCTTCCTTCATTGGTGTTGAGGAACAAGAACCAGCATTCCATAGCTCAGCCACAATTGCCCAAGTGTAGCTGAAGACAGGCACTGGACCATGGCCTTTCAATGTATTCATCAACCAATCCATCTCATCCAGGACAGAGTATGTACAAAGAATAGAATGAAACATCTCATGACAACCCAATCATGCAGCTGTGTTGTTGGACGCACTTTATGAGTTGAATCCAATGATAAAATATGATATCAATGTGTTTGAACACATTAATATTACCATTAACATAGTCAAATGATCTCATTTTATCCCTAAACAAACTTGGCAAGTCACCCATATGAGGAAGCAAGCATTCGGACTCGAGAGAAAGCAATATTTCCTTCGATTAGTATATTGGCAAATTAGTTTAATCCGAGTCTAAAAAGATGATCTTTCATCAGAAAATCCAACACTTGGGAGGAGCAATATTTCTTTTTTATTTCTTTGTCTTCTTCTTCTTCTTCTTCTGACAGTGTCAGGAAATACACAAGAAATAGAAAGTTAATTCCAGCGGTGCCAGTTAAGTCACTTGAAGGGACAAGTCGTTGGAGATGATGAGGAACACAACAATTGATTCAATATATATCAGCTTACCTCATTATGGTTTCTCGTTCGTACACCTCAAAGGTCAACAGCTAAAGAGAAAATAGGGACAGCACCTCGCCATTGACATCAGATCAAACCCACAGGAGAGATAGAGAGGGGAGGGGGGGGGGGGGGGGGGGGGGGCGGCGCAAAATACTCTGCTGATTTGTTTCCAAGATACAGAGAGTTAATGTCATTAACCAATCCCACGAAAACAACTCGAAGTTTCTTCAAACTCCTCCCTACTAACGTAGTAATACAAGCAAACTTTTCACACGAGTGAACAACAACATCACGGAACTAATTAGATGAAGAAGAGGCACCGTATTTACTGTATCTCCTCCCTGACCGGAGATTAGATTCATAGCTCCTACGAGAAACAAAATGAAATGAAAGTGTCATTGGTGTCGTAATCCACAAGAACAAAAAAGGCATACATGTTTGACATGCAGAAAGAAAAATGCTACCGACCTGCGAATACTTGCCGAGAAACTCGTCTTCTTTCTTATCGCCCTTCTTCGGCGCCGGCCTTCTCAGCCCAAGAAGTCCCTTCCACTTGACGGATCCTTTGGGCGGCCGCTCCTCGTCGTCGTTATTGCGGAGCTCATCGCGGAGGGTCGTGATCCTATGATGACCGCCGCCTTGGTGGCTGTCCTTAAGAGGAAGAAGCCGGCCCTTGAAGAAGAGTTGGTCGGCGGCGATCATCGGGCGGCTGCCGACCGAGAACTCAAAGTCAGGGTCGGGCGGAGGGCCGGGGGTGCGCGCCGGTGGCGGCTCCATGTTAAAGTCGCTCGAGAACGACATGCGAGGGCTCATCGGCGGAGCCGGCGGCACTCCGCGGAGGCTTCGATGATTAATGCATGCCATGGCCAGAAACGAAAGAGGACAATCGAAACACCAACCCGACCACGCTCAAACCTCCACGTTTTGTGTCCTCTTTCACAGCAAAGATGGTCTACTCGGAGACCGCCACACTGTCTGGCCGGAGCTTGTGTTCATATATAGAGCGACGAAGGGTTTGAGATTTATGTTATGGACGCATGGGGTTGCGGTGATGAATGGGTTAGGATGGCATCTAAGATCTGTCTGCTCATCATCGATCAATTGATGCAAGATGGGAAGGTTTTGTATAAATGTCAGGATCAGTACGTGTGTGCTGTATATGTGGAATAGAAAATTTGGAAGCACAATAAGGTACGTACCCCCTTAGGTGTATCCGTGAGGTCCGTCTCTTAATCTAATCACCATCTCCTTTGAGAACTAAATGCAAAGATTTTAATATATGTTTTCTTGGTAGGTACTCTTGGCCATGGATTTAGATTTCGTAGAGAGTCTCCACCAACCTTCTGGATCACATGTTACCGCGCTCAATATACTTCTTGTGCTTTGATCATTCGATATAATTTGGAATTAGAGGCAAGCAAATAATTTGAAACGAGAGAAAATGATCGCTTCTTATTTATTGAACACTTGCTTAGGTGATGATCCATTTACTTACTGCCATTTGAACACTTTAAGATCATCTCAGGATCACACAACGAGTTGCTGTGATCTCGATCCAAGAAGTTTTCATGCAACAACCTACCTCCTCCTATTTTATCCAATCAAATCCCAGATCAAGATTTCTCACATTGAAGAGTTAGCAAGATTAGATCCAAGTTGATATGTAATCAACTATTTTTTTTTTCCCGTTTATAATCCAATCAGACAGCTTTGCATTATTACCGAGAAAAGCGTACAGCTATACATGCCGTATAGTCTAGTCATGAAAGACTGTATTCTAACATAAAGCCACTTAAGAAGCTGGCGGTGGTGAGATGTGGTGATAACCATGAAACTACTAAGAAACTTGCCAGATCTAACGAGTAAAATTAAATTGAAGAGATGCTGTGGATGGGGTTTGCATTGGAGATGTAGATTATTAGGTTAGCTGATTTAATGATATGACAAACTCTCATGAACTATACTTTGAAGTTTTGCCTTGTGTCGTGGTTCTTTTCTCAGATCTACTGAGATGGAAGTCAAACCCAAATATGATATCATGTTCGTGCCATGACAGACATCTTAGACGGTCATGCCAAGTCTGTACTCGATAAGCAAATCTGACCCATGCTTGATTTGAAATGGAGCATGAGCTCTATACATGCTGTTATATAGCTTATTTGCTTTTTGTTTTAGGGCACCATTTCCAGCCTACTTCATGCTTGTGTTGTTTGGGTAGCTCAAACTTTGACATTGAGTTGATCATTTATTTCTGCGAAAAGATTATTCAGAGCACTCTGTGGCAGTGCAGTTAATGTCTCCCACGGACGCTTAAGCCTTAATGTATCATTCCGCTGTTGATAGGTTGGATATAGGATTTGACTTGTTAGAGAGAAAGAGAGAGGAAGGGAGGGTAGATTTTAGTACCAAGGATTCTACTGGTGGTAGGTGACATGTGTTGGTGGTGACAAGGGATATATATATATATTATCCAGGTGAGGTGAGGTGAGGTGAGATGAGGTTTGAGCAGCAGCCAAACAAAGGCATGAAGGTAGGGTTAGGGAGAGAGACTGTGTTTTGGGGTTCCGTCTCTCTTGTCTCTAATCTTGCTGGCAATGGAATCTTTAAAGCAACAGTGGCTTTCTTTTCTATATTATTATGTCTTGATAGTGCGATGCACGAAAATGATATATGATTCTGACTGTCAATTATGTTCTGAACTTGATAAGTATCTTCCGAGAGTATGATGCAAGTGTTTAGGTTCAAAATTATATAGAAACTAAAGAAAATGTTTTTTAACTCTTCTGATGGAAGCATATATCCTAAAAGAGATCCATGGCACTTACGAACCTGTTGCTGTCAGAGATGAGGCTACCAAGAAAAACATTGTGGTGAGATGTTGTGTTAACCAAGTTGGTCAAATTTGTTCTTTCTACATGTTGGCTATATAAATTTTTATTTGTGAAGTAAATCAATGGTGTTATGCTGCTTCTGTCCTAAGCCTAATGGTGGTGTAGAGATTAAGCACCCCCCTGATAGTTTATGTGGGATACAAAACGGGGAGAAGCCCAAACATGATGATGATTGATAGATAGATAGATAGTCTTTGGATTTGCCATTTGGTGAGAAATTTATAGCACTGTTTGCCTTCCAAAAGATCAAAAAGGATAGGAAAAATATTTTGAACCAAATTGAAAGACTGGATATTATTCAGCTTCTTGTGATTAAGGAGCTTATTTTTACTGCTAAGGTTAGCAACAGCATGGACATGAGGAAATTACAAGACCAAAACTTTCCCAAGCATATTTATGTTCATTATGAACATAAACAGCAGTCAGCAGCCCCAATAAGAGAAAATTCATCGAGTCACATACAGTGAGCAATTTACACAACTTATATAAGTGTTTGATTGACGCCGAGAGTCGATTACATGCCATGCAATAGAAACAAAGAAGAGCACATACCGAGATTATAATCACCTTCAGATCGATGAAACCATTGATCTGTCTGTATCAGTTCAGCTTACCACACCGACTCATCTTGCTGCTCCTAATAAGCCACGATCTTGAGACCCAGATTCTTCTGAGCGTACTCCACCAGATTGTCGATCTCGTCGTCGTCGATGAATCCGTCGCCATTAGAGTCGGCGTACTGGACACCGCGCTTGCTCTTCCAGCCACTGAACCGCACACGGATGCTGCGGATGGCACGCCGCAGCTCGTCCCGGCTGATGCGCCCGTCCTTGTTGGTGTCGAAGCTCTTCAGCCACACCTTGAACTCTTCCGTCGTCATCTCGTCGTCCCAGGAGCGTGCTGTGACACGGACGGCGTTGTTCTTGATGGCCATGATCGATGCTCGCTCTGTGTCCTCCAAGTTATGGCGATCTTTACGGGAAAAACAAGGGGGGGTTGATGATGGCTTTATTCGTTGGGTAAAGCACTGGTTATCTGCTTCTTGGAAAAGCGGGGAAAGTTGCGTTGAAGAAAGAGGGAATACGACCGACCGCGTATGCACCGGTGGGAAGGACTCGGTGAGTCCAAAAGAAGGGCGAGAAAAGGCAGCACCAGATGCTGTATCGAGCCATGCATGATTAGGAGCGCATGCAACAGGCGGTGGAGCACACTGTTTGACCGCCATTGTTTGATCCTCCTGTCACACGCCATTGGTTTCCTCTTGGAAGCTTGTAGATAAATGCATGGCTCCAAGAGGACGTCTATCTGCACAAAAATCGTTGTCGAATCTGATTCTTTGGAAAGTGAAGATTTTAAATTGAGTAATAATTGATGTATTTTTTAATTATATATTTTAGATTAGATTGATATCTATATGATTCCATCGTAGATTATGGTGAATATTTTTTTTTCTATCAATATGATTTAGGATAATAATTTCAATGATGAAGTATGGCATCACAATCTTCTTATTTTCCTTCATCTTTCTGGCATTTTTTAGAAAGAATTCAAAGTATTTTCATTCATCTTCCAATGACACAAAATCGTATGACTTATTTCATAAAAATCGTATGACTTATTTCATATATCATAAGATTAATACTATCAAAATCGTATGAAATATTTATGAATCATAATATCTAAAATCACAAAGATCAATGAGTTTCAAATCCAAGGTATTTATAAAATAAATTCAGTTTCAGATTCTCTCAAGAAAGTCACGTTCATTTTTCTCTACAAAGGTCAACAAAGGGATAGAATACCTAAAGGTGAAGGATGAAATCACTCTTTACATCATTAATTATCTTATTTATTTGTTTATTTACTCAATATTCATTTATCTATTTGTTAATATTATCTTTTTATTAATGGAATAACTTTCAAAATGTTTGTGTGGCAACAATTTTCACCCGCAAAATTATCGGAGGAGTATTCGATACTCGATGAACCAATTTAATATTTTCTATAGAACTCATAATACATAATTCTATTTTGGCATTACTTAATAGCAAAAGGTGTTGGCTACGTAACGCTAGGAATACTTTGATTAATAACCTTACTTTACTCTCATTAAAAGGTTTTTTTTTAATCAATAGAAGTGAAATATGCAATGTTCTAATGGTTAATTTGAGTTAGCTAATGACTGTTATGCTTGAAGATGCATACTGATATCATGAATCGATTATGACATGATTAGTAGCATCTAGGGATGATATCATATTAGTCATACCGTATTGAAATGCTAGAGATGTGATGTTGAGGTATTGAGTACATGACAAATAGGTGTCAGTCATTTAACGATAGGGTATTGGTTATACAACGGTAAGATAATGACTACACAACGATTAGATGTTGGACATGTAGTACCAAGATATCGATTACATAGCATTAAAATGATGATCATGTAACACTAGGATATTGACTATGTGACGATTAGATATCGTCATTATTTTATCACCTATATAAATAGGAGAACATTTGATTGATCTGATGAACAACGTAATAATCTTAGTCACAAAGGAGCCATAGACTTTGGAAGATATATACGCAATTTCATGTGAAAAACATGTTTAGCATTTCTAATGTGCTGTGCTTGACTCAGATTAGATATTTCTAGATTTTCCTACCATGCTGAGAAGATGCTAAGATAGTGCATTTGGTTTCTCTTTATTCCCCTTTGATATTGACGTTGAGGAAAAGTTTGATTCAGGAGTGTTTGGTGTGTGGCTTATCAGTCTTCTTTTTCTTTGTTTGTAAGATTCTCATCACTGTCTATATTTATTTATTTATTTATTATTAAAACAAGTTATTGGCATATCCTACAATGCTACACTACTCACCTAACAATTGCTTTAACCATTGAAAAATGCCTCACTTTCTTGTGAAGTTGGGGAAGGAAAAGTGACTTTTTTCTGTTATCCATTTGTTCCTCACATCATTTGAACACCTTTTTTCTTGGTGGTCTTGTGTGGGTTGATGAGAAAGCTTATCCATACAAATTTGGAAGAAAAAGATTTTTATTGAAATGACACAATACGATCAAACACAGATGAGTAAGAAACCAGTATCCTCCTAACTAGATGGCTAATATCTCTCTAGTCAATGCATTTATTTTTTTTATTAGAAAAATCATTAGCTTATGAGTCTATGCTCTATTCTACTTTGTGATAAGAAGGAGATTAATTGTTATTGATTATACTCAAAATAAAATTAATTATAAGCTTAAGTCATGGATATAATCCTTATAAACTAAACATTTTAAATTAAGTATAACTAAAACTGAATATATAAGATATAATCCTTGTAATTTTAGAAATAAATAAGAGAATATAGTTAAGTTGGATGGATATCGATAGATCAATTATTAAACAAAATAGAGATAATATTATTCATAAAGATTATTTATAGATATTATTTCATCATCATCACCAAGCTTTCTCCGATTCTAGAACCACCAAACAACTTTCGTCACAGGGTTTAAGGTTTATTATTACCGTCAATATTTCTTTCATTTTTGCCACCATCAATTACAATATTTCTTTCATTTCCACTGTCAGTGACACTATAAGATTCCTTTCATTTCGGCTGCCACCAAAGTTTTCTTCCTCCATTTTCGTCACACTCAACACTACCAAATGCTTGATTGATTTTATTTGGTATATTTCTATAAATAATCTCCTAGGGTTCTTGTTCTTTTGTATTGATGTTTAGTGTTGTGGACTTTATGAAGCCTAGCTTTATCATATGTATAAGTCAAATATTTTAAGCATTATTTTGTAAACAAAAAACTTTTAAGCATTGTTTACCCACTATGAATTGATTATATTAAGGGCTATGGTTAAGAACCATGGAAATATAGACTTTGTATTGATTCTGATGAAATAGTTTCTCAAAGGATATTGTATGTCGTTAACTGCCATAAAATAGTGACTATGAGTTACTTTGATAAAAATAACATTATTGCTCCAAATCACTTCAAACTCAAGTGAAAGCATTGCATTATTGCATTACACTCGGATGCACTTCTATGTAATTTTTTAAAATTTAGAGAATTTTTTAGATTTTTTTCCTAATTTTTTTAAACATATGAAGAGTGCGTCTTTTTTTTTTTTAATTTTCTCCTTATTTTTTCTATTTCCATAGAATTAAGATTGATTTATGTAATGTTTTTATGATATTTGACCTTCTAAATAAATGGATAATTTATGATAAAATATTTGTGCAAAATATACAAGTCCATTCATTTATATTTATGCTTAATGTTTTGAGTTTTACAGTTTTATCGACAAACTACTATTTATTGGGAAAAACCTGTAGAATAATTCTTTTCCCTCTTTGTGAATCAAAATGGATTCCTCATCAAAATACCAACTTGATATCAAAATGCAAATATCAACCAGTACAGCATAAATAATATAGCAATAAATCAATCACGCAGTGAGACCAAATCTTTTAACGTGAAAAATCATAGGATCGTAGTTCACCTCAAAAATTTACTATAAATAATAATGATAAAAAGTTTATAGTAAATCTTTTCTAGAATAACCAAAGATCATAATAATATCAAAAACATAGATCTTGATTTATGAATAGTATATCAATTTCACATAAATTATATCTCATCAAAAGATAATTCTAGATCTCACAAAATGAATATAGCAGAAAAATACTTCAGAGATGATAAATTATAGATCAATACCGCTAGAATTGTAAAGTTTATTATAAAAATTCTTCATATAAAATTTAAGCTAAAATTGACGACGTTTGATCCTTGATCGTCAAAAAAAAAAAAAAAACTCAAGAACGTTACTTTTTCACTCTTTTTTCTCTCTCTGCGCACAGCTGCTGCACACGTTCGTTGCGCACGCTGATATCTCCCTCTCATCTTTTTCTGCCAATCTCTTTTGCCTTTTAATTAATGATTTGGGCTTAAAGCTGAATTATCCAAGCCCACATATGGGCTGGACCCAATAATTCTCCCCCTTAAGCTCATATAGTGTGTTGTACTAAGCTTGTTATTCATCTACATGCTTTAAGCTTATTCTTAGATAAAAATTTTGTCAACATATCTGATCCATTCTCATTGGTATGCACATTTTCCAACTGTAATTCTTTTAACTCAAGCAAATCACGAATCTAGTAATATCTTACATCAATATGCTTGGATCTAGAATGGTATGTTGAATTATTGGAGAGGTAAATGATGTTCTGACTATCATTGTAAACAGTATATCCTTCTTGTTTCAAGCTCAATTCCTATAAAAACCTTTTCATCCATAAAGCTTCCTTGCATGCTATAGCAATTACTATGTATTCTGCTTTTATGATTGATAGAACAATACAATATTGTGACTTAGATTACTAAGAGACTGCTCCTCTTGCAAATGTCATCAAGAATCCCGAAGTGGACTTCTTGGAATTAGTATCACCTGTCATGTTTGCATCTGTGTAGCCTTCTAACACATGTTCATCACTGTCAAAACATAAACATAATCTGAAAATACCTTTTAGATATCTTAATATCTATTTCACTACTGCCCAATATTTCTTTCTAGGATTAGAGAGAAATCGACTGACAACACCAATGACATGAGCTATATTTGGCATAGTACAAACCATAGCATCTGCTTACTACAGACGAGTAAGGTACTCTGGATATTTCTTCTTTTTCTTTCTTACTTATAGGATATTGTTTCGAACTAAGTTTGAAATGACCTGTAAGTGAAGAACAAACTACTATGGCTTTACTCATGTTGAATCTTTTAAGAACCTTTTCAATGTAAGTCTCTTGAGATAGCCAAATCTTCATTTTTTATCTATCACGAAGAATCTTCATATCATACCAAGTATTTGTTTCACCGATCCCAAGTTTTTCATGACAAAAGACTTACTTAACTCTCTTTGAAATTATAAGATAAGTATTAATGCTTTGAGTTTTCAATATTACGATCAATCATTTGTATCATTTTTATTTCTCCTTTGATAAGATATTAGCATATGGTATTCACTAAAAGTTTACAATTATGAAGGACTAATACTATATATATATATATAATATGGTTTAGTATTGTTAGTTTTGAACATACAACTTTAACATACAAGATATCAAAAATAATATTATTCTTCTTCATAAAAATTCAGATTATCTAGATCTAATAATTAAGTATGTTATTATAAATATTATTTCTTCTTAGTATCACTTATAACTAATCCTTTAATCTAATTTTATAAATTTATTAATCTAATTCACTTTGATAACTACTAGACTAATATAACCTAAATATCATAAATATCAGGTGAATGATAAACTTTTATTTTAATTCACATCTTATAAGTCTATTTTTCTTAAGTCACTTTTATAATTATTAGATAAATAAAAACTCATGATTATAAATTATAAATTATATCCATTTTAAGTTTTTTAATACATAATCAAATTCAATAATTGATAGCAACCGTCATGATAAAAATCATTGTTCATGTATCTTAATAAGTCCAAAAACGAACTAAACTTCTAGAGAAAAAAATAACTATGATCATGCGCTCAATATTTCTTCCAACGTAAGTAGATAATACTACATATATCTTTCGATGGATTTAATAAAAAAATGTTTTAAAAATACTTATTTAATAATAATAATAATATCAATTTTGTCATTTAACTTTTTTTTTGAATTTTTTTGGTTTATTTACTGCACATAGGCCTATTCTAAGGCCAGCCCGTTGAGCAGGCCCACAGAACCGGGCCACTCAAATCCGGGCTCAGAATTGGGCCTGATCAATGAAGGGCCCGGCAAAATTAGGATTCAATCTGATGTGATCGAAATTGGTGCGGTGCGGTGCATTCGCCCAAGTAATCGCGCACGCGATTCCTCACCGCCGACCGAGTGGAACGACAAGCTGGCCGAGGAACTGCAACTCCAACTCCAAGAGTCGCATCTCCTTTCCGCCGGCCACTCGAGTTGCTGCACCGTTGCCGGCGAACAGCATCCGGCGCTAACTTCTTACGGCGCAACCTTCCACCTTGCCCCCTTTCCGCCTCCTCCGCCTCCGCCGTCGCCGCGCAGACAGTCCCAAAAGCTGCTCTATGCCCACGGGGAACTCTTTCCTCCTCACAGATGTCGCAGCCTCTCCGAGGTCGAGATGGCGATGTTGGTGCCTGATGCGCACAGGGTACTACTCATCCCACCGAAGCTGTTCGATCGGTGGATCCACGCCCACCGACACAAGCAGGGAGGCGGAGAAGTAGAGGGTTTCCAGAGCGACAATGGGAGATGGAGAGCAATAGTAGGGCGTCATTTCTCGATGCGAAGGGTTTCCAGGGGAGAAACAGAGAGTTTATTGGCGAGTATCATCCTCTCAAAGGCGAAGCAGCAGCGCAGGGATTCATCCCTGCAAATATCCATCAAAAAGGAGCGCCGCCATCGTCGGCTAAGGTAGGGTTTTCGGTGAAACAAGGAGAAGAAATAAAGCGTGGTAAAAGCAGTGGCCGACGATCACCGAAACAGTGGAAGCGAAGGTTCCAGTTGGATGCAGAAGGTTACAGATGCATCCTACCCCACTGTTCACAAGATGTTCGACATTAGCCTTTTTATATGCACAAATCTTGTGATTTAAGGTAATGTATTTATTCTTATTATAAAAATTATACAATATATATTTATATAACTACAAGGAGAGAGACCAGAGAAAATAGCCTTGGCAGATAAAATTACAAGTGGTCTGTGGGTACACGTGGTGTCGTAATGGGACCCGATTCTGGAGGCACAGAGAGCGCTGACCTGTTCTACCTCCTCTTAGAATACATCCCATCCGTACGTACCGCACGGGTTTACCGGAATTCACCGACGCGGACGAATCACCGTGTCGGACGCGAGGCGGATCGAACACGGTTCCTTGGAATCTCCGAGTCGGGCTCGCCCTCATCCTCTCATCGGTCATCCCAAACTAATTACTTTCTTTCAACTCTTTTTTACTGTTGCAGCAGAGAAATTCATTGTTTTTTTGTCTCTGAAACGAGCAAAACAGTTCCAGATTCGCTTGGAAACAACAGAGGAATATTGACATGGTCTAACTAAAGCCAACGCAGAGTTGTCCGTCATCCAATGACATCAGATCCTGCAGCCCTGCCCACATATCCGTCAATTCCTGCTCTTGATGATCCATCGAATCCTGCTGCTTGTGTTGGGCACCGGATAATTGCTGCTGTGGTGGATTGGAAGAAGAGAGCGAGGTGGACTGGCTAGTCTCGTGGTCTCCGTCGACCTGAGCTGGAGATTGCTCCGGGAACGGGAAATTGAGCTTGGCCCGCGGGCCACGGAACTCGATGGCGGCCATGTCGTAGGCCCGCGCCGCCTCCTCCGCCGTTTCGAAAGTCCCCAGCCACTTCCGCACCGCCCGCCTGGGGTCCCGGATCTCCGCCGCCCACTTCCCCCACGGCCGCTGCCGCACTCCCCTGTACTTGCCCTTCTTCTTCCTCTTCCTCACCTGCTTCCCACCTCTGCCAATTGTCGTTTCTGATACAGAAAACGGCATCGGGACCTCGTCATCTGCGGCCGAGATGAAGAAGTCACAGCCCAGGCATCCGCCAATGCCGCATAAGCCGCAGGCGCCGGCTATTGAGAGCTCGGCGGGGCCCGCCGGGTAGCCAGAGACGACGTGGATCAGTGCGGCGACGATGACGGACTGCTCCCGCTCTCGTGAGATGCGGGAGGTGGAGGAGGAGGAGGAGAAGGAACGTTGGCGGTCGTGGGAGCTAGACGCTGCTTCGTCGATGACTCCGTGGGGATCATCGGGAAGGGCGGGGCCGAGACGGCGGCGGTCCTGCGTCGCCACCATGGTAAGCTGAGTTGAGCTTGATATGGGTTGCTCGAGGATTGGGTGATCAGCTGATGTGAGAGTGAGGCATCGGAGTTCAATGAGAAAGCAGCGTGGGGTGGGTTTATAAAGCCTCGGACGAGTGTGACGAAGACGGTCCACGCGGATTCAGAGCCCCTTCTCTTGGTCGTGTCTGTGGGTGGAGTGTGTGATCTACATATCAGATTGGGATTTCAGGCGCATTTATCACGTGTTGAACGGGAGGAAAAATCAAAGGGGAGCAATGCCGAGTGGCTAATAATCCCCAAGAGGGTCCTGAAAAATTTATATTATTCGGTTTGGTCAGTTTAATAAATTTTATTTTGGTTCAAATAGATAGGAACCAAATTCAATTTTTTTTTTAGTGAGATAATTTTAATAAATTACCAGGAAGTCAAACATTAAAAAAAAAATCCAATCTTTAACATAAAATATTTAAAATATAAATAAAACTTAAATTACATATAAATATATTTTTTAGATATATTGTATTTTAAACAAAGTACAATGTAATATTTTATACAGTATTTATACTTTTTAACCCAAGTAAAAAAAATATTTATATTTACTTAAAAAATGTTTGAAAATTATAACAGGGATGAATATTATTATATATTGTATATTTTACAGAAATTTAAATCTATTTTCCATATTGTTGTATACAATTAAATTGATTTCGATTAAATTATTAATGCTTTCAACCAAACCGAAAATTTATTCTGAGATTTTCAAAGTAGAAAAAGCTCTGTGTGAAAAAAAAAAAAATGGTGCCCTCTCCTTGAGAAAATCCTAAAAGCAAAGCGTTTGTTTCAGGAATTTATTCTATCTCTATCGGACACATGAATTCTCAAGTTTAGTGAATCCAAAATAAGGATCAAATTTGTCAACTTACGGTCATATTGATCCGGCTAAATTTAAACTCGTTCGAGTGTTTAATTATTGAAGAATCAACGTGTCAATGATGCTCATAATCGATCATTAATAGGATCAATTCAAATCCAACCATGGAATATAAAAAAATAATAATAAAAAATAAATCAATTCAAATAGTAATTTGTCAGCTAGTGAAACAGTCGTCCGACACCAGCATGGAATGGTCACGACGGTTCGCCAATTTGACACTGCTAATTAGTGTACCATCTAATATATATATATATATATATAATACATAAGAGGAATTTACAGAAATAATAAAAAAAAAACGTGATGAATCTGTGGAGCCGACGTGCGATGAAACAAAAGTAGTTGGGGTCCGCCTACTTAGCTGTCCCGATAACAACCCGGCCTTTAGTTTACGAAACGCGCGTGCTCGGCGTCCTTTTGGGGGGGGGGGGCCGGTCGGGCCCCGAAGCCCAGTCGGCTCGTCCGACAAACTTCCCTCGTGCGTCATTCTCGGGTCCCAGAAGAGCCCAATTCGATGGAAGCATGAAAAGCTTCCACGCATCGGTAATGCCCGCCAACCGGACCCGCACGACGGGGAAAACTTGGGACACGAATATTCGCTCGTGATCAAAGCCGTCCATCTAAACCGACATTAGAGTCGATTCGAAGCCAAGCTCTGAAGGAACCCGGAACGCAACTGTTCGACCGACATCCGCGATCAGTTATCAATGCCAAGACAGCATTCAGGAACTCCCAACCACTCACACGGAACTTATGTGATCCGATGGGCTCAACAGCTAAATCGCAACAACAATGTCGAACCCTGAATGCTGCCTGGGAAGAGAGAGGAAATCCCGGCCTCACGTTAAAAAAAAAGGAAGAAAAGCTTCGGGAACACAGCAGGGAGATTGATAGTTTTGCAAGTTTGATCCCAAAGAGCAGTAAAGTAGTACACGTGACCAAAGCAGCACACATCAAACGAGTACAATGATTCACTCACGTTGAACACGCCATTCATTTAACCATCTGCTGGTTGTCGGGTATGTCAATCTACTGTAATCATCATTCTACAGTGGCGCAGCAAATCACCATTTCCCCACGTGCCATCTAATGATCGACCATTTATACATTAGCAAGGCACCTTGACGCTCTCAAGGCCACGTCGTAATCCAATTCGGGTAATCGAGGCCCAGCGATCGCTCTCCACGTATGAAGCCGCAGATACTTTATTTATTTATTTATTTATTATTGTACAACTTTAAACATTAAAAAAAATAAACAAAACAAAGAGAAAAAAAATATTTAGCATACCAAAAGAAAAAAAAGAACTTCATAGATTAATCAGTAGTCGATATAATAACTTTGGTAAGTATGTAAAAGGAAACAACAAGTCAAAGGAAAAGCTGACATATTATATAAAGAAAATGATTGGAACAGCATCTACTAGACGATGTGGATGTGGGAGAAGAAAGTGATAGGGAACGGTGTGTTTGAGCTCGCTTTGACTGGCAAAGTGTATAATAATAATCACGGTGGATATTTCTGTGCGCGGAATTCCCACGGTGAAGTATTTGACTTGAACAACATGGAACAGTGGACTTGAGTATGCCGTGCCGTTCAACGCTGTAATCCCACGTCTACCAATCCTTGAGTGGGCCTCCATAAGATACATAGTCGCATCAACATGACGTATCTGATGACTGTCAGCCTCGTGCTTTAAAACACATGCTCGCCGACTGGTCGATCCCACCCGGTGCGATTGATTGCTGATGGATCGAGAACATATTATATATATATAGTTTTTCTTGATTTATTCATTAGATGAGTATTCATTGAATAATCTTTTTTATATTTTTTTTTATGATCATTCGACTTGAAATAGTCCACTATTAAGGAAGCAAGACGAAGGAGCAACCAACTCTAACATTCTTGAGGATATTTTATTTTTAGAAGTGACAATATATTTGAACAGGGATAAAGTTGGATCGAATTCATTACACCGATCCATGATTATTTAGATAGAGTTTTTGAATAAAAATTAAATTCAAGAAATCTCCAATCTTCAGAAAATCTTAGCATAGATCATTATATTCATCAACGTCTTTCTTGTACTTACCCATTAAGCCAAAGAATTGATGAGTACGATACAAATAATCATCCTCTCTTTCTCACAATTGACACATGGAGCAAATAAGATATTTGTGAGCATCACTGTCTTTCAAATAATTTTGGATGAAAATTTAAAAGATTTTAACAATTTTAAAATAAAAAGGATGATAAATTCTCATTTTTCGTTGTTCACATAAAATTTATAGTCTATATATTTTAGAATATTATAGTATCTATTTTTTATTCGTTATGAAAAATAATTATAAAGTAGGAGAAGCATTCCCCATCTCAGTGTTATTTAATGGACTAATAGCGTCTCGACCGATGAACCAAGAAAGTATAACTCTAGGCATTATAATCAAATCTTAATTAGTTCAAATCATTGTCGACTTTATTATGTGCCTTAGAGATTTGATAACATGATCAATTTTTTGATTGATTTTGAATGAAAATTAAGAAGATTTTCATACATTCCAAAATAAAGGATGACAAATCCTCATATTTTCCGGTTAGCATTAAATTGGTGTCTTTATATTTTGAAATATTCTATAATATCTATGTTCATTTATTATCAAAAAATGATGATGGAAAAGGTGGAACATTATCTAGTTATAATGTTCTTGAATAAATTTCTACTGTTTTTGGTTACGCAACCAAAAACATTATAACTCTGTTCTGAAATATTATAACTAAGATTCAACTGGTTTATATCTCTATGGGTCTCAATTATCAACTTTATTATAAGTTTTTAGATTTCATAAGATGATTTATTTGAGAGTTTAAGTTGTTTTAGATGTAAATTCAAAATATTTTGGTATATTTCAAAATAAAGGTTAACAAAAATATATTAAAAATACTATAACTAAATTATTGAAAAATCTTTCAAGAACATTTTAGATAATATTTGTGTAGAATTAAGTTCTTCGATGCTTTTTAAAGTAATTTTGTGTGTCTGATATTTGAAGCTGTTTAAAAAGATTATGACTTTTAATATGGGTAAGTTCTTGTGTTACTTGTTGTCCTTTTAATATCGGCAAAAGTCATTCGGATCACGTTTTTATTTTACAGTTCGTAAACGAGAACAGAGAAACTTTCACAAATATATGCAAAGAGAGAAAACTTTGGAGTCTATCTGCAATTAGTTTTGGATAAACGTCACAAATTTCATGAGAAAAAGGTTCCGAGAAAAATCCTTTTTTTCATGTCTATCCGCAATTGGATTCGGATAAACATTGGTTCAATTTCTTATCCACGATTCATGATAAATGCCCCTTTCAGATGAATCCATGACATCATCAGCTTTCTCGTTTCTTGGCAGCAGAGGATCTCCAATCAATTTTTTTCTTTAATCTTATAAAGTCGTGAAGGTTTGGATTCCATCAAAAATAATATCTTGTTCAATAAATATTAGCTCTTGTTCGATAAATATTGTGATCGAAACCAAATGCCGCTTGTGATCTCCAAGTTTTGTGGTATTTTATTTCTCAGTTTGCCTAACCATCACTACAATTGTTGCCATTCCTATTAAGCACCTGCCAAGCTTTCACAAGGAAAATTAACTTCCTTTCTTGAACGTAAACACCATCTTCGACATGTTAACCTATTTGTGGCATCACAGAAAAAGGGGCAACGTAAAGAGACAGACACACTGCTCTTTGCCATCCATCATTGAGTCACCACTTTTCCCAGACACAGTACTCTTTGCCAGAAGCAACTACGTGGAAGTCGGCAGTAACGAGATTCCCAACCTGATATCTCGGGCCTATCTTCACCGTAACTTTCTCATCGATCACAGCCATGTAAAGATCAGCGTCAGCAACCAGGATACGCAGCGTGCTCCCTGGACGAATCCCGTTCCGAGTCCTGATAGCGGCCAGCCCAGTGATCTCTTCGTTCAGTCCCCAGTCAAACAAATGATCATAGAACTGCATATTTTGATTCATGTATCAGTAAGCTAATACGATCACTAGAGTCCAAAGAATAACGCTACCATGTCGCTAGTGAATTTGTGGTACTCACGATGGTGGGAACCCCTGGGTGTGTCAGAATGTAGGCATAGCCTTCCATGACCCTCTCGGGAGGGAAAGGCCACATCTTCTGCGTCGAACCCGTATCGTGGTTGTCCACGAACGTGACTGCCTTTTCCGGCCACCAGCCGATCATCCCCGACGCCTTGCCTTGGCGATCGCGCAGCCTCCACAGCTCGCCTTGCACCGCGGCTTGCAGTACACCCTTGGTGGTGAAATCGAATGTCGCCGCCGGGCCGCCGACGTCACGAACCCAGTTGACCAGCTCCTGACGGCTCCTATCTTGGTCGTAGGCAGGCTTTCCATCTTGTCCGTAAGTGAAGGAGCTCCACAGCTCCCCCACCACGAAGGCGGGTCTGGTTTGGCTCAGGTACGTCTTCGTGATGCTCGGCGAGTATCCCCTGGCGAAATCAAGCCTCCAGCCGAGGAAGCCGATGTCAGTCTCGAGCCAGTTCAGCCAGTCCGTAAGCTCGCGCTGGACCTGCGGGTTGAGGTGGTCGATGTCGGGCGCGGCGGGGAAGTCGGCGCCGGTGTCGGGGTTTCCGGTTCCATCCGAGTACTGGGTGTCGTCGCTGCAGATCATGTGCGGCCCCCAGTCGAGGCGGCCTTCCCTGCTCCCCCCTTCGAACATGCAGTATATTCCTCTCTCATCCTTGCGGTCGGCGCAGCGGTGGTTGATGACGATGTCGGCGACACATTCGATCCCTTTCGCGTGGAACGCGGTGATCAATGACTTGAGTTCATCCTGGGTTCCGTACTTGGATGCGTTAAGATCATACAGCCGGCCGGGCATGTAACCTGAAAGAGAAGTTTCAGGGTTAGACGTAAGTTTAAACAGAGACGAGCTGACGGCGAAGAAGGCTCAGTTGATGAGCTCCATGGAGTTGATTGTTTGTATACTACAATGACTGCAGAATCTCATTACATAGTTAACGCTGGGGTTTCTCCTACAACTGCCGAGAGAATTGTTAGCAACTTCATGAAGTGTACCTACAACTACATGCTTGGTCGTCTCATGTGGAGGAAGGTGACGAACCTACCAAACGTTCTCACTTTTACCTCGCTTGTCTGATGAACCAAGGATTAAAAGGATCCAATCAATATATTTATAAGTTTTAATATCTTCTTTCACGTGCAAGTCGATCTCGTCTGGACGTGTCGATGAAACCCTTTGTGATGTAAGCTCAAATATAAAAAAAATAAAGAGGATTTGAATGTATGATATGTTTTGATACCATGATCAAATCTCGAAAATTTAAGCCGTAGGCAAGGAGCCAGAAAAGTTTAATCCCTCGAACTCAATACGAAGTAACAATGACATCGAACGAGCTACTGCAAGTTAAAAAAGATTGGAACGAAAAAGGAGGAGGAAACAGATAAGAAAGCTACGGCAATGGCGTCAACAACATATCAGTCTTGCATGGTATGCATGCAGAACCTTGTTCGGAGACGGAGTGGGATGGCGGAGGTAGCCAGACGAGGGTAACTCCGGCTCTGGCTATATCAGGCACCCGGCCCTTCAGGAAGTTGTACCACCCCCCTTGCTTCCTCCATGACTCCCAGTTAAAACCCTGCGACATGCATGAGCTAAGCAGCAGCAACAACACACAGAGTAGTAAGAGTCCATATATTTATGACCACCTGAAAGAGGATATGTGACTGAGCGCTGACAGTATGGATCGAGAACACGAAGAGGAGGAGGAGGACGAAGGCAAGCGACGGTGGCTGCATCTTCTCCTTGTCTAAACTCTTCAGACAAAACGGGACGGATTGGGTTACGATGAGAAAGCTAAGGCCATTCATTATATACAAGGTTGGTCGGGTCTTAGTGGTCGAGTGCTTCCACGGTTGTGGCGGTCCCGATCATCGAAGCCAGCGCCAATGGTAATCCGAAGCGAGGATAAGGGGGGCAAAGGCAGTTGGCAACGTAACGCAGACTTTTGCAGCCGCAGCGTCTCAGTTACAGTTCTGGATAGACGTCGCCTGGCTTTATTGCGTTTCAGTTTCCCGGAGACGGGGGCGGAAACAGACGAGTCTGTGGAAGGCTAAAATGGAGGCTGTAGTAATGGCGGTCGTACCTCAACATTTGCGGACGATTTATCCGGACGTGTTCTTTTGTCGAAACTTTTTATCTTAAAGTATCATTTCGATTGGACAAACATATCCTTACATACGAGGATATTATGTTGATTCAATCTAAGAACCCAATACAGATGGATTTTGTTTAATCAATAATTATCAATTAATTTAGTTGGTAAAGATCTCGATAATTTATGTTCTGGATTCGAATCTCGTCTTTGTTACTCATTTTTATAAATAATAAATAATATAAATTAATTTAAATATTAATTATATAATATCATCGATCATTATTAAATTATGAAGATGTATGTCAAACGTTGGTACTAAATTAGTATCATCATGGGATGATCATTTGGCTGAGGTGTTGGTGTCATCAAATTAATTATTAATTATTATAATCTATATAAATAATAATAATAATAAATATATATTTGAATAAGATGTTATAAGAATAATTTTCTAGAAAATATTCATATTTTGGATATTGTCCAAAAGGTATCTATGCCATCTTTTGCTCTTTTTTTTTTGAAACAATACCCCTAATTTAAAAATATCCAATATACATCTCAAAAAAAAAAGTTACCAAATTTTATTTATTTATTTATTACTAATTTTAAATTGTTATAATAAATTTTCATTTAACTAAAAATACCATAAATACTATTAAAAATATTATAAGTGATATTATATTATGTAGATTAATAAACATCATATTTTTAAGCTTGTAATTGGTTTATTTGAGATTACGAGTCCATTTAAATTATTCACTGTGTTTTCGTGTGCATCTTATAATTTTTTTTATTATGATGGTCAAAACATTATAATAATCTAAATTTTTATTTCTATTTAGGGGATGTTGTTCATAAAATATTATAAATACATATTTGAATCTTAGTTTGATATATCAAATTGTTTTTACTATGTTTTGATTTTATTTAGCTTATTTATATTATTTTCACGTAAGCTTTATAATATTTTTATTGTGATGATCAAAACATTGTAATAAGCCAAAACACTACTACAGACGATAAAATTAAAAAAAAAACGACACCTATATTATAATTATATTTGATTGTGTAAATTTGAGATATTATCATAGAGGCCATATTATTAAACTCTTTCTCAATGTTATTATACGTGTCTTGGAAAAATAATCTCGTTATATGTTTTAAAGAACAGGAACGCACAGACCTTAATAAGATGTCATAGTTCCTACACTCACTCGACTGTATGAACTCTAAGCAATTTTGACCGATGCAATCATATAACACTCAGTCGAAGTGTGAGTTGTGACCATCGTTTATTTGTGCACAGCCAAAAAAAGAAATCTACGCGAAAAAAAAATGGAGTCATGCGTTACGTGACGAGAAGACAAATTGTTGGTCGGATAGACTATGGATTTAATGCAGAAAAGCCTTTCACGCAACTGTTGGAGGAAGTTCTTCCACCATTCCCTGCATGCTCAACTCCCCGTTTTACGGGTCTCACCAAGAACACGTTACGACCAATTAAGAACCAGTGGCAGAAGATCGTGGCACCAACCCGAGACTCGAGTTCAGTCAGTAGTGGGCTTCCTTTACGCAATCCATCCCTAATTGATTTCGTGTAGCATGATAGATGAGTAGTACCAATTGTTGCTCTCATGAAGAAGGCCAACAGCACAATGGCGACTATTGTTTTGGATCCTTTCCATGAGAGCGAGCCTTTGAGAACGGTGGCTGATGATCCAATTTACTGACACATGGAAATCTCACACGTCAACAAGTTCCGGTCATCATTGACTATTATACCAAATGGATCGATTATCAATGTTTGGCTGAAACAACTCAGTCAACAATGTCGTACATTACGTTGGCCGTGCCCTACGGATCTCGTCCGATAAATACCATCGAACACACAAGGAAGGTTGAACTTTCGAGCCAGAGTTTGCAGGTGCCTTTGTTCCTGTGCGGCCATTCATGTCGTCGACGAGGACGTCGAAGAAAGCAAGATGGACTCCACGGCACGTCTCCAGTGGATATATACTGCTAACGGATAACGTCGGAGACGAGCTGGATGAGAATGGAGGAATGATGTGTCACCGATTGCGGTCAGCTCGACTGGCAGCAGCGCTGTCAGCTAAGCTGGGCATCGTATTGTGTGCCGCATCATAAAAGGCCTCGAGACGAGAGCTTCGCTGGCGACAGCTCCCAACTCCCAACAGCTTTGGGCTATGACCATTGACCGATCCCGTCGGCTTCTTCCTCGGCCGAAATCAGCGGAAGTCGAGAGAACCATGTTGAACATCAGGCTCCGGAGCTCTCTCAAGCGGATCAGCGTGTGATAGGATCAGCGTGCTCATGTCCTTCCTATATGGATATGTGATGAGGGGAAATTAACACTCGAGTCTTGTTAGTCCATATCGGATCAGTCCTTCTCACAAAGGTAGGATGGTCCATTTTGATCAAACCGTGTCATATGGTTTGACCCATAACATGAAAAAGATTATACACCAACGTATTAGAAAAAGATATTATTCTTCCATCAAATATCATTCCTCTACTAGACATCTTTCTTTCCTATCAAACACTAGACATTATTTCTTGTCGAGCATCTAACAACGAGACTTGATGGTTAATATATGTTTCGACTCTAATTCAACACATCATGCAACGGAGACGAAGTTAGATGTTCTTATGTTTTTGGTGTGGACTCCTAGCAAATTATTCTTAGTGGAGGCACAAAGTCTATTCAGATTCTGGACTTGAAAGTTCATTTTTATGCCGTGGCATAAGTGGAATGGAATTATCTATTAAAGGCTGCTTGATTCTGACATTTTAGTGCTGTTGAATATGGACACCACGAAAGGGATTTGTTTCTAACTCAATCATGAGTAGGTTTTGGATTATTATTATTATTATTATTAATTTTGTTTTATAGAGGCTATATGTGGATCTTGATGTCTTCCAAAGTTCTTTGTTTCTTTATACTTCACCTTTTTCATGGAAGTTGAGCAATATTGTGTTAGGATCCTGCTCTCTTCACTGTAATATTGCCATCTTTCTAATATATTTTATATAATATAATAATAGAAAGAGAGGACAAGAAAGATAATAATAGACTTGAATTTTATTCAGGATGACCACAGTTGTATCAGTTATAATCTTTAGCAATTATTCATGTGTGTGTCCCTCGTTGTTGGCAGAAGCCATTTGTACTGAGCACGAGTAAAAGATAGAGATGTTGGCCTCTTTTAGATAAACAACATAAGTAAAATCAATGACTAATTAATTATATGAAAAGAACTGAAGATGTTATTGTTATCATCATCGGGTGATGTGTTTCTAGGGATCATTATTTGCTAGAGTAAACCAAAACCAAACAATCTTGAATCTTATTCAATAGGAACTTGTGCACAATAACAGTTCAATTTTCTTGATATTCAACAAACTAGCTTAGAATTCAGTAGCAAAAATCATGTATCCAAATTCTGGACCAATTACCACAAGTCTTTGAGACCTGCTGGGTGCACATCACATAGAATTGCTGGGTGCATCAAAACCTGAAATCAAAACTCCTAAAATACAAGTAAAAGAATGACCCATGCATGGTCTCCACAGCCCTTCTTTGTCAAGTCATATTGCCCAGAAATCATTATCAACTTGAGGACAAGACTTGCTTGATCACCAGCAGCTGAATTAAAGCGCCGAGGACTTGGAAAAAAATTGGCTACATACCAAAAAATAAATACACAAGCTAAGTGTCAATGATTTCCATCGACTCCTAGCTAAGTACTCGTAGCAGCTGGAAACTTCCTCCACAATGCATTGGATAAGCTCCACAAATTCTTTGACACCATCAAAGATGCTCCTCCCATGTCCACCATTTCTTTATGTCTCATGGCATGGCATCTTTTTACTGTTCTCATTCAAAAGAAGCCACACTCAGAAAGTAAGAAAAAGGCTCCAAGAAGATGAGGGTGCCAAGGAACAAAGGAGGTAGCCGCAGCACCAGAGTCAAGTTCTATGGTGGGGAAAACCCCTTTCTCGTTTTCCTCCATTGTAAGACACATGGAACACACATATTGACCTCACGGAACAAGCTGAAGACTGACATATAATACGAGATTGGTTGGTCAGGCTTATAATTCTATCGGCCAGCTTGACACCTAGAAGAACGATAAAAGCGACACATATGACTCAGGGTTCTCCGTCTCAGGTATTTTCCTCCATCTTGTGTCTGGTTGGGACAAAATACATGGACTTTGTTTGGCTTGGCCGACAAGGAAAGCGGTCAACATGTCACCTAAAATTTTTATTGAGATCATGACACGTACCGACTCGCACGAAGGACAAAGTCGAGAATACGATGTCTTGTTTCTTATCAGTTTAATGAATTTGATATTAAGACGTCTTGCAGTGCAGATGCCGTGATGGTGATCCGCAGGAAACTTGTTCGTCGTAACTTCGTGACGTCATAAATGGGAAAAATCTTGACAAAAAATATATATTAAGAAAAAGCTTTTGATCAATGCATACTGGAAAACAAATCACGTAAAAGATATACGTAATTGCATCCCACCCGCGACTCCAACGCGAGCCATTCATTTTTCTTGGATTCTTGAACTCTGCCGTCTCTTTTTGGTAGTGCCTTGTTGTGCAAAACATGTGGCAAGCTGTAGGTAGAGAACCGAATGATCCTCACCATTTTTGTCTTTCTTTTCTCCCTCTTTCAGGTCTTTAAATTTTCTGGAAGCAACCAAAAGCTTCCGCCGACGCCAGCGAAAAGACTGCGACCATAGCGTGTCTGGAGAGGCTTCCACTTTCGCAACCCAGGCCACCCATCACGGAAGCAAAGAATTTACAGCCAAAAGCCCGAAGCACCTCTCTCTCTCTCTCTCTCTCTCTCTCTCTCTCTCTCTGCCCTTCTGCTTGTTCCCTCTAGAGCGAGCTTTATCTTCTCCTTGGACCTCCATGGCTTCGCCCGGATTCGATGGTTTCGCTTGTTTCTGTGAGTTGAGGAGATCGGGAGGTGGCGGGTTACGGAAGAAGAGAGGCTAACTGGAATTGCACGGTGACGGAAAGTTGATCGCGGAACGCGGTTTGGCTTGCACAGGGACGTCGTCATCGGGTTCCGGTGCTGCTGGGGTTGGGACTTCTTCACTGCTCTCCTGGTCTTCTTGCGTCGATCCTTCTGACCCAAAGCAATTACTGTACCGGTTGTTGTTCCCGTAATCTTCTTCTTCTTCTTCTTCTTCTTCTTCTTCTTATAGGAAAAAGAAGATACAAGGTTGCTCTTGGTTTAGCTTTTGGAAGAGGTGGAGGCAGAAGAGGTAGTTGATATGATGAAAAAGAACAGCTGTGCCGGGCGTGCCGGCGGAGGGCCGGCGCCGTTCCTGTTGAAGACGCACCAGATGGTGGAGGACGGGGCGACGGACGACGTCATATCGTGGGGGATGGAGGGGACGTCCTTCGTGGTGTGGAAGCCGGTGGAGTTCGCCAGGGACCTGCTTCCGGTCCACTTCAAGCACAACAACTTCTCCAGTTTCGTCCGCCAGCTTAACACCTACGTAAGTCTTTCTGCTCTTTAATCCCTTGTCCAACTGTTACGATCGATGCAGGATTACTCCCTTGGCTTACGGACTAACATTACAGACTGGAAATAATATCGTTAGTATCATCAGGCACATTAATTTTTAATCATTTTCTTTTTCCAATCAAAGCAAATGTCTCTTCAAAGTGCCGCTTCCACTTCCTCTGCCCACTTTCAGATCTGCAAATGTTATTTACTATAGAGCAACATTTGACCGGAAGCAGCAGAGGATTATTAGAAGCAGCAGAGCAATGTTATTTACTCGAGCTCGCTATGCTGATTTCTTTTATGCTGTTCTTGTTTGACTGCCACCAGGGCTTCCGCAAGGTGGTGCCCGATCGGTGGGAGTTCGCGAATGACAACTTCAGGCGAGGGGAGCAGGGGCTTCTCTGCAACATCTGCCGGCGAAAGGCGGCTCCGCCACAAGTTCCCTCTACTGGAAAATCCAGCGCGGGTAGAAACAACCGTCATCCTCCTCCATCCCTGTCCTGTTCCGACGAAGCTCACAGCCCCTCCTCTGCCTGCTCGCTTCCAACCCTGCAGCCACCTTCTGAGCATCTTCTGGACCTCACAAACGAGAACGTGAAACTAAGGAGCCACAACCAAATCCTCAACGCCGAGCTAGCTCAGGCCATGCGCCGGTACCGGCAGCTCCTTGGTTTCCTATCCGGCTATGTCGATGTCAGTCGGCTCAACTCGGGCCATCTGATGCAGGAAACTGCTGCATTAACAGCTCGAACAGGATATGAAACAGGGGTTAAGAAGGAGGAGGCAGAAGAGGGGAAGTTGGGTGAAGAACAAGGTCTTAAGCTTTTTGGGGTGCTGCTGAAGAGTATAGAGGGAGAGGAGAGTGGCAAGAATAGGAGGCAAAAGAGAGGGCGGTGCGAAGAGAGCATCGACGGTTGTAGCGTCGGTGAGCGGCCCATAAAGATGGGTTTCGGCTGGCCATGGATGGGCATGTCGACCACAGTTCCGCATGGAAGCAGCAACGTCTGCAACTGAACTCGGAGTAGTGCTCGAAGCAATGTCGGCAAGTGTCTATAGAATACAAAGATAAACAAGGGTATGATCTCCACGTAAATCAGATAAGCATTCGTGTACAACATTACTAGTGGATGCAGAATGGCGTCATGTAACACCACATAAAGTGCTCGTCTTTCTTCCTTTTAGCTACTATTTTCGAAGAGTTAAACTTTTGTGACTCGATTACTGTCTCAGCTGAATTGGTATTAACTTTTGTTTGGGTTGGGTGGTTCCATCCACTTAAGTGGTGGGATGGGATATATATGAGAGTTAGTTAATTATTTTTTTTTAATCCTAATGATATATGAGTTAGATAGAAAAAATTTATCTGATTTTTATATGATATTAATATTCTCGAGGAAGATTGGTGATTTTTTTTTCTTCATATTGAAAGATTTTTTTCGTATAAATCTCATCTCATAATTTGCTTAATATTCTATCACTAATTTGGTTGGTCTGCAATGTTAAATTATTTATAATATATTTTAATAATTAATAAAAGTTAGAAAATAAACTTTTTATCTGAATTGGTATCAACTTTTGATGTCAATTAATATGAAGTTCTTTTTAATGATTCATCATATTAAACTAACTAGAAGCAAAATTGAAATTATCATTTTTCAAGAGCAACATCGAAATTAATCCATGGTTCTCCATCACGAGGTTCATCCAGCACTCGATCGCAGATCCAAACCAAGCCATCGGCTTCCTAACAAGCATAAGTATCTTCTGCAGGAGGACAGAGAAGAAGATAGCCCATCTCCGTCTCTCCCAGTCGATCTCCATGCCAATGGGAGTTTCGATGGATACATGCCCATCGAGTTCTGTTCTAAACAAGAGTTGGAAGAGATGGAAAACCCGTGTCTTGTCTGGCCTTCAGACCATGTGGTTGCTATCAGACTCAGAGGCCATGAAGAATGGAGAAGGGGACACGCTGTCTGTCGATGAATCAAGAGAGCTGCCTTCAAGCTCTGAATCTTGAGAAGTCTATACCAAGAGCATGCTTAATACTGAGCGCTCTTGCTTTTTATCTTAGGACAAAGATGGCTGAGGGACTCTGGCGATGGGCAAAAAACTTGGCTTGGGATCTGCGTAACTTCATATGGATGGATACCTGCACGCACCCTTTAAAGAAAAGCTACTAGTGTCTTTTGACTGGCTGATGGTTCCTCCGACCGGCGGTTCCAGCGATGGTCACAACTCACTGTCCTCGTGAAATGAGAACACATGAAACTAAAGAAAAACAATGTTGTAATGGGTGCGTAGATGGTCGACCATTTGGCTGCCGCCTCCATCTCCGTATTTAAGTGACTCGGAAGTGTATATTTCACATGTTTGGGAGATAATGAAACACTGAATTTTGTGATAATTGTTTTAAATGCTTAAAGATAAAACAACGCCGTTTGTCATTTGAATATAGCTTGTAATCTATCATACTAAGATCCATGATCTATTATTATAAAACTATAGTAATCCTTGCTCCATCTGAAAAAAAGTCCTTATGACAATTTCTGAAAATAAAAAAATGACAATAACTATATTAATTTCAAATCAAGTATACTGTAATAAAGTCTAAATATTATCAGTAATTATTATAAAATTAAGTTTTTTTAATATTTTCCAATCAATTATATCAATTATTTATTTTATAAAACTTTCAGTAATTATGTTTATGATCCTTTCAACTAGTTCCATTAAAATCTGATGCATGCAATATAAATTATATATACTCAAACTATTTATAATAATTTAATTCAAAAATATATAGACAATTACAAGAATACAATGATGAAAGTATTATTATAATAAAATAATATAATATTAATAATTTAGGTTTTTTTTAATAAATATTAAATTATTGATATCATCTTTATTTTATCTCTTATTGAAATATTGACATATCTAATGTTCATATAAAATTATTTATATTAAACCAATATCATCCATATGAAATAGTATTTCTATCTTTGGTATACAATCTTAAACTACAAGGATATCCAAGACAATATTATCATATCATATCATATAATTATTTAAAATAGATTCTCTTTTAGGATTATCTAAATATTCTAATTATATATGTTATTATGAATATTATTTTTTTCATATTATTTAGGATTAATTCTTTAATTTAATTTTATAAGTTATTAATCTGGGCCACTTGCGACTATAAGACTAATCTAATAATTTAAAATATAATTTAAAATATTTTATAAATAATAAAATATTTATTATAATTCATATCTCATAAGCCTATCATCCTAAGCTATTTTAGTAGCTATTAATTAGAGAAAATTAAGGGATATAATTAAAATAATATTCAATAAAATTTTTAAATCTATTATATGTCAAAATAGTTCATAATAAGAAAATAATAACCATAATAATTATTAAACATTAATCAGCATAATGAAAAACTTATATGATAATTATAATCATGATAAATCATAAATCATACTTTTTATGTGAAAAATAACTATTATTTTATAATTTCAAATATATTCATGTGAATAATTAAATAAATATCTAAGAATAATAATTAGATTTGTAATTATCACATGTAAAATTTTATTAATATATCATATGAGACAACTATAAAAAATCATAATATATATTTTTTAAATTTCATATGAAACCTTTAGACCAATCTACCTTATTTAATTAGGCAAGCTTAGATTAGATAATTATAATCATGATAAATCATCAATCATACTTTTTATGTGAAAAATAACTATTATTTTATAATTTCAAATATATTCATGTGAATAATTAACTAAATATCTAAGAATAATAATTAGATTTGTAATATAACATGTAAAATTTTATTATATATCATATGAGACAACTATAAAAAATCATAATATATATTTTTTAAATTTCATATGAAACCTTTTAGACCAATCTACCTTATTTAATTAGGCAAGCTTAGAATTAAGCTGCCTAAATTAAACTAATAGATTGAGTGAACCATTCACCCAATTAGGCTAATTAAAATCTAAATTTGATCAAAATTTGACTTTTGTCGTATTTGATTTGATGATTGAATCTAAATTCAGTCAAAGTAACCAAAAGATAGACATAATCAATCTCGATCAAAATATTTAAGTAAAATAAATTATTCAATTTTTTAATTGAGGGCAAAAGTAAAAAAAAATTTAAAGGGTAAACTATAATTTTCTTTAAGATATATATAATAAAAATATATTTTTTGTAAGGTAAAACTATCAAAATGACATAAGTTGGAAGTAAAAACTTATAAGAGCACAACTATAATTTTAATAAATGAAACCCTAACCCCTCACATTTGTTGTTGCGTCTACTATGCCTAGATGTGCGAGTTTCGCCGGTGGTACATTGGCAATCAGCCTATGCGTTGCCCACGATGGCATGACTCTTCTCACGTGGACAACTTGAGACTTCACTAGTCGTTGCACCATGCCGTTGTGTCCTACTATCGAGTTCCTCATTGGTGGAACACTTCCATGATGTACCAAAGACTGAACCCCACTAATGGATTGCCTCACCACTTGACCATGCACACGCGTTGACTGACGACCTCCCATGGTCACCATAATGCACGATTGTGCTTACACGTTCGTGCGTAGCCATTGGATACTACAACCTTCGACACCGATTATGACCAGCAAACACTGTCGTAGAGGCTATACTGTAATTGTCATATGCAACAGTGCTATTGTAGTCATCACACGTAACAACTTTGCTACAACTACTTGTGACTAAGGCAGGTTAGTCGCCATAAGATTGTTGCACACAAACAGTCAAGCATGCGACCATCGGCTATCGTACCCCACAACAGTTTTGCTGCATATGCAATCGTTACTATTGTCAGAGGCTATTACTCTCAATAATACTATTATCGATAGCAAGTTGTTGATTATAGTCCATCGATCAAATACGAGAAAATTTACATCACTCACAAGGAAGTAATAGGACAGATTAGATAGAAAGCATATCAATAATAGAAACCAATCGTTTAATTATCATAATTAAAAATAGAAACATATCTTTTCGCAAACAAAGAGTGCTAATAAACAGAACTAAATACAAACTAGATTTGAAATATGTGGTGTGCAGTTCCTTACCAATGGAACATTTCCTTGGTGTGTTGTTGACTAAGCATCGTCAATGAATTGTTCCACTTTATGGCCATGCACATGTGTCGACTGGTGACCCCCATGGTCATTGCAATGCGTGATTTTGCCCATGCGTCCGCTACACAACAGTTGGGTACCATGACCTTCAACATCGACCATGATTTGTAATCGCTATTGTAGCGGCTCTATATGACTACCACATGCAACGACATTGCTACACCATCGCATACATCAATTTTGCTATAGCAACTTGTGATCAAGGCAGGTCAATCATCTTAAGGTTGCTACACATAGGCAGTTGTGCATGCTATTGCTACTGATTCTCACACCCTGTAGAGCTTTCGCTGTGTATGCAGCCATTGCCCTCAATTGGGCTAGTGACCACTGGAAGCTGTCGCCCTCAACAATACAGTTATCGATAATAGTCCATCGATCAAATACAAAAACCTCACATCGATCTCAAGTTGGTGATAGGATGAACCAGATAAAAAGTAGATAAAAAAAAAAAGTAGTTCTTTCAATCATCATAAATCTAAATAGATGACAAATTTTCATAAGCAAACGATGCTAACAAATAGAATTGAATACAAAATAGATATGAAATATTTTTATAATTTAATGTACTTGATTTCAAAACATAGATATGATATCAATTATTAGCATAAAAATCATGATTATGCTACTATTATATGAAAAACTTTATTATCAGAAACTAAAATCAAATAATAATATATCAAATATATAATGTGTAACTTTACGAATACTACTCAGAAAGTATTTATCTGATTTGTAAGTGTATCATCGTCATCAGATTTGAAAGCTACAATGAGGTTGATCTATAACGAGAATTATACTCTCATGCTCTTATCTTATCTTTTACAGGACATCTATGAGTGATGGATTAGAGATAAGAGGAGATGAGAGAGGATTAGTAATCTCTCAATAATTGATTATTTTATCCCTAGGAGGTTCTATTCTTTTTATAGGAAAAAAATATTTTATCTAATATAAATAATTAGGAGAGTCCTTTTTATTTAGATCATCTCTTAGGGAATCATATTATAATTTGACTTTCTTTCTATTAGTTGATAATCGTAATTAGAATCTAATTATATCTATAATATATCTTACCTAATTAGATAGGGCCATATAATCTAACAACACTACCACTACCATACCCTCTTCAATACTATAAGTTGCCTATAGTTAAATAAAATATAAGAATTAGAGTTAGTTTTATCAGTGCGGATTGACTAAGATTATATGATTTAGAGGGGATAATATTTGATGATGATTATGCAATTTGAAGGACTGCTATAGAAGATCAGATGTGAAAGTGGAGAGGAGACAGATGATAACGGTCTCATTCAAATTCCTCATTAAATCAAGGATAACTATAACAATATATTATTTTCATCCACAACTACACTAATTGAGAATCATAAATATACAGTTTATTTCTTAAATTACCAATGACATTTCACTCATTTTCAAGACACCAAAATCAATATTAATATTAACAAAATACGAAACGATGATCCAATTATTCAACACGATAAAGACTCCAAACATGAAGAGGATGTAGAAGCTTGATATCCCATGTCACACGAGTCTCTTGTCGAGTGCAGGAGAAGTCTACAGTCTCGTGCAGTTGTTGTAGTCTTGAGGGAAGTGCGGCGCAAGCCCAGGAAACACCAGCGAAATAAGTCTCAGTAACCTCATAGTCTTCCCTTCCTTGTATTCTGGGCCTCTGACAAATCCAATGAGAAAGCTTCGGATGAGCTCCCACCATGCAATTATGTACTTTGGGATAAGTTTCCAAAGGGAGAAATAGTTTTTATTTGGTTCCTCTTTCATCACCTGTTTCAAGACCATCAGCTCTTGTTGCTAAGTATACATAGATAGGCTCTCATAGAACAATAATCATTGGTTAAGTACGGAAGATACCCTTCTCACCTTCGGTTTGTAGAGGCTGTTGAAGTACACGCATGTCCCAAAGTGCTTATACAAGAGAGCAGAGTCATCAAAGGGCACCCTCGGCACAATATCATTGCAATACACATACCTAAAGTACCTCCTTTTAGGCTTGTCCAAGTACTGCTCCACAAACTCCCCAAAATTTCGATCTCCCACCCTGGGCTGCCCGAATGTATACACTCCCTGCAGCCTATCCAACAGCCAGTTCTCCCCATGCACTGCCAAGACGGATGCGAAGAGTATCGCAAGAGCCCCTCCCAAGCTGTGCCCGGTGACCAAGAACTTGGCCCTCTCGTTCACGCTCAGCACATTCCAGAGCTTCTCTCTTATGACGTAGTACGCATACGGTGGGCTTACTCTACTCCCATTCAGTTCCTTGGGTAATCCAAGCTTCCTCTGCAATCCCAAGGCTCTCAAAAAGCCTTGGTGGACCTTCCCGACGTGTGGTATCTGGTAATATGAGATGTCAAAGTCCGTGCACCACTGAACTGCGTCGAAGGGCTCGGTGCCTCGAAATGCCACGACGATGAGCTCGGCATCACCCGTTTTGTCACTGAACATAAATGCTTGTGTGCTGAACTGCTTCTGGTATTCTGGAGCATCCCATTCGAAACATGTTTTATGAGAGTAATACGCAAGTAATCTGTAGCATTGGGTAGATTGCGGCCGCTAAAATAAGCAAATGAGTATGTGCACTAAATGAAGTAAATATCGTTCTAGTGTGAATCATCATGATCATGTAATTAATCCTGGTCTAATCTTTCTTCTTAGTTGCCACTTCAGGAGAATGGGTGCAAGACGAGATGGATAACAATCTGTGAAGTAACTTAGATGGCATTTCGGCTGTATTTAAAGGGCATGTAGCTCTTACCGTTCCAGCAATTGTAGAACCCCAAGAACTCCATCTGCAGACATGCATAGAGATTTGAACTGAATCATCTAAGCATTCCATGATGAGATACTGCTTTTACAGTATGCAACAAAGAGTTCCAAAACGAAGGAAAAGGAAAAACTTACGTTCCAAGGGTTTCTGACTATGCTTTGGATGCATGATTCATTTTCATAAGCTAATTTTGCGGCCATTATCGACAGTGCTGCGTGATACTTCTTGTCGGTTGGCTTAATCTTCCTATCCAATTCCACTCTCGTGTCACTTAATCCAATAACAGTTCTATAAGTTGACGACCCTTTTTTCGGAAAGACCACTCTCCCTGAAGATGTCAGCTTTCATTCATGTTTATTCTTTTACAGAAATAAAAATGGAGAAAATCGATGTATTTTTTTTATGTATGAAGAGGAAATTAGAAGCGATTATTTTATGTACTAAACCATCATAAACTACACATTTGCGGTCAATGCTACCTATTTTAGTGGCTGTCAGTTGAATCATTTGATGGATGGAAGAATAGGCTTGAAAGTATGGTTGGTTTCCAACTATTCATTGATTGCACATATATTTCAATGGCAAAATAGGGTTGAGAAATATCACACATAAATAACATACATGGAGACCAGAGGACAATACAAATAATTTCTGATATATGCTGTAGTTATACTCTTAAACTGAGCTGCTCAGTATATTTAACATGCATATATATATACGGACCTGTCAAGATATTAAACAAGAGCGAGACGAAACCATGATTCTCCGACAGAAGGTTCGGCCAGTACTCGATCGCAGATCCAAACCAAGCCATCGGCTTCCTAACAAACATAAGTATCTTCTGCAGGAGGACAGAGAAGAAGATAGCCCATCTCCGTCTCTCCCAGTCGATCTCCATGCCAATGGGAGTTTCGATGGATACATGCCCATCGAGTTTGGTTCTAAACAAGAGTTGGAAGAGATGGAAAACCCGTGTCTTGTCTGGTCTTAAGACCATGTGGTTGCTGTCAGACTCAGAGGCCATGAAGAATGGAGAAGGGGACACGCTGTCTGTCAATGAATCAAGAGAGCTGTCTTCGAGCTCTGAATCTTGAGAAGTTTATACCAAGAGGATGCTTAATACTGAGCGCTCTTCTTGCTTTTATATTAGGACAAGGATGGTTGAGGGACTCTGGCGATGGGCAAAAAACTTGGCTTGGGATCTGCGTGTCTTAACTTCATATATATATACTTGCATGCACGCTTTAAAGAAAAGCTTCAAGTGTCTTTTGACTGGATGATGGTTCCTCCGACTGGCGGTTCCAGCGATGGTCCCAACTCACTGTCCTCGCGAAATGAGAACACATGAAACTACATAAAAACAATGTTGTTATGGGCACTCCTATGGTTCCTAAATGGTCGACCAATTTAGCTACCGCCTCCATCTCCTCATTAAGTGTTTGGGAGGAACATTTTTACATGTTCAGGAGATGATGATTTGTGTGAATTATTGCTTTCAATGTTTTAACGATAAAGCAACGCCATTTTCCATTTGAACATAGCTTGTAATCTATCACACTAAGATCCATTATCTATTATTATAAAACTATAGTAATCCTTGTGACAATTTCAAGAAATAAAGACATGACGATTACTAGATTTGTGTTACTTCCATGTGATGCAGACAATTGATAGAGATAATGGCGTTGAGAAATGTAATTACTAACTAATTGTTAATCAACGTATTTATATTCTTCATTCATAAATAAATAAATAAATAAATAAATAAATATATATCCTGAGATATATAATATGAAAGCTTTTCCTGTAAAAGCCAGAAGCGACTCTTCCCTTCAATCATATTAAAGACTACAGAAAATGAAATTATTTTTTATGCATTCTGTAAGTTTGCCACATCAATCAATCTAATTTGCAAATGATTGGCATGTCATATTGTCGCATAAGATAGAAGCTCTTTCTGACACATTGTTGTCTGTTTGATGCATTTGCACCAAACATTATTTTACTTAAGATAAGCTAAGAAATATATCCATTATCTTCAATTTCTCATCCATATGCGGGAAGCACTTGAGTGCAACCTTAGTTGAAAATGCTGTATGAATCATTCGACAAGATTTTATGATCAGCTGTCATACCAAATTCAATCCTTTTAGGCAAGTGGAAAATGAGGGAACATATAAAGATGAATATAATAGTTAGCAGATAGGAAGGAAAATACAAAGTTTTAGGTTGCAGCATAAGCTTCCATTACTAATCCTCTATTCTTCTCTTAGATCGGGCCATTCAATTAAATGATTTGTTCTGAAGTTTACATTGGATTTTGTGATCAAGAAATCTTTCGAGATGTGGCATACAACATTTTTATGTCATTTAAATCATACTTTTATTCACTTTTACTTTTATCACTCTATTTCTGTGGTATTGGATCATATTTGTTGATTTTCCTATGCGAAATCCCTCACTAATTGACCGTATTTGAATTCAATAAAATTATTTAATGAATTCAATGAAATTATTATGGATTTAAAAAAAATATATATTAATGTTAAGATTATTGATGAGGATCAAACTTTGATTTTGTTATGTTCTTTTATTGGCATGATGTTATATGGGAGAGATGAAATCTCTATTGAGGATGTTAAGGTAGCTCTGTACTCTAAAAGAGTTGAAGAAAAAGGTGTTAGACAATTAGACTCAAAATTCAGTGAGTGGTTTGATAGCTAAAAGGAAGAGGTAAAGAAAAGAGTTAGGGAATAATAGAGATTAATCTAAATAAGTCAAAAAGACTAGGAAAGGCAAATGTAATTATTCTCACAAGAAAGGGCACCAGAAAGTTGAATGTCTTAAACTTGAAGTTAAGAAGGAGACCAGTGAAAAATCCTCCAGTAGATGCTAAGACTGTCTTAATAGCATCTAAGAGTTGTTCTAGCAACAATTGGATCCTTAATTCAAACTGTTCATACCATATGTGCCCCATTATTGATGGTGGTGTTGTCTTAATGGGACACAATATATCCTATAAGACTGTTGGTATTGGTACAATTCAATTCAAGATACATGAAAATAATATATCATATACCAGATTGGAGAGAAGTTAGTGATTCCAATGTGCACAGCCATATATAAGCAAACATGAGCATAGGGGATCATCAGATTTGACTGAGTACTCTACATCTGAAACTTTTAAGAACAGGATCCTTGAACTCTAAACGTAATTCAGATCATGAACATGTGGAGATATGTACATTTCACATCTCAGAGCAATGCTTGGTGTTTCTATCTGGTGTCATCAGCTTCCCTTTCCGACTCAGGTAGGCTTTTGCCTAGCTGGTCACTAACTCAGCGGCTTGTAACCTCGTAGGTAAGCGTACAATTTGAGAAAATGGTGGACCTTAAACATCAGTCTCGCGAAACTTGCCATACATCTGATTCTGCACAGCTTTAACAGCAGCAGTTACGGCCCCGTTTACTTGCTCATCTACCCCTGGGACAAGAGCAGCTTTCTCTGCAGATCTTCGAGCAGCCTGATTCAATAGAACATGTTTGAAATTTTGGATCATGCATGTATCAGAAGACTACAAAGATTAGTTAAACACACCCAAAAAAAAAAAAGAAGATTAGTTGAACACAATGGAAGCACAGATACTTGAACAGCTTACCGGACAGCAGGATCTGATGGGACTAGAGAGTTCTTTAGAGCTCCACAATCCCAATCGCCTGATCTTGTCTTGCCAGTCCGGAATGTGTATAATCCAAAACATTGTTTCTTGCCCTCATGCCATGAACCTTCATGAAGGTGACCATTAGCAAAGCGATAGACTCCAAAACCATGTATCTTATCACCAAAATACTCTCCAGAATACTGGTCACCAATCCTACAGCAACAAAAGTCCACCACCGTTAGGACAACATCACACCAGATCGATCAATCAAACAAATTATTATACTATGACCGAGTTAAGATTTTGAATGCTTCAGTTTGTAAAGCATGCTGTAGCTATGATTTCAGATTTATCTTGAATAGGTTCTAAAATCAACAAAAAAAAAACATTTACTGACATGAGGAGTCAGAAAATTACATGATCAATCCGCAATTAACATGGAGGAAAACAAGAAACAACAAGGAAAAGCACCAATCCACAACGAATCTAAATCTTTTAACCACAAAAGTAGCTAAACCAATCTCATATGCAGATGAGTATTTATATATAACAACATAAGAAGAGAATAACAGAGCATATCTGTGGGTGAATGTACCCGGATGTTGTGGTCACTAAAGAAACCAGAAACAAAAATAAAATGTCAATCAGAATATTGAAAGTGGCTAAATGCTGTTTTATAATACCCTCTAAACAATAGGACAACCAAGTGTGACAGGAAAAACTAGAGGCCTGCATCTGGATATTAGACTGGAAACTGCAAACCCCATATAACCAACCCACTAACATTAAAAATGCCACTGAAACCTTCTATCGCGGACTAACTTCAATCTAATTTCACGAAAACCCTCCGATGTTTGCCTTGTGAACTGGTTCAAATCTTCACCCACAAGTTACTCAATAACAGGACTAGAATTAACAAAACAATCAGTTGATAATTTCGATCACTAAAAAATGATCTCATCGTTCTCAGACACCAAACATTAGACAAACCCATTGTGAAAACCAGTCAGACGACAATGATAATTAAGTCAGACAGGCAGCAATATGCAGTCCAAATATGAAACTTAGATAAGTCAAAACTCATACTGAATCCACACTTCACTGTTCCATTAATTTGATTCAACAGCAGCTAAATATAAGTTCCACAATCAATTGCAGGAACGCTCTTCCTTTTTCCACTGCAAATTTCCCCCCAAATTGTGACTGATAACAATCAAAATTAAAATGTCCAAAATTTTTGGACAATTAAATAAACAGCAGAACAAAATTTTAACAGAAAGAAGCTAATGTACCTGAAATGGTAGCAGCCGAGGCCATGCTTGACGCCGGCCTTGAAATCCCCAGAGTAGCGACTGCCGTCGGAGCATCTCTGCAAGCCGACCCCGTGACTCTGTGCGCCGGCTCACTCGCCGACGTAGCTGTCCCCGCTATAGAACATATACACCCCGAACCCGTGCCGCAGGCCCTTGTGGTATTGCCCCCAGTCCCAGCTTCCCCGCGCCCAGGTCTCGATCCCGTGGCCATCGTACTTTCCGTCGACACAGTCGCCCTCGTACCGCCCCTTCGCCGAGAAGAAGCGGTACACGCCGCTGCCGGTGCACCAGCCACAGTGGAACTCCCCCTCGTAGGAGCCGCCGTTGCTATAGACCTCCACTCCATCGCGGACGGTCATCCAGTTGTACTCCTCCTTCTATTCGGGTTGGTGGCGGCGACGGCCGTCTTCGTCGCCGATGAACCAGTCGACCGAAGAAGCGCGGCGGGCGGCGAACGAGGCAACCGAGATGAGGGCGGAGCAAAAGAGGAGGTTGGCGAAGAAAGGGAAGTCACGCATGAGGTAAAAGAAGAGGAGACAGGGGAGGACGAGGGGGAGGAGGAGGAAGTGGTGATGGTGGTGGTTCAGGCTGCGACCGGGGCGGTGGGGCTTCTCCTCCTCGTAGTCGGCCTCGGCGACGGAGGAGATGCTCTGGATGGAGTATCGATCGGCGGTGGATCGCAGGAGCGAAGACTGCGTGCGGGTGAGCTGACTCTTCTGCACGTCTATCTCGATCAACCTCTCGTCGCAAGCCATGGCGAAGAAAGACGAGACTTTGAAAGGGGAAACGCTTGCGGATAGAATCTTGCTCTAACATCGGTGACCAGATCTCTATGGGGAACATGGTGTGTTTGATCCAAAACCGACGGACATGATTTGGCTTTTAATGTTGTGAAACATCCACGGCAAGCGTCTTCGATCCTGCTAGCAGTGATACTCGCAGGTGCTGTGGACCATCGGATTCGGGTAGGATCGATTGGGTGTCGGGGGCGGCACTGATTTCGGATCTTGGATCCGCCTTCGGCACGAGGGACTAATTTTCTTTTTGGCATCTTCTCGCATAAATTCTCAAAAAAGTTTTAGCTTTTCTCTTTTACATCTATCTCAGAGAAACTCAGCAACACCAAAACATATTTTCTCCCATTTTTCTCATCCATAAAAATCTAAAGATATATTGTATATTTATAATAATAAATCCTAATTCACTAAGGATTCCTATTCATTCTTGAATCCCTAATTCTACAAAAAAAAGAAAAAGAAGTTAATATGAAATTAAGAGTACTTCAAATCCAATTGGAACTCTTAAAATACTTAGCATCCCTTACAGATTTTGTCTTATATATTTATTTATCATATCAGTCAACAATTCATCATCTTGAGCACATTATATTACTTCAATATAATCCATATTTATCATATCAGCCAACAAGAAAGTCTTGCATTGACTCTGCTTAAACTCGTAGCATTAACCGAGTCGTGATCGACCAATATGATTCTCTCTGTTAGTCCATACCAAATCTTCCCATCTTTCCCGAGAAGCTCATTTCTGTCTACGATTGACCTCGACGAGCTTGATTCGGTACATGTTTCTTTGCTCTCCTTTCTGCACAGCTTCTCATATAAACATGAATCATTCCTGATTGACAAAAACAGGACAATTAATGGGAGCTGTGCTTCCATTTTAATGGCACAAAATTTTCAGTTCATTATAACTTGAATAGAGTTCACAGATTGTATACATCGAAAGCAGAATTCCTTCCCTTTGGGAAAAAAAACATATATATAATTAGAATCTAATGGAACAGCCTAAAAAGATGGCATGCCATTGGAGATCACCGAACGAAACGCAAGTAATCAGCAGAAGCTCCACAGCGTGATGTCACCTTCATCTTCCCACTCCTCAGCTTGCGAAGGAGCAAAGAAGGCAGATGCATTGAGCATGTAATCCATGCACTTTGGTGACTGGAAAAAGGCCTCGAAATTAATCGACGGGTCCATCAGAAAATGCCCACTCAGCATTCCTTCTTCCTCGGGGCTTGTCGTCCTCGACGTTTCATCATCAGAGGTATCTGATGACGGTGGCAGAAACGAATCAAGAGGCGAAGAAGGCGGCGTTGTATCAGGGCTCGGAAATGGTAATGCGGCATTGGCAGCGGCGGCGGCAGCAGCAGCAGCCATTCTCTGGATGGACCTGGGGGACATGGTGGTGTCCGGAAGCTGGATGCATGGAGAAGTAGGAGAGTTCAATCTTGCGGAGTTACCCTTGAGGCAGAGGAGTGCCGCATCGTAGGCCCGGGCCGCAGCCTCCGGTGTGGAGTAGGAGCCTAGCCATATTCGGGTCTTCTGGTTCGGTGCTCTGATCTCTGAGACCCAAGAGCCCCAGCTCCTCATCCTCACACCCCTGTACTGCCTCTTGCCATTGCTGCCGAGCTTCTGTGGGAAGTTGCTGCAATGAGGATTGTTTGCAACTCCAATGTAGCCATCTGCAGCTTGTAGAACTTTGCTGCTGCTGCTGCTGTTCTTCACCATGGCTACTCGATGATGCGCTTTTGTGCTGGCCGCTCTGTCTGTCTCTTCAGCACAAACAATTGCTATCTTTCTTGTATGCTTGAAATGGGGCTTGTAGCTTATTTATAGATGACAGTTTGGTAGAGCTCATGCAGTGAAAACCGGGAAGCGCAGCAAGAGGGAAGAGTAATAATTTACCATGCAGGAAACTAGCAACCATTTATATTATTCAAACCATAATCTACATAATTTACTAATGCAGGAAACTAGCAACAACCCCTCCTCGTGAGATTAGTCAAGGTTATAATAGAAACTCGTCATGCTGGCTTCATGTTCTTGAATGACCCATCTTCCGAGTAGATCTTTACTTCCCTGTTATATATTTTTAAACGTAGAGAATTGTTTTATCACTTTCTAGATGGCTTTGTTTACTTTGTTCAAACGCACGATGGCTGACAAACATGAAAGCTATCAGAAACATTAAGACTCGGAGGCAGCTTCCAGGAGCTGAAGGTGAGAGGAAAACAGCTGGTGACATCGAGAGTCGGAGACATCAAACGAGTAACTCTAAATAGCTGGATCTCCACTGTCTTCCCGAACTAAACCGCGTCGGTGACTCAGAACCCCAACACCTGCTTCTCCCTCGTCTCTCTTTCACATGACGGATTTCGGACATGGATCATGGTAGCACGAGTATAATATTGTCGGACCTCATTCATGTGAGGAAGCCGAACTTGGTATACTACGTTCATCTGAGGAAGGACGCCGTACTTGGTATATTACGGCTGACAGAATCTTGTTCGTTCGTCATCTTAGATCGGTTGGTGCGTACTTTCCAGTGACCTTCTTAGTTATCAGCCCAGTGGGGACGATGGGAATGGAGTTGGAATCAACTTTGACCATTCCAAACTCAAGCATATGATCTAAGAAATAATGTACTTGCAGCTCATACTCGCCCGACATGGTGTTGCCGAATTGGCACGCGACGTTTTGAGTTCCTTGCTGTGACTCGTCGAATGAATCATCATCATGTCCCAGGAAGCAAGAAGTGAGAGCTAGAATAATTTGAGAGAGGGGAAATTCTTGAATCATAATCATTTAATTCGACTGAAATATTCTACTCATGCCATTAAAATGAATAGAGACCATCATTGAGACTAAACAAACAAAATATGGAAGGAAAACGAGAACACCAACCAGCTTCCTTCGAGGAATGTTCCTAGTGGTTTCACGTCTCACAATAATGCAATAAATAATTCGAAAACATCTGTCTGCATCCTGCGGAATGCAACTCTTATTTGTCTCGGCTTCACCACAGGGAAAGATGGGGTTATCAAACTGTACTCTCTTCTTTATTGTGTCATTTTTTTCACATCATTGACTGCCCACAAACCTTTAGAAGGTCATAAGATCTAATAAACAAGGAAAGACTATCATAATAGAAAATTCAATTCATTACGTAAGAGGTCCAACTAACGTGATTTCAACTCTGATACAGGGAGAAGCATGTAAAGTTGTTTTCAGTTTTTGACAGATAGGAGTGAGAAATTGGGGGAGTTTGGTTATCTGGAATTAGAGGTTTCCATCCTATCCGCTACATAAATTGATGTGTTGAGGGGAGAGATAAACAAATCATGTCAAATTGCTTTCAAGAATCTGTATGTACAGAAGACTGATACACGTATTTCTGGTATCGATCAGTAATATTCACTGTATTTATGATACAGCACGAGTGATAATTACTGTTTTTTGAATAAAGCATAAAAAAACATCGTAACCCCATTTAAAAATAGTATAATTGTAGTATTATTTAAGTCTTTAAAAAACATTTTGCTTCCTGAAAATCTCAAAAAACCTTTTATGATAATATTCAAGTGGTTTTTATCCTAAAGTTTAGGGAAAAAAATTCACCTTAAGTTGGATAAAATTAAAAAATAACATCATTTTATATTTTAAAAGTTGAAATAAATATAAAATATTTTAATGGTTTAAAAAATCATTTAGGACTTATAAATTTATTTTTTATATTTTCTTGAAATTTTTAGAATTTTTAGAAAAGGTGAAATGTGAGTTATACTCTTTTTTTTAAAAGGCCTAAAACAATATAACCTCATTCAATATATATATATATATATATATATATATATATATATATATATATATATATATATATATATATATATATATATATATATATATATATATATATTGAATTCCAGGACAAAGGTTTGACCAAGATTTAGAGCAAGAATCTGAGAAATAAACAAAGCAGAAGCATCTCTCTCCCGTGATCCAATGGGCTTACGGAGCTGGCCATTGCGGCACCACTATCGGGGCCGATTGCAGGAGAGACACCAGGAAGTGCGAACTCCCCCGGCACTGATGACGACTTGGGCGACTCTTTTGGTGTTGGCATGGCGCCACCTGGTTGTGGTGGGAGTGGCAATGGCGTTGGAGCAAGGAATAGGTCATGCACTAGTGTTGTTGGTGGTGCTGTGAGTGAGGGAAGCTGAGGTTGCACTGCATCAGTCAACGGCATGCAGCATAGTTATACAGATCAGATTGCAGATGTTTTACGCCGAAAAAGTAGAAATGAGCCATTAAGGACAATAATTACCTGGGCAACGAGGTTGAAGCGACGCAGTCAACCTGCAAAAGGGTAGAATGAAATCAGTAGCTGGATTTTACAAAGGAATATATGATGGGAAATACCCCACCAAAACACATGCTTACTTGGTGACGATGGATCCATTGACGAAACCACCGTAAGTACAGGAGGTGACACTGCAACCAGCGCTGCTCGACCTGGCAGTAATATTTCCGAGCATAAGATTGCTACCTCTGCATTGCATGCTTGAACACGACACCGACAGGGAAGCTGGCGTGCAGTACAATCTGCAAAGATCGCAAGCATTATGAGATAGAAAAGAAGTTGGGAAGAGAGAAAACGAGCTTCTAATTACTTGAGATTTCCTGGGCCGCAACTGCACTGGACGCACTGGCTAGCAGTGATGGAATAAGTGCCGTTTGCCACAATCAAGCCGAAATCGGAGGCGTCATTTGGGAGCATCGATGCGCATGCTATATAGGAAGGTGAAGAGGAAGCAGTAAACTCGAGTGTAATTATAGGTGAGTTGATGGGATATCAACTTGCAGATGAACTCTTCCATCACAGAAGAAATAAGTACATATTCCCACTAGGAAACAGAGTCTAATTTCGACTTGACAGAGAACAGAAACACTATCGAAAATGAAGATCATCATTCAGGTTAAACTAATGTAATAACACAAAACACCAACGTATTTATCGGTAGAAAATGCCCGTAAGATTAATGATGCATGAAATTTTACTTCTAATGGAGTCTTTTTCATTGACATTCGATGAACACATATCCCAACCAAATTAGTGTACATTAAGAATTGTCAAAGACATCAAGTACGCAAATTAATTAGCGATAATAACGTATCACAAGGTCGAAAAAATACACAAATAAATAAATGCAAGTGTCATTCCAGACAATGGATATTAGATATCAGCAAACAGTTGATCCACTGATTAAATTATGTAGGAAACAATGACAACAATATAATGATATACAGCAAATTACTAACTGAAGGACTGTTACTCTGTCAAGAACCAGTGTTTTGGTACAAACGTAAAGGATGTAGCTAAGTTCCAAGTAAAGATTGTATTCAGACTTTGCAACGATGCATTGAGTAGCAATAGATCAGCAACACAGTAGAGCTAGTGGTTTTCACCTGGCAAGGGAATGACGAGTACATCGCCGGGACTGATCGCAGCGGGACCGCCCACCGCGTTCACGTTCATGATGTCGGTCGCCGTGGTGGAGTACCCGGCGGCGATGCTCGGCACGCTGTCCCCCGGCCTGACGACGTAGGAGAGGTAGATTGCCGGGAGGAAGTTGTCGGACAGATTGAAGCAGGCGCAGGGGAGGGCGATGACGAGGGTCCGGCCGACGTCGAGCGCGGACGGGTCGGGGATGGAGTTGGCCTCGCGGATCTGGTCCGGGGAGGCGAGGCCGCCGAATACGGACGAGGCGACGTAGGCGAGGGTGTCGCCGGGGCGGGTGCGGTACCGGGCGGCGAGGGACCGGCGGATGCCGTCTGCGCAGGAGCAGCGGGTGGGGATGCGGAGGAGTAGCCCGGCGGGGAGGATGCGGTCCTCGACGTCGGGGACGGCGGGGTCGAAAGCGTTGGCGGCGAGGATGGCGAGGGGGTCGACGTGGAACAAGGCGGCGACCTCGGAGAGCTTGAGGTCGGCGTAGAGCGTGTAGCCGAGTAGGGCCGGGCAGGACTCAGAGCCCGAGCAGGGCTCGATGGTCGACTTGGAGAGGACGCCAGTTAGGAGGAGGGAGAAGAAGGCAATGAAGAGACGGGGGGAGGAGGAGGAGGAGTTCTCCATGTGCATGCTTGAATCGGAGAAACAGGCAGATGGTGGTGGTGGTGGTGGTGGCCAGAACTCGCAGATGCCTTGCTTGGGCTGGTGGTGCAAATGGAGGGAAGGAGGAGGAAAGGAAAAGGAGGAGAGATAAAAGAAAAAGCCTGCGGAGCAACGGTCCGCTTCCCCGTGATTTCAAATGTATTGAGAGGAGAGAAAGGAAGTGACAGAATGGGAGTGGGGACGCTCTTCCGCTCTTTATGAATTCTTTGTTTAGGAGTAAAGTTTGATTCTATGATGAATTGGTAATGTTTATCAAAAAGAAAGTAAAAGGAAAAAATAAAATAAAAGCTCTTCCATCATCATTATTGTATATAAGTATACAAAAATAAAAAAAATAAACTAGAATTTTAATGATGGAGCAAATTAACTTTAGCCAATTAATATCCTAAAATTTCATTAACCTCTAATCAAGTCCTATTTTTAATTTGTCATCTTTACTTGTTGCAATGTATGACAAGTCATCTTTGCAAAATGTTGTTTCACAGAACAATGCGACTGTGAGAACATTTACCTAAAAGAAACATTTTACACAATTTTCCTAGTATTATTTTTAAAAATATAATATTTTGACTTTACACGGATGAATATTTATGTGCGGAAAGGAAAGAGATCGTAAGAAGGACTAATTCTAACTTAACATTTTCGATCTTACCAATAATAATATGACACTACAAAGGTCATATAAACTTTATTCCACATATCGATGAAAACATTTTCACAAACCGAAAGGTCAAAAATTTACAAACATAAAAAATATTTTACTTAATACAACTATGCGATATTAGAGAAATTGTATGGGTGTTGTTGGTTCATAAAATAAATCATGATGGTGAAAAAAATTATGCACAACCATTCGACATGGTGGTGTGGTTTTAGCATCAGAGCGCAAACTAATTGCATGGCCATTCACAGGAGGAATCATTTGACATTTCTGGGAGTAGTAAACCATTTTGACTCATTCAAGGCCTTAGTCATTCTTTGGTCTTCGTGACTCATTCAAGGCCTTAGTCAAGTCCAAGAACTGAACAAATAAACCATGTTGAATCTTGGCCTGGCTTGTTCGCCCTACTTAAAGATCAAGCATATATAAGAAAAGAGATTGAAATGGTCACAAACGACAATTGGATTTTCTTTCTTCTTCTGTTTTTTTTTGTTGGGAATTGATAATATACATTATCTCTAGATGGATGCAAGATTTCAACTTAGGGGTTAGCTTCTGCCCAAACGGAAGACTTTTCTCTAGTTAATTATATTGCATCTGATTGAATCATAATACAAGCAGTTAATACTGCGTAGCAATGGCTGATCCAATTGCTGGAGGTGCTCTACTGCACACGCACACACACACACACACACACACAGAGAGAGAGAGAGAGAGAGAGATGGTCAATCGACGGTCAGGCATGCTAAAGACATGAAGCCTCCATTTATTTTTGATACACTAAGAGTGGTTTGTGGAATAGTTTAATATAGTTATTTTTCAGGAAAAAAGAAGGGGACAAGCAGATAAAGCCAAAGCCAAGCATGCATCCTTCGTCCAGCAAGCAGTACACACGTACATGGACGATGAGTCGCCCTGTAACTAAGATCTGAGACATATAACTAAATGTCTTGGCATTCCCTAGGCAGCAGTAGTTAAAGAAGAAACTCTTAAACAAAAACAAGGGGACTTCCTTCTCTAATCAAACTAACTTCAAATGTGAAGATCTCAACTTGTGGCCTCGTCAACTGTTTGGACAAACTCTTGGCTGTTATGCAAGTAGATACCCCCCCCCCCCCCCCCCCCCCATACTATATTGAGTTGGTGGTTGCTGTGGCAGTTCTTTTAGTAAACTTCTGCTTGAGTTTAATGGTAGGAAGAGATGGGAATGGTTGGTGGTTTTCTTGTTGACAGTTTCCAGGCTGATCTCGGAAGCTTTCATTCTTGGGATTCTGTACATGTGAGAGGCTTCTCGGGGACCATTAAGGAGATGCCAAATTGCCCCCTGGAGACAGCTTTAGCTAGTGTGCTTGAATATTGCGAGGAGTTGACCATAGTTGGGAATCAACCATCAATGAAGCCGAGTTGGTAAACGATTGTTCCATAGTGTGTGATGATAGCCTCCAAAATATTAGCATCAGAATTGAATGTAATACATGATCTTAGAGAACTTATGGTTTCTTCTTCTTCTATTGTGAGGAACATTAGAGAAATTTATCTAAACCTAGTTTATCTTAGGACTGTTTTCGTTATGAAAATTAAATGATATTGTTGGAAATAAAAGGAAAACTCGATTTTTAACTTTGTATTCTTTCTAGTGCATGATTTGAAAGGCCGCAACTGAGATTAATTCATATTAACTATGAAAAAACGATGAAGAAAAGCAAAAACACATAAGCAGAATGCAAATTTGGTGTGATTTGGCTTGCAAGCATATGTAGCTCCCAACACCAATCAGTCCCGATGGATGCAACTATTAGGCGCCAAATTAAGATGAGTTGGGTGACGATGGAATGCCAAACTTGAGACGGTGGTGGAAGTCGAACCATGTAGATTTTCGCCGTCATGTGTAAGCTAAAGCCGGCATGTATCATCAGCCTGAGAAGCTTCATGTCATGGTAGGCGATAGCCGCCATTTGTTTGTGTTTGGTTCTGGGTGACGATAAGGACGTCAGCCCTCAAAATTCCATGGGGTTGACCATCGCTCGCACCAAAACCAGAAACACTTGGGAAATATCACCCTCTTGACTTGAGGGGCATGCGTCATTGTCAGCTGGATCGATCGTTGTTTGGAGCTACTCCCCATACGTCTTATTTTGCTGCATAGAAAATTAAGGCAGTGTGTGAGAGCGAGCCTTTGTTTCCTGCTCCTTCTAAAACCCTATTATACGCCTTAGACATTGACTCCCTTGCCTCGGTAACATCATTTAGACCTCTAGAGAGAGAAAGAATAGGGGTGGGGGTGGGGGCATCAACTACGAGAAGATCATGTCATCGAAGAAGAAGAGGAAGCAGCGTATAATGCACATAGATCTGTCCTTGGAAGCAGCAGAAGACGAGGAAAGAGAGATAGAAGGGGGTCATGCGGATGGTGATCAACACCACCACCAACAAGAGGAGGAGGGTGGCGAAAAGATCATTTTGAGTGGAGGCAAGCAGGGAAGCAGCCATCGTGAGGAGACCCAAAAGGAGGAGAAAGATCAAGGTTGTGAGAATCCCATAGCAAAAGATGCGATCGAGGATGAGGTTAGCTAATTCTCTCTTTTCTTCATTCCTTCTTCTGTTGTATGTGCTAAGCTATGACCTTTGAAGTCGTCTGCAGCTGTACGCGTTGCAAGCTGAGATGGATCGTATGAAGGAAGAAAACAAGCGATTACAAGAGGTCATCGATCGCACCTCGAACGATTATTACGAGCTTCAGATGAGATTGGCAGACATCCAACAGCAGGGACGGCCAAAAGTAATCATTTTACACCTGAGTTCTCTTCCATGCAATCAAAAGATTTTGATGATTCAACCCTTGCGGGCTTATGTATTCAGGAGCATCGAGTTTCGCTTTCGCTCGGAGGGGGGAGCTTCCAAGAGCCGATGAAGGCCGGCGAGAGCCAACAGATCGAGGAACCATCGGTGGCCGCTCAAAGCAGCGACTTAGGTGATGACAACGAGTTGGGCTTATCCTTGAGTCTGCGAACATTTGCAGGCCCTCATGCAGATACAAGTGAGGAGAAAGGGAAGGGATCGAAGAGCTGGCAACCACTTGATGACAAGCTGCAAACTGGTGGGTTCTCCACGGTCACAAGTCGAAGCATCAATCCAGCCACTAGAAAAACTAGGGTTTCAGTTAGAGCAAGATGCCAAGGGGCGACCGTAAGTCTTTCTGAGAATGAAACTTTTACATGCATCTCTTTAGTAAAATTACGTTCATCTTCATGGATTCGAGCTAACTCTCTTTCTCAAAGAGTACTTATAGATGAATGATGGATTGCAATGGAGAAAATATGGGCAAAAGGTTGCGAAAGGGAATCCATGTCCGAGAGCTTACTACCGATGCACCGTCGCACAGGGGTGCCCCGTTCGAAAGCAGGTAGATAGCAGAACTAAGCCCAATTTTGATGAGATTTGTTGGCAATTGGCAATCAATTCAACAAAGATATTTTCGTTTGAACAGGTGCAGCGATGCCTCGAGGACATGTCGATACTGATTACGACTTACGAAGGAACACATAACCATCCCCTACCTGTGGGCGCAACCGCACTGGCTTCCGCAGCACCAACAGCAGCTACTTTTATGCTGCCGAACGACGCACCTTCCTCATCTTCCACTGCGGACACCGCACCATTGTCATACTTGAACCCGTACCTGGCGAATCCCTCTCCCCATTTACCGCCCATGAACAGCCTCACAAGTTCTACTAGCTATTCCAGCATCTTTGGTGCGGCTAGCAGCAATGACCATGGGCGCCAACAACCTTCCAGTGCAACGTACCCGTGGGCCGCCTCCTCCATTCCAAATCCTGGTTGTGCTGGTGGAAGTTCTTGGCTACCAAATAAGGGGACCTGGAACAGTGAGGATGCCAACAAGTCTTTGGCAGGAAACATCGGTGCTATTGCTTCAGACTCAAAGTTCACGGCCGCGGTCGCAGCAGCCATTAGCTCGTTCGTAAACAAGGATAGCCAGACTTGGGCACAAAATGATGGGGAGAGTAGCAGTAGAAGCAGCAGCAAGTGGGTGCTCGAGTCTCTCTCCAACGACACTAAAGATTTAAGCTGAAGTGATTTGCAACTTGTTTCGTCCTTCATGTCTCCAGTTTCCTTCCTCTTATTCCTATGTCGAGGAAAACAGTTTTGGGGAAACCCTACATGCTTCCCTTGTCAACAAATTCGGCATTGTTCACTGATCATGCATGATAGATACACTGTTAATGATTTGAATGATACAAGCAACCAGATAAATGTGCGCTTTGTCATCACGAGGGTTTTCTTCTTGAGTTCTGATAATAAACAGTGTAAACAACATCTTGTGACAGTTCTAAGTTTTCTACTTGTATTGGTTCCATGAGGAAATCACCATTTGCGTTATGTTTATGATGCAGTAGACAATTAGCACCAAGCATACTAAAAGATCATCTCACAAGCATGCAAGCTTGGGGTAGATGCAGAAATTTCTTCCGAACCCATGAGTTGCCAAGTGCCAGTTCACAGAGAAAGTTTATGCCATCAAGAAACAAAATTTGACCAAGTTAAAGCTATCTGCCGATTGGTCACCAATGTTGTTCGAGTCCACTTTTACCTCTGTATTTCTTGTAGCATGATTTCTTCTTACAGAACATATATTTTAGAAACAAATACTTAATTTCTTTTATCATGAAGCGAAGAACAATCCAATGCGAATAGCAGTATAATCTTGATCGATCATATCATAAAATAGCAAAATAATCGGACTCTTCTTTGGTGGAATTTAAATCGAAGCCTGCACGTCGCATCGAAATCTGAATAATGTATCAATCATTAAGAATGTTTTTCCCCGACATTTTACATCACATCTTGTAATTATGCCTTCGTTGCACTCCCAAGTCGAATATTCTTGGTGATCAATTAGTTTCTTATGTTCATATCCGTGTAAGGCTTCCACTGGTCAAAAGTATTTTTTTCATCACGAGAATAGTACGACCGAATAAGAAGGGCTCGTCAACCCACTTTGGCGTATTCAGTTTCGTCCTTGTAAGGCTGGATTGCTTAACAAGAATGAGTGATTGGCGAAGTCATCCCATGGAGGTGACTGACTTTTTGGAAACAGGAGTCCAACTTGTCATTCCAAGTCAACGCCAAACCATGAATAATCGTAGAAAAATACTGTGTGGCTGTGATGGAGTGGCACGTGGATATTGTTCACCAAAGGACAAAGTCCAATGTGAGAGGGAGAAAATTAGCTACCGTGAGCTTTCACCAGCCTTGAATTGAATATTACGCATTGTTAGAGCAGGGAAGAAAGATTGATCTTTCTACCGAGCGATTTATGTCAGTGACAAGATTAAGAATCATGTTTTTTTTTCTTTCTTCCTACTATGAGGCTGTTGCTATCTCAAAATGATGGGGGAAGAAAAAAAAAAAAAGACGGGAAGAGATGCAGAAAATTCAAGCTGAATCTTATTCTACAGTTCTTGCGCGGCTATTTAATAGGAGAAACACTCTTACAGGGTTGTGAATGTGATTAGAAACATCTTTTATGACCCAGACATGCTTGTTTCTCGTGTTTCCGGGGAAGAAAATAGATCTGATGTATAGTTTAATTATGCTATGTTTTGCAATAAGAAAGACTCGTGTTTCAGGCGACTACTCACTCACCCTGTCAGATTTTACCTCCAACGAATAAATGATTCTGTTCCAAAGAAAAGAAATGTAGGATTTTACAAACACATAATAGCTGCTATTGTTTCTTTTTTATATTCATGGAAAATATATTGAAAAAAAAAAAGGAAAATAGAGATGTTTGTGATGCTAGGCTCACCGTAGTCTGATTCCGTGCCACTTCCTCCACAGTCACTGAATATTTAGAAGATATTATTTGGAAATAGATCACGATTCGTATAATATCACGAGACATAATAGTACACAACAAATACAAGACTCTACTCGAATTACTCTGACGTCCTCATCTGAGTAGGGAAACAAGAAGGAATACGGCAATTGTAAATTTCGGGTGCTCGAGAAGGAAGGAGCTACTGGAAGTGAGGAATATGCTAGGAGGCAGAGGACCATGGCATCAATCTCCAAGTTCTTCTTAAAGGTAGTCATCCACAACTGTGTATTACCCTTGAAGCTCTCCAATTCTCACATCATGAGCTTAGCCCCACCCCATATAACATTCTGATGGAAATTGGCTCTGCATGATAATCGCAGTGAATCATGCCCGCTCTTATTGAGGCTGTATTGCTTTTGTTCTGCTTACTTGTTTTGCCATTGATCCTGGAAGAAAATTTTGCCATGATATCAAATTCCACAAAGGAACACAAAACCATTAGCGATAATCTTCTTTTCCAAAAACAGCTGTCTCATGACGAACTAACAGATGAAATAATAAATACATAGAACAGAGATTATGTTGAAGTCGGGAAATAGATACAACCTCATTGTGGCGTGATCAAATGTAAAGCCGTTGCTAGTAGAAGACATGTCCCCTAATCAAAGTTTGACATCATTTGACTCCAAGGATTCTGCTTGCAGTTTTAAAAAAATAACTTAGTCCAGATAGTTCAATGTAATAAACTACTAGCACAAAACAAAAGAAAAGAAAAAGAAAATTCACATAACAGAAATATGTTTGCAACAAAAACTGAACTTTTACTCGATTGCAGTTAACTTACCTTGGTCAAGGAGAAATGCTTGCTGCATTATGCACAATGAATGTCACTGAAGTTCCAGATCCAAGATGCATAACAAAAGGCGAATGTCCGGCTTACTGGATCCTATAAATAAAATCTAGGATAGAGTTCCGATTGGAACCTCCATTGAAGCGCAAGTGTTTCTTTGTAAAGATGTTGAAAAGATAAAGCAGATTGCAGACTAGCGACTCGATGGGGAATAATCTCAGCTATAAATGAAAATCTATCAGAAAATAATAAATAAGACTAATCTGAGTCATACTTTGTGTATTCCTAATATGCTAATTCACATAGGATGATGGATTGCAGCTGACTTCAGATGCTATTCAGGGAAAATGAGATTGCTACGTTTCCATTAAAGTACGAAACTTGTAAGATAGCCAAAAGGCAACTTATGTTAGTAGAAGTAATCCCGTAAGGTGAAATATTAACCAGCACATAGCACCTTTACACCTTCAAAGAGAGAGGGTAATTATACATATCCACCAATTATATAAATAAAATGCAATCATCATCATAGGTTAGCAGGAAGTGGGATACTTTAGATAAATGCAGTCGTCATCATAAGTTAATGATCAGGAAAGTGAGATACTTCAGATACTGGATTTTTACATAATTACTTGTTCATGTGTGCATCCTGTGCATTGGATCTTCAATGAACAGACTTCTTTTCAATGAAAAGTTGTTTATTAAATCTGTACAAATGCCTTATCACCTTCTCTAGCAATTTTCAGCAACACTACGATTAACTTGAACTCTATCTCAAACAACGGTTGCTTGGGAATGATACTCTGCTGAATCAATCATAAGGCTTGTCGCCCTTCCAACATTCCAAAGGCACAAAAAGAGAAAAAAAAACAATTGCAAAGTAAGCTCGTGTGAAAAATATGATTAAATTTTGTTTATGTTCACTCAAGCTTTCTCCTCAAGCAATTTTGCATTTCTCTAAAACCATAGCCAATTCATAAGCCCCAAAACCCTACGTTTATCAGTGAAGGAACTTCTAGATGGTCACGCTCATAATACTAAGATTGCTACAACCCGCGAAACTATGATATGATATATATTCTTAATGCTTTTTAATCCTATATCAGATGACAAGAAATCAAGTTTGCTAAAATTGGAGACCTGGTCTCGAACATGTGATTTGGGACAATATCAATAAAAAGTAATTAAAAGTAAAAAAGACAATTTATCAGACATTCACACTCTAGAGTCCATTCATGAGCTACTAGACATATATACTCATATTTAAATTTACCATTTTTGAAGGAACTCATGAGGATAGCAAGCAATCCAGTTCATGAAAATTGGAGACCTGGTCGCAAACTTGTAATTGGGGCACTATCAATAAACAGTAATTAAAAGTAAATAAAACTTTTTATCAAACATTGGCACTCTGGAATCCATTTATGAGCTACTAGACATATATCCATATTTAAATTTAACATTTTTGAAGGAACTCATGAGGACCACAGAGAGCTCACTGATACTGAACAATTTCCAAAGAGAGAAAGCAAGATGACGTTACAACATAGTTTCATATTTAACAAAAAATTAATTGTTAGCGGCTTTAAATTATAATAACATTTAATGGATGTCATTCTTCAGAGTAGTAGACAAATTCACCATGGTTAATGTTAGTTGAATATTTATATAAGATTGATATTGTCAGAATAGAGATAGCATTGATTAGATTGGGACACTCACTCATTCTATGGTGTAATAATTTCATTTTCCTTTTAGATCCACTTCTTTAGAAAAAGAAATTTAAAGGGAAGAATCATGCCACACTCATACACCATTGGAGATCCACATAACACTAGATTTTGTTTCAACCTGAAAGTTAACGTGAACAGATCAATCTGGTTTATCATTAAGTTGCAAGGACTTGAAGATGGTACCGGTGGTATCGATCAGAGATGTCGCGGCACTGACTTGCAGATGGCCTCGACTGAGAGGTGCTTACAAGAAGGTGACGGAGGAGGCACCGATATGACCAGGGCGGCTGCTGCCGTCCCGACTCTGGCTAACTAATTGGGGAAGCAGGAGACGGAGGGAGACTTGACGGTGAACTCCAAGGTGTCATCCAAGTAGGCGGTGATAGTGACGGCAGTGGCGTGTCCAGCTTGTACTCCTGGGAGCGCGCGTTGAAGTCCTTGTAGAAAACCATCAGGTTGAGCCGGTCGTTTCCGAGGGCGAGGACGGCGCCACCGGCAGGCACGATGAGGCCGATGGAAGCGGCGAGTTTCGGCGGCGTGGATCATCGCGGCCATGGAAGAATGATGGACCCCGCCTTTCCTTTCCAAGTCTGTTATTGGGCCGGCCATGAAGCCCAACTTCACATAGCCCGTGACACTATTTGGGTTCACTAGCCTATTCTATTTTTGGCGGTTTTGCATATATATATATATATATATATATGATTGAATTGGACATCAGAAAACATAAAAGAAATCTCCTTAGAATATCATGAGACAGTGAATCTCAAATATCACCAATCATCATATATAAAGATCCATAATTATGAATGTATTCATCAACTATTTGGTTATAGAAGTGTCTAATCCTATTTATCGTAGGATTAAAAATAAAAACAAAGTAAAGGTTGCAGGCAGAAGTCAGGTTGTCAAATAGATGAAATGTTTTTGTTTTTGTTGAAATCAATATGAGAATAATGATTTAAAAAATAATAATCTTGTTCTTCATTTTAAACTTTCCTATTCTTGTGAGTGAACCTTATAGTTATGCTTTCATCAGCAAAATGACTGGTTAAGGTTAGACCCGAAGGTGGCGATGGATCCTAAATGTTTGGATGTAAGTCTCCCTCACCACCCATCTTGACAAGAAACAGCAACAGCAAAAAGAATCTTTTCCGACCTTAATTGACCTCTCATTCCATCATTTTCCTCGGAGTTTGTGATGCTCAAATAACTTGGACTTGCATGACACAGAGAAGCAAGAGTGGGGATAACACCAATCTTTCTCTGCAACTGAGACTCCACGAGAAGTACGTATAATAGCTTTTAAGCAGTATAAATAGTGCCCTCGGTAACTACATACAGTAATTAGTAGCTTTCAGTGCTGAGGAGCCGCTTGAGCTCGAAACATTATTTTTCTGCTAACTCCATGGCCCAAAACATCTCGGCATCTATGACAACAGCAAAGAGTCAAGATGCGTGTCCACTTGTTGTGTGTGTGTGTGAGAGAGAGAGAGAGAGAGAGAGAGGTTATCCATCTCTCATCTTAAATTACTCGTCCTTTAAAGATGGAACCAAATAAGAAAGAATGCAATATCTAAAACAAGATGCATAGAGAAACCTGTGGAACAGAAGTAAAAAGTAGGCGTTCTTTAGGTCCGAACTTATAGTTTATTACTCCTCTGAAGATTATGATGAACATCATAAAGTCTCCATACTTTTTAACTCCATTCCTCTCCTCACCACCTTTCTTTCTCTCTCTTCCATTATGTATGATCTCGACCTGTCTGGATCTCCTTTACGCATGACGTTCTAACAGGACTACACCATTGAATTCGGCCGCCCACCCAATATACCAAATCCCACCTCTCTTTTGGTAAAGCACCGGAATCTTTCTTTTCTCCTACTTTTTCTCCCCGCTCCTTGCGCACACACGCACATATCGCTGCTACATGTGCTGTCTTGCAACGATCATCCTCCGCAACTCTTAAGAACGATGGAAGTCAATGTAGTGCATTAAAGTGTCTCTCCTCCTCATCTTACTCGTGTTACAACTCCATCTCACACTTGGCAATACACTGCATTTAATTCCATCCACGAGGAGTGCCCATGGCAAAGGTGAAGGAATATAAGCCCAAAAGTGAAGAAAACTACAGCAAGTCGGTGTCGATGTCAATGTGTATGTTTCTTTTCCTCTAACGACTACAAGACCAGTTAATGACTGGCATACAATACCATACAATTCAGATGCCGGCTAATGACTGTTAACACCTCTCATCCAGGATCCATTACGATAAATAAAAAATATATATCAAATAAAATTTCGAATCCTTGAATCATCGTATGAAAGGTAAGCATGAGTTATCAATTCCCAACTCACATAAAATGATAGGATGAGAAAAATGTAAATAAATACTCCTTTTTTCTTTTGTTCTTTTAACGATCTGATCACTTGCTTGATATCTAAAATGAAAACCAACTGCTATGTTTAACAACAGGTGATGAAATCCAATTTAAAATTCTTTTGTTAAATTATATGTTAATTCTTTTGGTAAATTATAATATTTTTTATTTAATCAAATCAATTACAGTATTTTTGGACAGTTTGAATAATTTTTATTACTAAATTGAAAGCACTGTGACCATATTCAAAGAATACCGTAATTTTATTCAAATTCTCACAAACCTAAATTATTAATCTTATTATATGTATTAAAATTTTATAAAATATATTTGAGAGTTTTTAAATGATTTTTTATAGAAATTAAGAATATTTTGATATATTTCAAAATAAAGGATCACAAATCCTTTTTTGTATAACCCTAAATTTAGGTCTATAATTATTTGAAAATATTATTATACTTGTTTTCATTAATTGAAATTTAAAAATAATAAAAAGGATGCATTTATAATTACGATGTATTTGATTGGATCTATAATGTTTTTATAAATGAAGTAGAAGAATATAATTCTAATCATAAATAATATAATTGAGTTTCAATTAATTGAAATCCTCACTAACCATAACAATCAACTTTTACTATAAGTATTGGCTTATTAGAAAATAATTTATATATAAATTTCAACGATTTTTAAATAAAATTGTGAAGGTTTTGATGTATTTTCAAATAAAACATGGCAAAAGCTCTAATTTTTCACACTTTATCTTGAATTTATGTATAAGTATTTTAGGAAATATTATAACATTTATGAAATAATGATAATTAAAGAGAATAAGTTATTATTTAATTACATTATCTTTTAATGGAGTCATGTGTTTACTATACTAAAAAAATAAAAACTAAAAATATTATAGCCTTATTAAAAAACACTATAAAACTTGGCCAGCTTAGCCGAGCTTAATTTACAATGAAATCACCTTCTCATAGTATTTTAGTTATTTTATCGAGTGAAGGATCCTTGATAACTATATAAATGAGGGGCAATGACACAAAATATTCAAAATCTAAGGCATTTTCTAAAGAATGATCATAATATATTTAAGTATTATCTTATATTTTATATCAATATTTATCTTATACCTATTATATTCTTTATACTTATTTTGTATGATTTATGGTAGAGCAGACTTTGGTTATTGAAGCTGGAGGTTGATTCAGATTCAATGTTTTTCTTCTTCGAACCGGTCTCAAAATGAAACTCTTCGAATTACTTGTCCAAACATTGCAAAACTACATCGGGGCTATTCTTAATAATGCTCTTCCAATATTTAAGTCAATAATATGGTTATATAAGTAGGACAAGTCGAACTAAGATTATTTTGTGTGTAGATACACTTGTGTGTTCCTTTTTTATAGTGAACGTTTGAGACCATTATGCTTGCTCATTATACAATTCATATAGTAATAGGGTATAAAAATTAGTTATAATCATTATCCACGAACACTTAGTCATTATGCCCACTCATTATATTATCTATGTAGTCATGGGGCCATGACGATTAGCCATACTCATTTTTTGATTAGCATTTACTATACGCTGCGACATAATGCTATTGTGGTGATAGATGATTTTCTAGGTGGCTTAACCATGATGATCATGTGGAGCTTATTGTTGGTCTAATATGGGAAGTCGTTATGTTCTTTACATAGAGCCGAGGTACCAAAAACATAGTTGTCGTGTTAATGAATGACATAGATAAGATTGTTATATCATTTTTACTATAACACATATTCCCTACTTCTCAAGATAAGGAGCATAGTGGAAACTAGTTAAGAAGTACTACATGGTTGACATTTATCATTGGTGCTATGGACAATGGGATGCCTGACTTAACAAACGCTAACATGATACATAATAGGTCGATTGGACGTGGTGGCATACAATGAGATGATATGATCAAGTGCGGTGATGCACAGAGGGCTGGTGAGACTAGCTGAGGTGGCACAAAATGGGTTACTACACTTGGGTATGGTGGCATAGAATAGGTTGAAAAGGCCGAGCACGATGGCTCATAAAGGGCCAGTAAAGCTAGGTGTGGTGGTGTAGTAGACTGATATAGTTGGGCAAGATAGTGCATAAAGACTAGTAAGGTTAGGTTGGGTCAATAGTGCAATGACCCAATAAGGTCAAGCATAGTGATGCACAAAGGGCTGATAAGGTTAGATACAATGGAGCAATAGATCAATAAGCCCAAGCGCAACAACGTATAATTGACATGAGAATGTATTGCGATCACCTCCTCTATTGATGAGCAAGAGAATCCAGGTAGATCCGGACATGATCTAATAACTGATCATGTATTATATCTGCCTGCAACGAGGGGGATATGGCAAAATTATCACTCACTATATAGTCATTATGTAGATTATGACGGATTTGATATGATCTCCTTGACAATCCAAATGACCATTTCATCGTTGCGATAGCACTACATGTCTCAAAGTGTGATGTATGACACTGCATATCCATGAACGAGCAATTGGGTAGAGAGAACACCACCTTCAGCCCCTATAAATAGTGGGTTGCAACAATAATTGCTCCTCACCTCTATTTTGCAACTTGGATACTCTCGAACAATAATCTTGGAGCCACTCAAAGAACAACTTAAGGTCTACAATGTCATCCTCAACTTCCCCCTCTGACACTTAGGACTTAAATAAGTCATCGATCATGTCACCACCCTTAGTATCGATGATAGATACTTTAACCTCAAAAGGAGTCGAGTTATTGTACCAATGGAGGCTACTCCTCGGAGGTGAATCCATCTTGCAGTGTGGATTCGCCAACTATGGTAAAATCCTTTAACTCAGACTTAGTAGTGTCGACCTTTGACCTAGAGAAGCTTCGAGAGGTGTAGCATATACAGATTAAGTTTGAGTTAATGCTTGCTCGATTAGTGATCTACCATATGTATTCCATCATATGTTCTACACAAACACAAACACACTGAAGGTAGTGCTTTGCTTTCACTTTCACCCGTTTCTTATCGAGGCTTTTAACTTTTGAAAGTTCTCTCCTATATAGATAGTGTCGAATTCATGACACTTACTCATGACATTTTTCTAGGAGTGTGTAAGCACTCGTATATCCCCGACGTTGACCCTCTTATTAGCCTACTATAAACTATGCTTTAGGGGGTCAGTATATTTCCTCTCCACCTAACCCGACTATCAAGTTAAGGATGTTATAACCTCTTGTAAGAATTAGAAGAGGAGATACTTTTTTGTCTCTTTGAGGAACAGGTGGCCAATCAACTTGGATTGGTTCAACCGAAAGTTTTCCAATGTCACCCTAAGATTGCATGAGTCAAAAAAAGATCAATTTCGTTGGTCTCTAGCCCTATCCTTTAGATGAGCATGTAGTGGCTCGTTAATGCAGGCCTAAGTTCGGTTTTTCAGGGTAAGAAATTGGAGTTTTATTTTTAAGGACATATTCAAGTTAGGTAAATTTTGACTCATCCTTCAAAGATATGGATCTTTAAGGGAGCATTTTGTAGTACAATGCCCATCACCAAGGTAAGCAAATGAAGAGTGTCATCTCTCAACTCGAGATGGCTTGAGTCCATTAAGAGGAAGAGGTCGATGGGGAGTAATGCTGATCTCCATTACTCGGTGGGGAGTAAGGGAGGGAGTCATCGAGCCCCCATGCTGAGTAGAAATGCCCATTAGCTCCTCCTCCTCCTCTAAGTTAATAAAGTTACGTAGAGGAAATGTATCACTCAACAGGCTCCTCCATAAGATCCAACTCCCCTTATTCGAGGGATCAAAGGGTAGAATCACAACGGACCAAGACTTATGGGCCCATGCACCAGCAATAAAAGTATCATCCTGCCCCTTGTTCTTCCTTGGGAGATTCAAGAGTGGGACCGTTGGCCATCCCTTATGACCGACTATCCTCATCAATGATGGGAATCCTATTGATATAGTGGAATTCCTATTATTGTGAGTTGACGATAGGATGGTCGATATAAGAAGGAGACATCTGCATCCCAACCAAAATATGATGAGTTTTAATTAGCCATGGGAGGTTTTGAGGGAGGCCACATCTTGAAATCTGTGCCTCATACACCTAGCCCTAGACAAGGGCTTCTACTTGAGGCCTATTGAAAATCTTCTTTCAAGTACGTATAAGCATTTGGTTATGGTGAGTGTCAGACTCTTTATAGATAATCTTTATAGTTAAAAATATCTCTTAACTTGTCGTTTCACCTTACAGCACTAGTAGCTTATGATGTTAATATTCGATTGAGACTAGGATTCTTTGATTACTATTAGTCATCTCCTCTAGGAAGTCAAAGCTTTGAAAAAATGAGCAAGATGATGGAAATTTTGATTTAGACGGATAAATCTAAATTTTTGCATGTATTAGATTAAAAGATTGACATAATATAATAAAAATTATTTTATTTTTCTTGATCAGCAAAATCCATGGCATGCGGTAGTTGAGAAATTTCAATAGGAGAATAAGTCAACCTAGCTCCAAGCATGAGTCAATGAGTTAGAGTAGGAGGCTTCGACAAAAGAGTCGATGATAATGCTTTGGCAAAAGGTGGACTCCTTGAGGTGGGCAGTCAAAGTAGCAAAGGTGAAAATGGGCATGGAGTACTAGAAGACCTTAAGAGCTGAAGATGGCATTGATCACCTTGGGATAGAGAGGTTGGCTCTCAAGATGGAGGTGGGCAACTTCCGACGTGCCGATGTAATGTTGATATGATAGCAAGAGGAGGTCGAGAAGTATAATCAAATAAAGGATTAACTAGGCTGGGACACAACTCCTTTGCCTTTGGTTGTGAATTTACGTTCTCACAAGCTAGGTATGACCACCTAGCTTTAGTTCTTCTTGAAGACTCCATTGTGGGGTGCCCCATATCATGATTGGGTCTGATGACATCGATGACTGAAGCAAGACATCCTTCTACCCTGAGGATGGAGAGGTTGAGATTGGTGACAAAGTTAAGGGGACATTGATAATTGGTGATCTTATGGAAGAGGCTTTGCCCAAAGTCTAAAAGTTGACCTAGCTTAGCTATTGGTTCCAAACTCAGTTTTAAAGGAAGACATTGTTGAAAACTTAAAAGGGTAGCTACGTCGACTTATTCCTATTGTCCTTTTACTCTTTTTTTTTTCAAGTCAAGAAGTTCATTTTGATATTTAAGAACTCCCAAGGATAATGTAAATACTTCTTTTATATATATATATATATATATATATATATATATTCAAGTTAAAAATGTCTTTACAAATTTTTACTACAATTGTCGAAAAAGTTACAAAGTTTCCCTGAGACACGTTACGTTGGTCATCTCTCCTTTTAGCACCAATATGTTAAAAGAGATTTTAGTTGTTTGAGCTGAAAGTTAATTTAGATATACCCTTATTCTTCTGGTTGGTCTTTAAGTAACATTCTCGAAGTTAAATGTTTGAACCCTACAAAACTATGTTGGGAGTGTTTCAGTCAATATTCCCTCAATGCTTAAGTCAGTAATCTAACTGGATAAGACGAAGTAAGATTGTTTTATATATATTGACATATTTTTATACCTCCTTTTTATAGTGGGTATTTGGGACCATTGTGCTCTCTCGTTACATAGTTTATGTAGTAATAAGTGCATAATAATCGGTCATAACCATCATCCACTAACGTCGAGCTATTATACCCTCTCATTACACTATCTATATAGTAATGGGAGCATGACAATCCATCATGCTCGTTCTCCCGTTGACATTTATTGTACGCTATCATGTAATACTAACATAGTGATGGATGACCATCTAAGTGGCTTGGCCATGATAACTATATATAGCTTATCATTTGAACATATGGATCTTATTGGTCAAACATATGAAGGAGAATAGTTGTATCCTTTATGTGGAGCCGAGATGCCAAAAAAATATAGCTATTATGTCGATAGATGGCATGATAACCACATCATTTTTATCATAATACTTATGATAACTAATTATTTATTTAAATTTTCTATCTAGGTTAATAATTTTATACTAGTTATCACATTTATAAATATATCTTGTTTCTTATGTTATTTATTATCATTTTTATCAAATATGTTATTTTATATTTCTTCTTAAGTGAAGTACATAATTTTATATTATTTTTATGTGCCTGATCATTTTGTAACACATAATTTGTAATATTTTTTATGTTTTTAATTTCGTTATTTTTATACAACTATTATATCAAACTATGATATATTTGTTTCTTCAATATTTTGAAAATTTTATATAAAGCATTAAATTTGTTGCCAAATTCTAACATTTGAGAATGTATTAAAATGGCAGGTATTTCATATGAGAAAAATGGAAGGAGAAAATATAAGAAGGTACTTAATGATTGACCCGTCCATAGATAGTGCTCGGTCTATCAAAGGCTTCCAACTACAGTAAACTAAGTAAGAACTGCTTCAATTAGAACATGACAAAGTTATTTATTAAGTTCCATTTTTGTTGAATTAATTAAAACTGCAGGCTCGTAAGATAAGGAAGAAGGTGGTAGGAAGTGTAGGAACGATTGCCTCATCCATCGGTGTTCGTACGATCACCGACTCATCTGTCATTAATTGTGAATCTGTCCAATTAAAATATGACATATTAGGAATCAAATTACGATGTTTTAGAATGGATTAGAGTTATCGTAAAATCCTGGGATCAGAATTTAGTATTTATCACTCGTCAAAATCATGTATTTTATTGAGAAAAGGAAAAGATAAACAATCCCTTGGCCAAATCTGTGGATATCCACCCATTCCCCACCTATCCCTTCGAATCCATAGTGTGTTTTCTCGCTGTGCATGCATCTTTCCCTACCTCTTCTTTTTTGGGCCTTCCTCCTTTCCCCCCTCCCCCCACCACCTTCTCGTCCCCCTTTGTTCTCCTCCTCCTTTTGTTGGATAGTACTTTTGTTCTGTAGCGGTCCTCTTATGATAATAGCCTTCGGGATAGATTCCGGATGGTGAAGACCCTTTTAAATAGAGGACGAGGCCAGGTGACCCGTTTCAACTCAGAGAGGAGGACAGATCACCGGTTTAGGTTGTGAGGGAGCGGACTGATATGGAGGGAGAGTGCAAGAGGAGAGGAGAAGGACAAGTGGAGATAGGGGTGATGATGGAGGCGGTGCACAAGGTGGAGGCGGCGCCACCGCAGAGCACGGTGGACAAGATGAAGTTGCGGCTCAAGGAGACCTTCTTCCCCGACGACCCATTCCGCCGGTTCAAAGGGCAACCACCGAGGCGGAAATGGGTGCTGGGAGCGCAGTACCTCTTCCCCATTCTGGACTGGGCGCCCAACTACAGCCTCTCCTTCTTCAAGTCCGACCTCGTGGCCGGGCTCACCATTGCCAGCTTAGCCATCCCGCAGGCAACATGCCCACTCCCTCCTATATCTATCTCTCATCTTTCTTTTTCCGTGTTGGAAGATGATGTTAACTGATATCCTTCAGGGTATAAGCTACGCCAAGCTCGCTAATCTGCCTCCCATCATCGGGCTCTGTGAGTCTCTCGGACTGCATGAATACATGTGTTGTAGGTTTCGCATGCATGCTAAATGTGTACACCTCAAATATGACTACAGATTCGAGCTTCGTGCCGCCTCTCGTGTACTCGGTGTTGGGGAGCTCGAGGGATCTCGCAGTCGGTCCGGTGTCCATTGCATCGCTGATAATGGGGTCGATGCTGAGGCAAGCGGTGAACCCGAATACCGATCCCTTTCTCTTCCTTCAGCTGGCCTTCACCGCCACCTTCTTCGCGGGGCTCTTCCAAGCGTCTCTGGGGATCCTGAGGTCAGAACTCCGTTTGATCTCCATCTCCATGATCGCTGCACGATTCATTCTATAATTATGGATATTCTTGGATTGGTAAGGTTGGGATTCATCATAGACTTCTTGTCAAAGGCCACACTGGTTGGGTTCATGGCCGGCGCTGCCATTATCGTCTCTCTCCAGCAGCTCAAAAACCTACTGGGGATCGTCCATTTCACCAAAAAGATGGCTGTGGTTCCGGTGTTGAGCTCTGTTTTCCACAACACCCACGAGGTTCTCTTCCTCCTCCTCTTCCTTGTAGTTTTACTCTTTACTTCATTCAATGAACAAGGTTAAATAGCAATTATGACTCAGAAGAAGTTAAAAAGGCTTTTGTTCGTGCAGTGGTCATGGCAAACGATAGTAATGGGAATCAGCTTCCTGGCCTTCCTGCTGCTGGCGAGACACGTTGTATGTTTCCTCTTGCGCTTGTCCTGCTTGCTTTTGTCGACATGCACATGAAGAACATATACAATACGGAGGAATGATTTAGTTGTCCGTACTGTCTCTGCTGCACACATTCACGGGTTCTGCCTCTTTGCTCTTCAATCATATGTATATGTTTATACGTCTACGTAAGTAGTATATCATGGATATATATATATATATATATACATATATATATATATATATAGTAGGATAAACCCTACATCCGAAAAATATGAATCCGACCTAAAATTCTTTGATGTAGATAATTTAACGTACATGCGGTGGTGGTCAGATCAAATCAAGAATCACATGCTGCAAAATTATAGTTCTTTTGGTTTTATATTATGATTCGGAAACGAGAGAGCTTAATCGATCCACGACAAGTATAGTTTCACCCACTATCAAGATACGACATAATTGGAACAGTAATCTGCAATCCATTTTATTTAATTTTTCGTGATCATCTGTCATGTCGTGATATACCAACTTGGAGTGTGCTGACATAAGGTTGTCAATGATTGACCAATATCAAGACAGTAGATACATACAAATTGATTTGGATCTGATCCACAACTTTTCATGCTTCAGTCCATCCCACTTTACATAGACCTCACGAGATTGTTATCCCTTATATATGGACTCTCCCTCAAAAAGCTGATAGTCCGACCCACCACGATTATAGAATCAATTAAGAGTAAATTGTATGTGTTGGTATATATGTGTATGACCGCATAGGGATGCTTTATGTTGTAGAATCAAATTGAGTTGGATCTGTGGTTCTCGAATCATTACAAAACTATGTGGATTCTCTCTTGAATCCATGTGAGTTCACTCTATTTTATGTTCATGTTAAGTTGTGATTCTCAATTTGTTGTCCCTCTTCTTCAGTTCCCAAGGATTTCATGTGATGCCTCATGACATGTGCAACTCGAGAACATAGATATATATATATATCTTCTCAAATTTATATTCACCATAATAAATCATTTGATTCCCAACCTTAATATTGCCAACTGCTGCTACTTGGAATCACATAGGCAAGATTAGGTGCTTAAATTCCTTCGAATATGTGATTATGAGTTGGACATATTTTTTTTTTTTTTTGCAAATTAAAAACAAAAAAATCCAGCAACTCTGTTATTCACTGTCTCATCTTGTGACAGAATCAAGTTCAAACAATTAATTGATAGTGGATAGAGTTAAGTTTCAGTTATTAGTTCCTTAATGATAACAATAGTGCTTATGACTCTTGTTGGATCAATCTCTGTAACTAGATGCATTATTAAGATGTCACAGATCGTTGACTCATTTTGTATATTGATAGCCTGCAAATTTTGAATGCAGAGCATAAGAAGGCCAAAGCTGTTCTGGTTGTCAGTCGGAGCACCATTGGCCTCTGTTATCATTTCCACCCTTGTTGTTTTCCTGCTCAAAGCTCAGAATCATGGAATCAGCATTGTTTGTGCCACCTTTCCTCCTCTCTTCTAACTCTATGATCATGCTAATCTTATTTCTTCTATTCTCGTAAAATCTACATGTTGTATGTGCAGATTGGGAAACTGAAATGTGGGTTGAACCGCCCATCATGGGATAATTTACTTTTCGACAGTACCTACTTAGGCACTACCATGAAAACTGGAATTGTCACTGGGATCATCTCCCTTACTGTAAGCTCTCTCTTTCATCTACACAACAAGTTCACAGAGCCAATCAGTGTTATATTATTATATTTTCTTGACATCACCACCAAAAATTGGCGCTATATTTCTAAGGAAAAACCCTTCAAAATTTTCCAGTAGTTGCGTTCAATGTCGAAAATGTTCCTCAGTGTTTAGATGAAAATTATTATGCCTGACACATTTATAGTCAAAGAATTGCTTGCTAATCTCTTCTTCTTCTTCTTCTTCTCTAGGAAGGAATTGCAAGTGGAAGAACGTTTGCTTCGCTCAGGGGCTACCAAGTTGATGGGAACAAGGAAATGATGGCCATAGGGCTGATGAACATCGTGGGTTCTTGCACCTCATGCTATGTTACTACAGGTAATCTCAACACTTGCCATCTACCTCGCTGCCTCTTGAGAGATCCCAGTAGCACTTGCAAACGACTTACTCCAACTCATGAACTCTTTTAGGAGCCTTCTCCCGTTCTGCCGTGAACCACAATGCCGGATGCAAGACTGCAATGTCCAACGTAGTGATGGCTTTGACGGTGATGGTGACGCTCCTCTTCCTCATGCCATTGTTCGCCTACACCCCCAACGTTGTGCTTGCTGCTATCATCATTGCTGCAGTCATTGGCCTCATTGATGTTCCCGCCGCTTACAACATCTGGAAGCTGGATAAGGTTGACTTCCTTGTTTGCATGTCTTCCTTCCTTGGTGTCATCTTCATCTCAGTTCAGGAGGGCCTTGCGATCGCGGTAACGATCAATCATGCCTCAGTCTCTCATCTATCGTCGATGTTCTTCGCTAATATACATACATCTGTTTTCCTGTGAATATAGGTTGGTTTATCGATATTTAGAATCCTTCTCCAGACCACAAGACCTAAGGTGATTGCTCTAGGGAACATTCCAGGGACAAATATATACAGAGACCTGCATCAATACAAGGATGCTAAAAGAGTTCCTGGGTTCCTCATACTTGCTGTTGAAGCCCCCATTAACTTCTCAAACACCACATATCTAAATGAAAGGTTTGTTGTACTAATTCCTAACGATCAATGCTAATCTGTTCAAGAACATAGTCTTCGCCTCATGAGATATCATTCCCTTTGCATTATTCGTAGGATAACAAGGTGGATAGAAAATGAAAACAGCATGGAAGAGAAAGAAACAAATCTTCGATTTCTAATACTGGATTTGTCAGGTACTATTCTAATCTTTTTTTCCACTTCCCTATTCTAATATCTTTAGATGAATTTATAGGGATTGTTTTGCCTTTAAAGTTCTGCCAATCATGCAGAAGTATATCAAGTAAGATTGTCTTGTATATTAGTTTCATCCTCAAGTAGCGCATGCAACAGAATAGAATATTTCTTCTGATAGCAAGGCATGCTTTGATCAAAGCAATCATTTCTACTTCTTAAGAGAAGGCATACTTGTATACTGACCCTTGAAGATCAAATTTCAGCCGTGCCTACTGTAGACACAAGCGGAATCTCATTTCTAATTGATCTAAAGAAATCGACAGAGAAACATGGTCTTGAGGTAGTCACCAGCACAGGAACTCGTCTCTTTTCCCCTTGTAGAACATCAATACTTATGATCTCTAAAGTTCATAATGATCTGCTTACAGCTTACCCTTGTAAATCCTACGGGAGAAGTCATGGAGAAACTCCAGCGAGCAAACAAAATCCATGACTTCCTTGGCGTCAATTCCCTCCACTTGACAATCGCAGAGGCTGTGTTTTCACTCTCATCACAGAACAAGCTACAACAGCAGGAGGTCTCATCTACGTTATTCATCTGAAATGAGTACAGCTTAAACAGCTCAATAATGGACGAAGCTGTAATGTTTGCGTAGTTCATCAATTAAGGATATCAGAGTACTTGTATATTATATGTTGCCATTATATTGCGACAACATGTTCCTTTTCAGTTTCTTTGTGTCAACTTAGGTTTATGGAAAGTACATTACAAGCTTCTCTAAACAAAATTATTTGTCATCGTGTTACCTTACTGATTGTTATAGCACACCAATTAGCATGTCAATTAGATTGTGTAATCTCATAAACACCCTCGACAAGTTTTCTTGTAAACTCATTCAGGTTACAACACTGTGGTATACCAATTTCATGTATTATCTGTAAACAAAATGATTTTGTTTATGTTAGATTTTAATATAGATTGGATTTAAGCTTGAGGTTACTTATCGTTTAATTCCAAATCATTATGATGATAGAGAGTCATGAGATTGGATTTCTTTCTCTCTCTCTCTCTCTCTCTCTCTCTCTCTCTGTACATGATACTATATGATTGTATAGTATCAAAAAAATTGCATATTAGTCTCGAGAGCTTAAGAGTATTCGAATGTGGGGAAGAATGAGTGATTTGAGGGGTATGTATAGGATTTTTAATTTTTTTACCCCTAAAAAACACCTAAAACTAGTTATTATTTGGCCATTGAGAAGGACAAATATATATTTTTTTAATTTTTTTATACTTTTAAATTATAAAATGATCAAAAGATCCCTAAAAATACCATTTATATGACTGTAGGGAGGGGCATAATAAACATTTACTCCTCACCAATCAATCAAAATCATCGATTTTAGTTCTTGAACCATGAGTTTCAATTCGATTTGAAATCGATGAATCGTCGAGCTAGTTCGATTCCGATTTGAGCAAATCCTCTATGCCCTAATTTTATTATAATTCAAGAGAAAAAAATATGATGATTTCTTTAGAAAATATTTATATCTTGGTTATTTTCAAATTGATACCCCTCTTTTGTTTTTTTAAATAGTTCCCCTAATTTTTTTATAAAGTATTTTGTTCATCATAATAAAAATATTGTATATGAGCCAAATGAAATCAAAACACATTGTAAATCATTTAATATATCATATCAAAATTTAAAGGACATTGAACCGATAACAAAAATATATAAATTAGCATACAAGTTAAGAATATGGGGCTTTAAGATGTGAAAAATAACATATTAAGAAATTGAATGATATATAGTACACACGCAACACATGCAACCAAGAGATGATGCATTCACCATCACAAAACGGTGGCGTCCTGCCGAAGACAATGTTCCAAATGCAATTAATTACCAAACAAAGCCCTCATAGCCACATAAGTTATGTTGTTCTTAACTCTCTTCCAATCCCCTCAATTAGTGTTTTTTTTTAGTTACTAAAAACGTTAAGGCTTCACTGGAAAAAGCCGCCTTCAATTTAGCTGTTTTTTCCACCAAAAAAACAAAAAGACGTATGAAATCAAAACTCTGTTACTGCTTCCAAAAACATATAATCCTATATTAGACTTTGCAAAATTGGTCAATCAGTTGGCGTACTTTGTTTCTTTAATTTAGTTATTATTTAATAAAATATATATTTTCTAAAAAGGATAAAAAGAAAACGTTCGCATCACAAATTGATGATAGAAAAAGCGAGTGCACCTGAGTCAGCTCGGACGATGACGCCGCACCGAGTCGCGAGTGGGCGATGATGTCTCATGGTTCAACATCATGACATTCTCAGATCATCATGACATTCCAAAAATACCCCTACTGGGGCCCACAATATATCTAAAAGGACCCCCCATTAAATGGTCGTGACACGCTCGTGTCTAAGGAATGCTGGTTTGCACGACCCACACGGTGGGTTTCCTTATTGTTTCTCATATATAGATTATATATATATATATATATATATATATATATATATATATATATATATATATATATATATATGTATATCAACTTTTGAGGGGTGTAAGTACATGCATTATTAACATATACTTTGACGACAATAAATAATCATCATAAATGCACATACATCTTTGTCGTTTTCTTCCACCTTCCTCACTCGCGCTTGCATTTGTTCCCCTTTCTTTTGCCATTCAACAACTCTTCCCCCTCTGACGAAAACCCGTAACAGACCACTCCATTCCTTCACTGTCATCTCCGCAATCTCCGTTGGCCAACGCGACAGAGAGGATTGAGAACGCCGCCACGACCGCCGTCGGATGGCCCCCAAGCTTGAATCCTTCCACTACAACTTTGAGCAGCGGTGCAAGGAACGACTCCTCTCCTCCACCATCCTCTACGACGAACCTTACCCCCGGCAGCGTGGCTGCTTCCACAGCCTCGCCGACGGGGCCGCAGCCGCGTGGGCTTGCCTCTGCGGGCTGGCCGTCGAGGGCTGGGAGTTCGGTCGGTCGGACCCCCGTAAGGTCGTGTTCGCCGCCAAGATGGGCCTGGCCCTCACCATCATTTCCCTCCTCATCTTCCTGAGGGTGACCTTCCATGACCTCTCCAAGCACTCCGTCTGGGCTATCCTCACCGTTGTCGTCGTCTTCGAGTTCAGCATAGGTGGGTGCGGTGACCAATGATCGATCATACCTCCATGTCGTCGTCGTTTCTCTCTATAACTTTGTTTCATGCATTAAGGTGCAGGAAGAATGTTCGAGTCGCTGTTTGAATGTCTATCTGTGCTTTGAAAAATGAATGCCCTTTTTTCATATCTAATTTTAGCTTGTTTCATGGTTTGTCTGGATGTATGGGAGGAGATTGTGGAGGTTTCTTTACATTGATCAACATCTCAATTAGTCCTTTTTATTCTCAGTTTTCATTAGATTTGTTACAAGAATCCTTAGTTTGTAAATGGATTTATATTGGCCATCTCATCATGTTAAACCGAGCCGATCTTACAGTTTTAACATTTTCTAGAGAAAATGTGGAAAATGATTTTGCTGTTGCGGTTCTCAAAGATACAAGTCATAAGTTAAATTTTGTTTCTTTCTGAGAATTCTGATGTGAGCACATCACTTGGCCATCAAAGAATGTTCTCCATGTTTTCTTCAACTTCTTAATCTGGTGCATGCTTAATTCAGTCTCAGTACCCAAGTCTGCATCATGCAGGTGCCACACTAAGCAAAGGGCTTAATCGGGGTTTAGGAACACTATTTTCTGGAGGACTTGCTCTAGGAGTTGCAGAAATAGCAACCCTGACCGGAGATTGGGAGGAAGTACTTGTAATTATTAGTATCTTTGTTGTTGGTGAGATACTAAACAATTGTGACTTGCTTTCTTCCTCAAGTTATTTGAACTAGATGGTACTAATTTTTTGCTTCTTTCATTTTTAATGAATTGCAATGCCAGGATTTTTTGCAAGCTTTATAAAGCTCTACCCGACGATGCAGCCTTATGAATATGGCTTTCGAGTTTTCTTGCTCACATTTTGTTACGTTGTGGTGTCCGGATATAGGACAAGGGCATTTATGGAGACTGCAGTCAGTCGGTTTATACTAATTGCGCTTGGTGCAGGCATTGGGTTGGGAGTAAATATTTGCATTTATCCAATCTGGGCAGGAGAGGATTTGCACAACCTAGTAACAAAGAACTTCACTGGTCTAGCCAAGTCTTTGGAAGGTATAAATTGATTCTATCGATATGCAAAATGGTGCTTGAACTTCCCATTAAACCATTCAAAATTTTGAAATTACACTATGATTAACAATAAATATACTTCAGTTGGAAGTTACATATCTGTACTCTCATATTGTTACAACCAGAACACTTGTCAGCTGATCTTATTGTCATAATCCTTGTAGGTTGTGTCAATGGATACCTTCAGTGCGTTGAATATGAAAGGGTTCCTTCAAAAATTCTTACATACCAAGCTTATGATGATCCTTTGTACAGTGGGTACAGGTCTGCTGTTCAATCAACAATTCAAGAAGATGCACTTGTAAATATCTTTTTGAACTGCAATTCTTTCATGAAATATGCCATTGATAGAAATGGAAGATGTTAAGTATTTTATTTTCAATGTCTCTTCACAGTTAAGTTTCGCTATCTGGGAGCCACCACATGGTCCTTATAAAATGTGGAATTATCCTTGGAAGAACTATATCAGAGTTAGTGGTGCGCTCAGGCACTGCGCCTTCATGGTTATGGCTTTGCATGGATGTATACTTTCAGAGATTCAGGTGGGATGCTTTTCTTTTGTTACGTTTTCTAGCGGTGGTATTGCTTTACTATATCTTATCTTCTTGAAGATCCTGTTTCAGTTTATTGTGGCAATATTATTTGTTTCTATCAGTTGAATCTGGTAAAAGTAGGATTGCCACCAAGTTTTGCCTTTATTGGCTCCTACAGTGCAGTAAGTCAGTAAATTTTAACCAAAATTGGACTAGGATAGCATTGAGATGATTTTGAAAATCATACTTGTATACAGCCTAAGTCAAAAAGGACTATAAATATGACAGGAGAAGAAGACAATAGTTTAGGGTATGATTTTTCTATTTTTTTTCGTAATGCAAAACTAATTTTCTTCATTAGTTTTAGTTTCAGTATATATCTTAGTTAGCCTATATACTTCTATGCTGAGTCTATTTCATATTTAATAGATCTATTGTGGACAGAGTATAGCTGTATAGGTCAGGTAAAGTTTAGCAAATAGAAGCCACGTTCGGAGAAATCTAGATATCTTTTTTGTTTGAACTTGGAGAATTATGAAATTACCATAAAGAGCAAATTTTCTCCAACAGACCTCCTAGCTATATATCCATGGGCGGATGTAACTCAAAGAGCTGATGTTTGAACTTTAGAAATTATGTAATAAAGTGTGATTAGATTAGTAGCTTGATCTTTAGTTGATAGTTTGTGTGGTCCTTTTTTTGTTTTCAATTGGAGGAAACCTTCATAGGACATAGGAGTATCAAGAAACAGAACGAAACAAGAGAATATTATGTGTAATACCACAGTTTTTTTAGGGCGAAAAAAAATCACATCATTTTCTCAAGTCACATTTAAGGTTGGTATAATCACACTATCAGCTATCAGCTAATGCATCACACACAAATCCCTTACTCTGATTTTTTGTCACTGCTAAATTAACTGCTTCCAATCTTATTATACTGATCTAGCTTTATATATGATTTAAGAGTACTCACGAAAAGAAAAAAAGAGAAAGAAAAACTTAATATAGTTCAATTTGGGACTTTGCCAACCCCTATAGAACATCAGAATTAATTCGAATGTATATACTGCTGACTTTAAAACTCCCATAATTTAATATATAAGTTAAGTTTTTATTTTATTGGTATGCAACATATGCCCAAACAACACTGATTATAATATGTGAAAATGTCAAAAGAAAAGAAACCTACATATTTGATTTTATAAAATAGGATTTTGACATTATTGTTGCTCCTGAATTAAGTTATTTGTTTAAAACCTAGTAAATAAGAATGTTATTAGTGCTTTTCCTTACAATTTTTTTCTTTTATTCTTTTATTCATACTTTTATATTGTTGTTTGCTATCCGTTACCAAGACACAATCTAGTTTTCTCTGTTACCATGCCTATTACCTTTAATTGTTTGTTTTTACAGTTTAGATGGAACTCCTTTAGCTTGAATAGATGACCTCTTCTTATTGTTCATTAATGAAATATGATACCATTTATAATTAAGGAATAAAGCAATTCTCTCATTAAAACTTCTCATTGAAGAATTGTTCGTTATGCCATGCAGAAACTTTCATGTTGGATTGCTGGGTTTATATCCTCGATGTTCTGATTTTGAAGCGTATTAAGCTTAATCATGCACATAAGGAGATAGTATAATGCTCCTTTTTCATTTTTACTAGTCTTGCCTCTAATGTGATAAAAACCACAGGCTCCACCAGAAAGCAGACAAATTTTTAGCAGTGAGTTGGCATCGAAGGTGCTAAAGTGTTGCGCGAGCTTGGGGATTTAATGAAGACAATGACAAAACTAAACAAGCCAAATTTTCTCTTTGAGGTCCATGAAGCCGCTGAAGTGTTGCAGCAGAAGATAGACTGGAAATCATACCTTCTGGTGAATTCAGAAAGCTGGGAAGGTGCAGAGTTTCCTGATGGAACGAAAGGAAATCTAAACAGAACTAACATCACAGAATATGAGAACAATTGCTACACGACAAGATCTTATGTTGAACCACCGTCAACAAGTAGCAATATTCACTGTTCAGTCACCAGCTTCACTGGTTCTCTGCCAAAGATGGACTCGACGCTCCAAAGGCAGATGCAATGGCCTGCTAGGCAGTCATTTAATTCAGAAGTCATGCGTAATGGAGAAGAATCAAGAACTTATGAAAGTGCTAGTGCATTGTCATTGGCAACTTTTTCTTCACTTGTCATTGAATTTGTTGCAAGGCTTCAGAATTTGGTGGAGGCATTTCAAGAGCTAAGTGAAAAAGCCAATTTCGAGGAGCCTGTAGATGAGCCAATATTGGAGGCTGCTGGGCTCAGGACCAGAATTAGGTAGTTGATTTTGAAGAACTAGGAACTAGCTTAGAGGGTGAAGGTTTCTGCTGATTGAAGATTTCCACTGGAGTCTTTCTGAAGGAGAACCATCTAACTTTAGAAAGAACTTTAAAAATAATTATTATAGGTAAAAAAAAAAAACCAATAAAAAGTCATTATTTAGTTGATTTAGAAATTTTAAAAATTGTATTGAAAATTGAAAAAGACTTGATCTTTGTAAGGACTTCGAGTGTACTCTTATGTTAAATAATTCATTTACTAGAAGACATATTAATTTTTAGGAGATTATTTTTGAGAATTATTATCTTTATTGATTATACTAAGACTCTTAACCCCAGGATGTCTTATTTTATATTTAAATAAAAAGAATTGTATCTTCTTTACTCTTCTACTCTCCTTTTTTTTTTTTTTAATCTCTTTTCTTTTTCTTTCTCTCTGCCGTCCTATTTTGTTTTACATTAGTTTGCTATTAAAGCCCATCAAAAAACCTGTCTTGGACATTGGGGCAACTATCTATCTCTATAAAATTAGTGGTTCACATAATTTTTAGTGCAAGATAAATTTTTTTTTTTGTTGGAAAGAAGAATTATATGTTTTATTGGATGCTTCTCTCGTTTTCTCCTTTTTTTTATTTTTATTTTATCACATCTCTCTCCTCTTTAGCTATTACTACACTACTACTATAATCCATAGAGATCATTCTTGATGACTATCTTATTACATCTATTACTATTATTATTTAATAATTTCTTATCAAATGATATGATCATCTAGTTTTTCGATGTCATTTGGATTACTTTGGAGGAACTTTGTGATTTTGTATCAAACTTATTGGACCAGTAGATTATAGATTACTCTCCGAAATCAAATTTTTTTCCATCAGAAAAGAATGATGGAGAATCATTTGGCTTTACAAAAGATTTGAAAAAAAAATATTCTAGATAGAAAATCAACAAAAAAAAAAATAATTAGTTAACTAGAAATTCTAAGAATTATTTTGAAAATTGAAAAGTGACTATATGTTGTGAATATCAGACCCCTCGAGGAGGTCGGGATCTCAGTGCAAGTCCAAACATTACAAAAGCAGCTTGTATTTTCTCTAATTGTTCTTTTTTATCTTCTCTTTTTCAGATTTCTTGCTTCTTGCTTTTTCTATTTTGCTCCTCTTGTTCTTTAATCTTTATCTTTTGCTGTCTACTTTGCAAATTTCTTGCTTCTTGCTTGTTCTGCAGGCATGAGGCTTGTTCATGTTTGAGAAGGTGATGAGTAGCGCCTTCAAGATGTCTTCCGTACGCTTCGAGGACTGTTTTAACAAGTCATAAAATCTAGATCGGGTCAACTGTTTGGACCGAGAAATCAAAATTTGATTCCTTGATTGATTTCTTTCAATCAATCAAAAATCTAGGTTGTCTTCAAGATAGTTCGAATTGGGATTTTTTAATTTAAAAGGAACTTAAATCAAATTGTTTGGACTAGTTTTGGTTTGATTTGGAACAAATGAATTGTCAAGTCGAATCGAATCGTGGTCGGGCTTAGATTGATGTCTGATCTGATTTTAGTAATTATCATTTTATTTTTCTAAACTATTTTTTTGGGTTTGACTTTGTCAGCTAGAGTCCTCTTTTATTCTCTTTTAATAAGAGCACGATAGGTTAATTATCTATCTGTCTCCACAAAAACTATAGAAAACCCTCTAATTGAAGCTACTAATGCTAACTATATGGAACTCCTATAGGAGTTCCTTGTTCTATCTTCCCCACTCCATAGTAGTTTTATCTCTCGCTTTCTTTTGCTCCAAAATAAAATAAATATTAATTAAAATTATATATATATTTTTACGAAAATAACCTTTAGGTCATTAGCCTTGGAAGGCTTTATTATGCCAAGTTCGTGCCGACTATGGTTTGATTCGAACTGAAATCGAACAGCATTGGCATTTCGTCAATTCCAAATGAATATATATATATATATATATATAGTGGCTTCCAGATGGCAAGAAACTAAACGAGCATACAATTAGTTTATCCACAAAGGTGGGAATCTGACCTTACAGCTAAACAAGGGGGCAAACTCCAGCGGCAAGTGACTAATGGAGACAACCAAAATCACGGAAGATTCTGCAGGCCCCATGAACGAATGGTACGTGTCCAAACCCCATCACTCGACACGCACGTGAACACATGAAGCACTCCACCACCAAGCTCGAAGCATCAGCATGCATGCATGCATGCATGCATTTGGCCGTGGGTGGTACTTAAAAGAATTCCAAGTGCTATCTTTTCCTGCCCGCTTCTTTATTCGGTGCTATGGGGAACTGTCCTTGACATGACACATTAAACTAGCGTTTGCTGACTCTGATTGGCCAAGCCCACGTGGGCAAGATGCCATCGACCAATATCGCGTCGACAAGATCCCGTGGCCTCATGACTAAACAAAGAACAAGAATCAGTTCACCTCCGAGGCGCATTAAAGAAGTTGATGTGATCGCCATGTCATTAAGGCGGGCAAACCTCCGAGGCTCCTCCACGGCATTCCAACCCAAGACACTGCAGGCCGTCCTTCGATCCAGCTGCTTCACCAAAAACTGAGCTCTGTGGGGGAGGAAAAGGAATCTGCTAACCAAAACAGGCACAAGAAGTGAGGTTAGGGTTTGTAGCATATAGTATATATATATATATATATTCAAGTATTGTTTAGATGTGGGCAGTGTTAACAAGGACAAGAAGGCTGAATGATTCCCCCTCACTTCCTTCTTTGGCAGCTCTCGTGGCAGCCGCCGGTGTCCTTTCGCCACCGGAAGCTCCAGAGTTTTGATACTCGTGCGGTACATTGCGTCTTCTTTTCTTTTGTGTTCTCTCGGCAGCAAAGCTTCAGAAAAATCGAAAGGAAAGCTCAAGAGAGAGTGACTTTTACTCTAAGAGAGCACATGACGGAGTAAGGATGCATGACAACGTGAATATAGACATGCCAAGGCTACAGAGGGGAAGCGACAAGGCAAGTCCAACCGAGGACACATGAAAGAGTATAATACTGCAACAATGTGATCCCTCGAAAGCTGTGTACAAGTTCGATAACTTTGGAAAAATATAAAGAGTAGATGCATGCATTAATTGAGGTAGACGTACGATTAGGTGAATTAAGTAGTTGTGAAGACGATCATGTTCACTATATATATATATATATATAAATAATACGGTACCTAAGATAATTTAGTTAACTATTTATCAAGTATTTTATGTCTTTTCTCAGATTAGAATAACCAATACCCCTCTATACCTGGGATAGTAAGTATTATTCTGTCCTTACCTGGTCATCTGCTTCTCTGAACTTATTTGACATGCAAGCACTGTATGAACTATCAATCCTTTGGTTCATTTGTTAAACAACTCTAGTCCTTTGGTGTGATATTTAAAATTATGTTGCGAAAAAAAAAAAAATAACATAGGACAAAAAGAATCAAAACATTAGTTGATGATAGTTTATGGCTTTGATCATATGCATCCTATTCCTTTTGATTTAAAAAGCTTTTCGGTACGTAAGTAAAGATGATTTAATCAGGATAAGCAAACAAGTTATTGGCTTTGGTTAGTCGATTTCAAAATCCATTTCTACGATTAGGTGAAATAGTCAAACCAAAATTCATAGTGTGTAGTTGACAATTAGATGATGAAGGGATGTCATGTGAATACATTCAGTTTTAAGATGTTTCCAGTCAATTTTTCTTTTCCCTTCTTCCAACTAAAGGATGTTTCCAGTTGATACTTACCCTTTTTAGAACGGATTGTATTTATCTTTAAGTGCAATAAACACAAAATATCTTGACTTGACTGACAATTTCTTCCCCGTTAGAAAGTCTCCAAGGACAGACATCTGGTGGGTCTTAACACAAATTCACTACTGTTTGAGTCATGAATCTTATAATTAATATAGTAAACTTTACGAGATTTTAAGACTATAATTCATTATACTTCTTCGTAATGCATAGAATACATAGTAAATGTCTATACAATGCATTTAGTTCTGAGCACTCATATAGAAGCTCATTGATAAGTACTATTCTCAGTGTATAATCACTCCTATTTTTAATGCTTGAATATATGTTGTTCCAAGAACAGTATGCTTCTTCTGAAACATGGAAAAACTAAAATCTTCAATGAAACAGTAAGTATGGATTCTATAAATTACCTAAACATGAATGTCTTGAATATTTTGATAACAAGTCTTTTAAGTAACTGTGCGGAATTTCATGTTTCTTTTAAGTATTGTCTGTGATGTCAAATATTTAACATGGTACCATTTGTAAGCATTGGTACTGTGCAGCGATGAGGCCAACACTTCGAAGCGATTACGAAAATTATATACATGATTTGCCGCCGCTTGCAGTTTTATTAGAAGATGCAACATGTACCATATTTTTGTTGTTGCCCACAGATTTGTTATAAAGTTGATTTTAGCTTTCTTTTTTTTTATTATTATGTATACATTGATCCTTAAATTATTGATGATTTTCTTCAAGAACATTAATGATACATACTAAAATTCTATTCATTGCCTTGTCTTGTTGATGATGTCTGAGATTAGCTTAGCTTCTGACCTAAAGGAAGAAGGAACACTTCTTAACTTTGTTTCAGATGCATGGATGATGAATCAAAGAAAGTTTTCAGCTCATTTTGATGTCACTATTGTCTCAACACTGGTATTCTATCAATTGTTCTTAGTCAAATCTAGACATGGTCAAAATAAGTTGAAATCCAATTGCTACTATGAAAATGTTACACATCCTGAAATTAATGCATTAAATATGTCTCTATAATCAGGGAGGGACACGACACCTTAGATAATTTCAACATGTAGAATACTCAATGTCCTCATTTCATTTGAAAGTGTCAAACTGGTTCTGGTGGTGTATCACTTCACATCCTAATTGATGTGCTTGTCATTCAAATTTTTGATGATATGATTTTTTTTCTCATTGCAATACATTTTTGGATGAATAAAATTAATTTTCATTTACCTACTTAGCGAAATAGTGTGGAAAAGAGACTGGATCCTACTTTCATGCTATATATATATATATGTGTATATATATATATATATATATATATATATATATATATATATATATATGTATGTATATATATATATATATGTATGTATATATATGTATGTATATATATATATATGTATATATATATGTATGTATATATATATATGTATATATATATGTATATATACATATATATTTGATATCTAAATTTGGAGTGAATGAGATTAATTACTTGTTACTACAAAAACAAGATAAAGGAGGTTGACCCTATGATTAATACTGAATGACATTATATGGTGGTACCACCATGCACAAATGTACAACACAATTACTCTGCATATTCTTAGTGAGTCTCATACATTCTTGTCTGCACGATGCACTAATTTATGGTGAGTGAAAGAGATGCTCAAAGTTCTAAAAAAGCAGCTGCTTTTTAAGACAAAAGTATGAAATCGCCCTTCTATTCTTAATGCCTTGTGTTGTGCATACGCCAAACGCCCTTTGCAGACTTGCAAAGATTAATCTTGGTTTCTTATCATTTCATGTCAAATCATTTCTGTTCTTACCACACGCTACGATGATTCATCCTTCAAAGCTCATAATTATCATCACATGATCCAGCTAGGAACTGCGCAGATCACAGCAGGATCAAAATTGTATATGCTTCTAATCCTATGTTTCCTTGTTGAAATCAGCAACCTGTTGGAATATGTGTAGCATTCCTTGGATTAGGGGTTTTAACCTACTAATTTTGTGGTAACCGATGAAAATTCCCAGTTGAAGAGGGTGGGTTCTCAAGTAGCACACATGCACCGTATCGAGTTATCTCTTCTTTCTCTTCCTCCTCATTGGTCATGAGTAAACCAGATAATTAAATTAGTTTCTTTTTGGAAGATTCATCGGTCATACAGCACAAATAATTGAAGGTTTCTGCAGCTTAATTAAAAAACTTGATCTTAAATAATCCTAGAAATAATAAAGGAAGAAAAAATTGATTCATAGTTGACTATTTCCTGAGAGAGTGAAATGGTTATATCAAACACTCGTACATCTCTATGACAAAATGAATCAAAAGCAAATACAATTATTCCATGAGCTTTGAGCATGAACAGTACTCATCTGAAACATCTTTATTACTCCTATCCATAGATTTGGAAAGAGGGGGACTTATTCATGATGGCATCACTATATGCCATTTGGTTGTCACCAAACTCCAATTTTAAGGTTGAAGCCGCGTCTCAACGAGAAACAACACTCTCTTGACCCTTAGGAAATGTCACATTCATCAATGACAAATGGCCACAGGGTGTGTATGTACTGAGTCACCACGGACGACACACCAACCAAAAGCCAAACCATAGTAGGGTGACCAGGAAGATGAAACCCGGCACTTGCGTACAACCAGGTGTCAGTGATCTATACGGCAGACGGTGGGAGTTGTATCAAACTATAAGCAGCGAGGGAAACGTGTTTTGCCCCTCTCTGAACCACCAAAAGCATCACACCATGGGAATCATCAAGCTGCAGAGATGTAATTAGTGGCTGCCTTTGTTTGACATCACTTCCGTTGTTGCTGTTAATGAGGAGCAATGAGAAAAGGGTCATACTTAGGCATTTGCTGATAGCCTAACATCTTCCTTCCTTTCTATTCTGGTATAAAATAATAGGTGAAAGGGGGAAGACTGATATAAAGAGGAATCATCCTGAACCAAATAAAGGTAAGAGGTGTAGTTGGGTTGTGGCACCAAGAAAAGGAAGCTTACCCTACTTGCAAAAGTTAAGGTTGTATCTGCTGTAATCTCTCCTGGCCGCATGTCTTTTCCCTTTCGTGGCAACCTCTTCTGAATTGGTTGTCTGCTGCTAGCTTGTGCGGGCAGATCTGAGAGCTTATTGCTTGGGAGACAGACATGGTGAGAGGGAAGATCGTGATCCAGAGGATCGACAACTCCACCAGCCGGCAGGTGACCTTCTCCAAGCGGAGGAATGGTCTGATGAAGAAGGCCAAGGAGCTCGCCATCCTGTGCGACGCCGAAGTCGGCCTCGTCGTCTTCTCCAGCACCGGCCGACTTTATGATTACGCCAGCACCAGGTTTTCCACTCCTTCCTGTTTCCATCTTTTAGTATCTCTTTGAGATGGGGAAGTTAATTAACCCCAACATTTATTGAGTATCTACGTATTAGATTTCCTTTTTCTTGTGTTTCCTCTGTGAGAGTGATCTTGAATGATCCTCCCACAATCTTTGTTATTCCTCTCCACTTCTCTCTCTCTCTCTCCTTTCTTCTGTATGCTCTCTTTTTCTCTCTCGAACTGAATGATGCATGCAAGAATTAGTCCATCCGATATACTTGTCTATATTTCTGGAGATATCTGCGCTTGTAATTGGATTTTCTTGACTGCCTCTTTGACAAACCCTGGTAAGGAGCAAGGTGGTGTCCATCGTTCCCCAGCCAGCCAGTAGTCCCAAATCTAGGTTCTACTTTCCTCCCTATTGCATGAATCCAATGGATCGATATGGTGCCTCTCCTTGACAAGAAAGGGAAGCCAAGTAGGGGGCTCCAAAAGTTGAAGGAAGATTTAGTTTTTATGTACAAGGCATTTGCATGCTCTCCAACCAATCAAAACACTTGATTAATAGATTTTCCTTCTATTCCTTGTGAACATTATGCTGGAGAGACATGACCCTGAAATGATCTAACTATATGTAGATATCATCAAACATGCGAGATCATGATGAAGGCATCATGCACAAGCATGCTCGAAATATTTCAGCTTAATTAGTTTCCAGCACAACGAATTATCTTTTACTATAGTCTGTGGAGATTACTTATGCAAGGACAAGAGAGCCCACCAGCTGGGTTAGACTATAATATTAAGCACTTAATGCAGCACTACTTACTCAGATAATCCATGAAGTGTACGGTACATCAGAATTATTTTATGTGAATAAGGTCTGATCGAGGGAGCTGATGTAGCTTTGTCGGTACGATGTGAGCACCACAGGGATGATTTCAAATGGATACCTAGAGATTGATTGATCTATAGAAGCCATCCATTGTAGTCTTTGGAACTTGAATTGTTCTTCTAAAAGATATCTTTTGTTTCACTGAGCCTCAAGTATTATTCTTGGACATAAAAAATATAATTTTGTCATCTGCAGAAAGGGGAGTTTTTCTTTTAGGAAACGTCGCTGCATTACTCATGATTTCCTTTTCATATCTTAGTATCGAAAATGGAAAGAGAGCTCGAACTACATGATTTTGTTGCCCTATGTAACTCAATCGAATTGGAACTAGAAAGATGGATGGATTAATTTGGTAAGCTTGCCATTTTAGCTCTATGTTGATCGAGAAGCTTCGTTAATGATTTTTCACAAAATGTTTAGAATCCTTTTATTTTATGAGTTTTTGAATAATATTTATTGAGTCTGTTTAGTTCAGTTAGAATCGGATAAAAATTTATTTAATATTTATTTATTATTAAGAGTCCATATCCTGATGAAATTTTGGTGAAACTCTATAAATAGTGATGTAATTATTTCTTTTCGAAATCAATCAATCAATAAATTAATAAAATATTATTCCTGAAGAAACCCTAGGAGGCCGATCCCCTTGAAGTAATTAAGGAGGTCGATCCCCTGAAAGTGATCATTCCCTTTTCCCCTCTTTCTTCAATGATAAAACCTTAGGGTCTTATTAATTGGTATCAGAGCAGCGATCCTCAATGTTTTCGCTGTAATTATCATCCGAAAAAAAAAGGAGAATGAAAGAATCAACATCCACATCTTCTTGAGCGAGAAGGAAGCCCGACTAGTGAAACAGAGCCTACCGTCGCCACTGTTGCTCCCCAGCAATCATTATCCCTTCCCCACCACCGTCGTCGCTGCCCCCCTTGGCCAACAACCTTCCCTCCTTGCTCCCGCATCTCGCTTGAGCGAGAAGGGTCGTGGCCATCGTTTTCCAACCAGTGGACCACCCCATCGCCGCTTTTACTGTCGACGACGCTACCCTAGACGCACTACCATCGCTGCCTTCCCTTGGTTGCAGCTTCGGTCGTGCGATTCGACGGTGTCACTATTTCTGTGGTGCGATAGAAATAGAGTCGTTGTCGGTCCCTCTACTGCCGCAGGTGCCGGTTGCCTCCACCGCCCCTGTTGCTTCCCGACCACTTCAATGCCACCCCCCTCCTTTGTTGCCGAGCCACCACCGCTGCCAGCCACTGTGCGACAACCGCCGCTCGCCTCCCAATTGCCGGTCCCCCTTGCCCTGCATCTACAGTGATAGAAACAGGGCAACTCACTGATTTCCCTTGTTCCCAACCGTGACACTGCCGACTCCTCCTTCTCCCCGCCGTCGCTACTTCCCAACCACTTGACCACCGTCACCGCTACTCCTCGGCCACCAACCTCCCCCTCTCCAGCACCGCCGCCCTTGCTTCCCGACAGCCTGCACCCGTGCTTCAACCTATCGCACCCCTGTTTCCCTTCTTCCCCACCGTCGCTACAAGGCAACTCCTTCCCCATCGTCGTTGCTCCCTGGCCAGTGACCTTCGCCTCCTCGCTGCCCCATTTCGCTCGAGTGAGAAGGGCCACGGTCGCTACTTCGCAGCCAGTGGACCACCCCCTCGTCGCTTCTACTGTCGGCGACGCTGCCCCCAACTAGCCACTTCAACGCCACCTCCCTCTTACTCTTCCTCTGCTACCGCTGCTGCCGGTTGTCATCACCACAGCCTCAACCCGGCTGTTCGGTGATCACATCGACTCCTCTTCTCAACCTCGGTTGCTTCAACGTCACCCTCCCCTACCACTGCTCTCGGCCAATGTCTCCCAGCCATGACCCTCGCTGCCTCCTTCTCCACCATCGCCCACCCCCTCTTGGGTCACAGCTATAGTCGCTCGACCTCCCCTCCTCGCAGCAACCAAAACAGAGCAACTTTGCATTTTCTGCCATGGCCAACGATCACCACAGCTCCTAGCCAACGACCAACCCCTTGTTCTGCAGCAGCCGCCCTCCAATAGTGCACGCAGCAACCACAACAAGTATGCTGCCCTGTCTCAACCCTAGCAGTGCATGCACCACCGATTCCTCTTCTCAACCCCGGCCGCTTCAACGCCGCCTCCCCCTTTCTTAGCATCTTCTGCCGCAATCGCAAGTTGCCATCACCGCAGCCTCAACCCCGCTGCTAGGCGATCACCCCCTTTAGTCGCAGTAGCTACAGCCACACTGACGCAATCTCCTTCCAACCCCCGGCGGTCTCACCCTATACAGCGATAAAAATAGGGCAGCAACTCTTCCTCCAATGCAGTGACCGCAGCACTGCCCTCGGTGTCCACCTCCTCAGCAACTTCGTATCGGTAGTGCTGATGCCCTTGACTAGACATCAAAAATAAGAACTGGGGATTATAGATTTACAGTCTTACGCAATGACTACCTATAACTCAATAAAAGCATAAATGGAAGCATTGAAAATCAGAATTGAGAACCGACTGCAAGAAACACTTATTGATTTTAAAAAGAGCCTACTGAAGAGCCTCAGCAAATTTCAACAAGATGGGGGTTCAAGTTCTACGTTGCACAGATCTGGAAATATAGGAAAATGACCGCAAGATTGTGACACAAACTACTCACACATGAAGGTGAATGGATAGCTCGCCAAAATTTGTCAGACTTTTATAGTATTAGAATATCAGAGCAAATTCGAACGATTATCAAATCAAGCTAGAGATTGGTCTCAACGATAACTTGTAAGAATGATAACTGGTAAGAATATTTATTAAAGGACTTAATCCAGATATCCGGTGTGAAGTTAAGGCTCGTCAACCCCGCACTATGATAACTACAATCTTATTCGCATATCTACATGAGAAAAAAATTCGCAGGGAAAATCATGGAAACAGAAGTGATAACAGCCAGATGATCAGCAAGTCATCCACCCATCTATTCCTAACTAAAACCCTGACACCCAAAGACTAAACCAAGAAGAACTTAAGGAAAGATTGGCAAAGAGTTTGTACTATGATGAAAAGGGGAATATGGAGCACTGATGTAAATAAGGGTAACTTTTGATGATTGAACAAATTGGAGAGGAACCGGAAGCTAAGAATGTGAACTCCGATCATGAAGGTATAAATTCTAATGAAGATGTTGGACTTACCATACATACAATGCATGCATTAACTGACTACTCTAACCCACAAACTATGAAAGTTGGCAGAACTCTGGAATATCAGCATATTATAGTTTTGATTGATACTGGTAGCACTAACAATTTTATGGACAGTGAGACTGTTGATCGATTAGCCCACCACATTGAAGGTTGTGACAGATTCGAAGTAAAAATCACTGATGGATGAATTTTAACTTATGATTGCAAATGTTTAAAGATAAAATTGATTATACAGGGCCAAGAGTTTCTTACAATACTTACTACACTGAAAGATAAACTTATTGCTTATACTATCAAAAAGTGGAGACCATACTTACTTGATCAACGGATTGTCATGCGTTGCAGATAGCCTATGACTGAAATACTGAAAGAGAAGCTCCCGAGTATGATGCTGCTTAGTCTTGAGGACAAGGCTGATTTGAAGAGGAAGGAATTGTTAGGACCCTTTTATTTTATTAGCTTTTGAATAATATTTATTGAGTCTGTTTAGTTCAGAGTTAGGTAGAGGTTTATTTAATATTTATTTATTATTAATAATTCAAGTCCTAGTGGACTCTAGGTGGAACAGTGATGTAACTCATTCTTTTTGGAATCAATCAATTAATCAATGAAATGCCATTCCAGTCCATGGAGAAACCTCAGGAGATTGATTTCTTCGAAGTGATCAAGGAGGCTGATCCCCTCAAAGTGATCAAGGAGGTCGATTCTCTCGAAGTGATCATTCCCTTTTCTCCTTTTTCTTCAATGATAAAATCTTAGGATCTTATCAATTCATTGTGTAAATTACATTTCATTTTGTGCTCATCATCTTCACACTTATGATATATATATATATATATATATATATATATATATATATATATATATATATATATATATATATATATATATATATATATATATATACCGAAAGCCATTTTTGAGCATTATAGCTTAGATTCTGTTCTCAGCATGAAGTCTGTGATAGAGCGATACAAGAAGGCAAATGAGGAGCATCAACTTGTCGTCAATGCGACTTCAGATGTCAAGGTATACTAACTTGAGCTCAGTCATGTATATGAGTTCATTTCAAACACTTGTTCATTCATTCCATGCTTTTTGATTTGCACGACACGTCTTCTCAAATTTTGCTTCGTTCACTACATGCATGCATTCTTGAACTAGCAAGTAATATCCTATTTCTAGATGAAAGGTGAATGAAAACAGATTAATTCTGACACAAAACATAAATTAACATAACTTGCAACAATTTTCGGTAAGTAGTTTATCCTCAGTGCTTTATATTATGGTTCGTATGTCTACAATTTTCTAGCAAGATAATTAATGGTGAGCATAGTTATAATTTTCGACGAAGAATTATGTCCCAGTTGATAGATACTCTTTGTTGCATGAAGCATGTCCGGTAATATGATCGTAGAACAAATATATATTTTCTGGATGATTTCTAATTTTCTGAAACTTTCAGAAGCAAAAACATTTTGATTCTATAATTTTAGAAACACAAACAAAAGAGAGCTTGTGACCTTCCTATTATTTAGGTTCCTGGCAACTTCTAAAAAAGAGAACCGTGTTCCAAAAGCAAAATCATGTTCAAATCAAGATCATTCTCGCCCGCAAGAGTGGTGATTGTTTTAGAGCTCTAACTAAGTCCTCCCAAAGTGACTCATCATTAGTTACTTGATCCGACATTACTATCGACGACTTTGCCAACTTAATCTTGTAGTGTATACTAAAAGAGATCTTTCACCGTTTTCCAACTCCCTACTCTAATAAACATCAGCTTACTAGTTAGAAGATTAGGAAGCTTATATATGATAGTATCTAAGATTTTTCATGATAATAGCTGAAATTTTTCTAATTATATGAGAAAATATCGTCACTCTATAAATAGAGAGTATCATATCAAACACAGATATTATCTTCGTTTCATTCCTGTTCTTAACAGTATCAAGTGATTGTGAAATTTGTGAAAATGGTTTAATATGGGCATCAAACTTCTTCACATCCATGCTAATTTGAGGCTGACTTGTACAATAGCAAACAGTCTAAACCTGTACTATCAGATCAATATCACAATCTTGCTGTAAATCTTTGCAAGAATGGAACTAACATGCAAAAGGCATATGAACATTGTTCAAAAGCTAGAATTAAATTTCATGACATTTTTATAGAACTATTTTTTTTTTCTTGATCAACTTCAATAATGAAAATGCTAGCGAAGGTTTAACAAGGATTTCATTGCGATCATCGATAGAGAATCTTGGTACTTTGCATAATTCGATTATGGTAAGATTCTTCGTATCATATCATCGTATTCATGATATCCTTCCGATATCAATTTCTTTGATTCAATTACTTAGAAACAATAGTTTTTAGAGAGGGTGCTTCGTAACTACTGATTATGTTCTTGACAGGTCCTGACACATCGAATCAATTGCTTCTTTGAGTTCATCATAGTTAGGACCTTCTCTTTGAATCTATCTCCTTTCAACATTATTAGCTCCAATCTTCTCTATAGGAAATTGCAAATGAATGATGTGTTGTTCTTTCACATCTAAGACAATTTAGAGAAGATATAACTCTTGATCTTGGTTTCCTCTCCAAGAACATAGGTCTGAGCTTAGACCTTCTCTTTTGCAGCATCATAGTTTTAGGCCCTATTCCATAGTCCTCTTCAAATTAACGAATGAAAAGAATGTCAATTTTATCAAATTATCATATTCTGAATGATATCAAATTTGAAAAAGAGAAAGAGAGAAAAAAAAAAAAAAGATGTATGGAGGAAAAATAAAAGAGAATAACTCTTTACTATTTGACTACAAAAACATTGGAAGTCTGATTTCAAAATTGCACTTAAGGCATACAACTACACAATGATATAAAATTCTAATTTCTTAAGCCCCAAGAGATGATTAGTAAGATTGCACTATAAAAACTAACACTTAAAGATAGTGATCAATTTGCAATTTAAGTCTAAAATTTATCAAATAAGAAAAAAAAATTCATCTCGAACAATCTGCTTTTTTTTTTTTAGGTTAGGTAGAGATGATCTAAGAAACTCACCACTATAAGTTTCAGGTGAGACTCAAATATCATCAGCATCAATCAATTCCACCATGAGAATCTTTAGATTCATGTAGATACGTCCACCAGCTTGATCAGTCACTGAAGCTTCAACTTGAAGATGAAAACCCACGCATAAACTACAAACAAATTGGCAATGTATCTTAGTTGCATCGTATGCTCTTTAAATTGTTCAGAAGAATAGATTTCATTGGCTTTTCACTTAAGAATGTATGATCATACGGGTGCTTAGTCTTCGGACACAAGGCTTGATTGGTTCCCTCCTCATGAAGTTGATCTTGAGTTATGATCATGTCTTCAGTCTCAACATCTTCGATCATGATTTCTTCATCATCAGATGTTTAATAGATGTTTCCATTTAGCTTTTCATTTTTGGATTCTATCCAATTTGGTGCAAGAATTCTCCTCGAGTTTAACACTTGATTGAAGCTACCCGAACATTCATGAAGCTCTCCATGTTGATCCTGCCATTAATTAGGTTGTTGATGATACTGCTTTCCTCAACCATGCCATTACTCATGAAAGATTTTTGAAATCATAGGCTTTAGATCTAACATCTTAAGCATTTTCTATTGAGATTGCATGGTGATTAATGCACTATGGCACATGAAAGTTTCTTGTATGTCATTAAATATAATGAATCAAAATCATCTTTTAAAAATTAATGCATCCTTAACATCATATCTCGAGAGTCTCGTATGATGACTACTCATGTCAAGTATATCATTTGATCCACTACTTATCTTCTCGACTCATCAATTTATATGTACGTCTTATCATATTTCATGGTATAATAATTTATTGAGGTTGATGTCGCTCGAAGGAGCTCTCAATAGGCACCAAATCTAAGGTTGACAATGGATTAGGTCTTAATGGATACTTACAGCTATTGCATATTTAGGCTAGATTAGAATACCCATTAACTTAATTTGGGATAGTATTGGTAGAAAAAAATACACATTGAGTTGGGTTTGAGATGGTTTGGTATCCAAATAATTAGTTAGTCTTTTATTAAAATTTATGGATTCCTTACCTACATCACAACAAATTGACTTTTGATTTTTGAAACACTTAAGATGGATTAAGATATTGGTTGTTCGAGGATGGGATGAATACATGTTAAAAAAATAAAATGGTTAATTAATTAAGTTAAAATAAAAATTATGGATGTCCTATTTATTATTATTCCTAATCAAAATTTTCATGCTAATGTAGTCCTAAGGTGAATGCAAAAATAGAATGAAGGGAGAGACGGGGCAAAAGAAAACATGGGTTAAGCATGGTTGTATAGCTTAAGGAACGAGAAGATAAATAATAATAATAATAATATACTCATCAAGCCCTTTGATTCCACATCAAAATTGTTGGAAGATTTCAACTAGTTTAAGAACATGACATTGTATTGCTGTTGACTTAGCTTAAGCATATTGAATTAATAGATTAGATTTAATATGGATTAATTATTTTATAGAGCCATCTTAATCGGGACTACCACCGGACTAAACCTCACGTTGCACCAAATTCTTGACAAGAATGTCATTAAAACTATGCTTGTGATTTCCTACAAATACTCTTTCTAAAGGGCTATATAACAATCATCCATTTTTGACATGGAAAATTTATAGGTTTCTTATCTGTTTCCAATCGAAAGCTTGCGAGTATATTGAGGGTTATAATGGTAGTCAACTTGTAGAACAATCATCTTTTGTCGATAAGCAATATTTATGGGTTTCTTAGATGTTGCAAATTGAAAGCTTGTGAGTAATTTAAGGGTTATAAAGGTAAAATCAACTTGTAGAACAATTTGTGTTCTAAAATAAACTTAGTGGCTTCACTGAAGATCTTGATCGCTAGCTTTTTCTATTGATCCATAGCACCAACCACATCAATATTTCGATTAATTAACTGGCTAATTTCTCTCTAAAAATTTTCACCCAGAGATCTTTTTCTTTTCTTTTGTAATAACTGAAATAGCTATTGATCTCATTGTTTGAGCGAAAAGTCTTTGAATAGCTACTGAAATAGCTACTTTTCTTGGTTGAATAGCCTACACTAGCATTCAGCTCTCCGGTGGCCAATAAGCAAATCTCCCGGTCTCTTTAATCAACAACTAGCAGTTAAGACCACCAATCACGAAATTGACTTCTCAAGGAGGGGTTAAGAAACACCTATAGATAAGAAGGAGAACTAAATGTGAGTAATTAACAATGCTGAATTTTAAAGATACAATAAATTAAGAAACACTGTCTAATCTGGAAAGGCAAGAGAATAGACTTCAGCTGAGGAAGATGATGAGTGCCAATTGGTATCTTCAGCCTGCAATCCAATGTCTGGAGTTCTGCATAATTTTTCTTTTCATATGGGCATAAGGTAAAGCCAGATAATAAATTTGTCAAGAAAACAAAAGTAAAATTTTAGATTGTTTACATATTGGTTCCATCACATATTGTACTTATCCATGCCTAATCACAATATATATATATATATATATAACAACATCATCATTTTATCCAATATTATATTTGAACCAGTATCATTTAATTTTGTTAGTTGTTTGACATATTCTAACCTGACCAACATATACTCATGATTATTGATACATGAAATGATATTATTATCTTTTAATTTAAACATAAATGTAATTAACAGAGATATACAACCCATCAGATTCTTTAAACATTCATTCTGTTGACATCTGAATAACATAAGGTCTTAAATGTAATAAATTTAAATCAGTGGTGTCAGGTTCTTAAGAGAGGACTGAAAAGTGAATTAATCCAAATTGTGGGTACCATATGTAAGTAACCCTGATTAGCTCAGAAATTGTATCCCAGAAATAGGAGATGGTCCTTTCAAGTCACCCAACAAATACCTTGTCAATCAGAGAGCCATCAGATTCTTCATTTTTAGTAGCTTGATCTTTTCAGCTTGTTATAAATATTGTTCAAGATCATTTATGATGAGTCCTTAAGATTTGGAAAATCAATGTTAAAAAGAAAATTTACCATAACTAATAACTGCTGAGATCACAAACCCACCCCACCCATCATTACAATAATTAATTTAGAAAGTTATGATCTTTTAACTAAGAAGGAAATAAGTTATTTATTGGGTACAGAAAACAACTTATATACACATTTATTTAACCGTAATCTTGAAGAAATGCCCTGGGTCTGTATTCATATATATAACAACATCATCATTTTATCCAATATTATATTTGAACCAGTATCATTTAATTTTGTTAGTTGTTTGACATATTCTAACCTGACCAACATATACTCATGATTATTGATACATGAAATGATATTATTATCTTTTAATTTAAACATAAATGTAATTAACAGAGATATACAACCCATCAGATTCTTTAAACATTCATTCTGTTGACATCTGAATAACATAAGGTCTTAAATGTAATAAATTTAAATCAGTGGTGTCAGGTTCTTAAGAGAGGACTGAAAAGTGAATTAATCCAAATTGTGGGTACCATATGTAAGTAACCCTGAAATTTTAGCTCAGAAATTGTATCCCAGAAATAGGAGATGGTCCTTTCAAGTCACCCAACAAATACCTTGTCAATCAGAGAGCCATCAGATTCTTCATTTTTAGTAGCTTGATCTTTTCAGCTTTGTTATAAATATTGTTCAAGATCATTTATGATGAGTCCTTAAGATTTGGAAAATCAATGTTAAAAAGAAAATTTACCATAACTAATAACTGCTGAGATCACAAACCCACCCCACCCATCATTACAATAATTAATTTAGAAAGTTATGATCTTTTAACTAAGAAGGAAATAAGTTATTTATTGGGTACAGAAAACAACTTATATACACATTATCCGTAATCTTGAAGAAATGCCCTGGGTCTGTATTCATGCAATCAAAGTTAGATTAAGCATAATAGTTGAAATACGAACAATTTGTAAGGTAGCAATGACTTAAAAAGTATAAAACATGAGTTCAAGTAATAAATTTAGAAGAATTACTCGAAAGAATACTGTCTAAAATCTAAACTATATATGTCGACAAGTTCTAGAACAAGTACTTCAATCCTTTACTGTATGAGTAGTTAAGAGTTATATGCAACATTTACCATCATATTTGAGATTATATTTCATATTACTGTATATATTTGAAGTTTGCAAACTGTAGTAAAATAGATATAGCAAATCCAATCCACATCTGACATGGATTGAATTTTGTGCTTTGTACTTACAAGTTTTGGCAAATGGAGGTAGCAAGCTTGAGGCAACAACTGCATAACTTGCAAGAAAATCATAGGTATGCTCATTTTGCCCTTCACACATCCAAATAAAAGCATTGTTAGCCAAAAACTCTATTACTTTAAACAAGAAGAAAAACTTCTCTAGCAACATGAATGGTAATTCTGATCACATTTATTGGTCTTCTTTAGATCTGTAAAGATGAGGATATCATGACCAAAGAAATCTAAGATCATCAGTATTTTCTTATGATGTACATGATTCATGTATGTCCAGCTTTATAGGGTCAACACAAGTGCACTAGCCCACCACATCCACTAATAGATCAATAAACCAACAAATAAACAGGAAACATAACAACAATCTTTTCTAATCATTTAAGCTTCAACACAAGATGGCAATAACTTTTGTTTACCATTTCTCTGTCTCCCTAAGAAACTTTCAAATTTACCAACTAAAGAAAAGCTTGGAAAACTAGATTTTTAAATTCTACATGAATTTCCCCTCTAAAGATCATCAGATTATTGTCAGATGCTAATTGGGCAACAGCAAAAAATAAAAATCAGACAAAAGGAAAGTTTAAGCTGAAGCCACTTCACTAATGCATCCAAGTCCTAGGAATAATCATACACGTTTTAAACAGTACAAAAATCATCAAATAGCATGAACAACTTTGATTCTTTAACAGTTAACGAAGGCAGCTTAGATCAAACCACTGTCTCCAGATAGAAACTTTTCCAACTCAGGACAAGAAATAAGTGATGCTCTAGCAATATAGGGCAATAAGAATAGTTGCATGCACAAGGATGTATGCAAAAGAGAATATATGAGAGAAAATCATAAAGCTATAGGAAGACATGCATTTAAGACTCTAGGAGAGCTGAAGAATGGAAAGTTATAGGCCAAAGAATATACATAGCCGTAATTCACTTTTTACAGCATGAGTTGTGCAAAAATACGAACTATAGTCAAAAACTGTATAGAACTACACACAAAAAAGCAACTTTCCAGTATGCATTCCTGCAATCTTTAAGATAATAAACTTTTATCTTTGTTATCATAAATTGTATTGAGATAGCAAGTTATTAGACATGGATACTTTGTCATGTAACGATATTTTTCTGCTTGTCTGTTTTCCACGTTTGCCTTTAGACTAGTTGCAACATACTTCTGATGGTTTTGCATTAGATCTATTTGCCAATCCTCTATTGTTTCTGGTCAAATTTTCAGTCATAATTTTCAAATGCATTTCATTAACTGGAGACCAAATAACTTTTTTGTTGTCAAGCTCCTAACTGATATAATGTTCCTTTTGTTCACAAAATAGGTGACTTACATGCTAAAGCCATCAGATAGTTAGCTGCAGTGTGTTTTTTCACCTTTTGATGGCACATCCACCTCATAGTAGCTTCTTGAACTATTACTGTATGTTTTCCACTATGAAAATTTTCTAGTTAACAGTTTTTATATGCCAGAATGAACTCGTTAAAAGTAATTAAGAAGTTGATCTCTATGACTTATACAAGTTCCTACTCAATTAATATGTTGATTGTAGTACAACATGTTACACAAAAAAAGGGAACAATTATGTCACATAGCTTTTGCTTTGTGTTGTTCATAAACATGCCAACTAAAAGCTAAGGAATTTCATTTGGTAATATTCAAACTTATTCCTAACAGACCATTGTCCTAAACACTAAAAGAAAGGATCAATAAGGTCATTGTATGTACCCAAGCTAAGTGGTTACTTTTGTTTCTCTAGAATTCTTGACAGGAGGAAAAGGAACCATTTCCATGGCATTACTTTTTAGAAAAAAAACTGAAAACAAAGACCCATGTTCCACTTTTCCTTCTGTAACCCTTCACACCTGCTAATAACTGCTGCATATGCTACTTATTACTTTCCTGTACAAATAGCAACATTGAAGGTGCCCTTGTTGCGTAGAGAATTGACAAATGTCGAAATAAGGAGAAGAATTGTCCATGTAATACTCAGAAATCTGGAGAAATAGGAGCACTCCAGAAGAATTATCCTTTTCTTAAACACTGCTCTCATGTAGTACTCAGAAATCTGCTCTCTTGTAGAACTCAGAAATCTACTCAGAAAACTGATGAGCAGTGTTTACTAAAAGGAGGTTTTACACTAAGGAGAATAGATCAACACTATAAGTAATTACCAAGTCGTATGCTAAGAAACGACAACTACCAGAAGTTCTTTGAGGATATAAATGACTTTTCAAACTTGGTAAAGACATCTGGTCAAAGTAAAAAATCATCCCTCTTAGTTCTAGTTGTTGATGATCTTAATGTCAATATCCAAGTTCAAATTAGACTTAGCTATCTGATTATCAGGAAATAACAATTGGATATATGGAATTACCCATATAAAGAAACATTCCTCTTGACACTAAATATAACTAGGCTTGGTAGCAATCATGGCTTTAAATACTGGTTGATCTGTATCGGTCCACCCAATTTTGGTTTGTCCAACCAAGCACCAGTAACAGGCCATACTATTTAGTAACATTCAGTACACCAGTCATTTTCTTTTTCAGTGATTTTAGGCATTATAGATCAAATACATATCAATATATTAGTGCCACATTGGTCTGACAAACTTTCAATACACACTTTAGTGTATACATCAAAGTCGTATTTTTAGGTATGTGATCTTCAAATCAAGGATTTTAATTTTGAATGATACCACCAGTACCGGGTGGTACCATCGATTGGGACTGTTTCCATCTTGTTACCAACCAAAATCGGTCAATAACGATCGATTTTGACCATTGCTGCTCGTTACAAGCGGTATTAGCCAAGGGAAAAGGAAGAAGATGGAGAAGAAAATGGAGAACCTGGAGATCTGGCGTCGCTCTCCCTCAACGATCCTAATCCGTCACCGCTCTCCCTCGTCGAACGTCGCAGATGAGATGCCGCCTCCTCGTTTGAGGCGACGAGGCCTCGGTGTCGTCGGCGACTTTTTCTTATCCGTGTGAGGAGAAGAAACAAGGCGACATCGCCTCAACAACGTCAACCTTTTCCTTATATATATATATATATATATATATATATCGAGCAGTACACCAGAGCATACCGCTCGGTATGCTCGTACCGTATCGTATCGAGCTGAGCTCGATACACCGATACGGTACAAAATTATGAACCTTGTTTCAAATGTAAGTTGGAACTGCATCCACACAATCTTAAATTAGATAAGCAGCAATTAGACCATAAAATCTTAAATTTTATAACAAAAAATCGAACAATAAATCTCTCTGCAAGAATGACATTGAAAAGTGCCCTGAACTGAAGAAGAGTTCCAGAACAAGATGTGTTATGAATGTCATAATCTTAAGCTATCTAGAATTAAGTTGCTTAGGTAATCAAAATTCCTGTACCAAAATTCTGTTAACGTTAACAGACTGATGAGAGTGCAAATCAGCTCTTCGATTGCTCCAAATATCCAAACACATAAATTTTATCACAAGAAGAAGAATTGTAAATGATTTGATCCATTCAGAAAATATATACAAGACATTCATGAAAGGAACAGTCATCAACCTAGGAAATGAGGAGAATAAGAGTCAAGCCTATGGATTAAAAAACCAAAATCAGATATGCAATGGAGTAGTATCAAAATGCTACAATGAGTAGCCTGAATAGACTTTGTCAATGATCATTTATACATAATGGGAAAAAGTAACTCTAATGGAAGAGCACATATTACATCTTCACCAACTATTGCAGGCAGTTGATGGGAGAAGAGCTTTCTGGCCTGAGCATCAAAGATTTACATGATTTAGAGAACCAACTAGAAATGAGTCTACATGGTATCCGAACAAAGAAGGTCAGTAGTCTTTGCAACATTAAATGTCTCTTTTCTTTTGGCATTCCAAATGCTGTAAATTTCTGTTCTGCAGGATCAACTTTTGACGGACAAAATTCAGGAGCTCAAATGGAAGGTTGTAAAGAAATTAAAACCCATCCTTCTCTGTTTAATTTCAGTTTGCAGCTAAGATGCTTGACTATTTATTCAATGGAAACCTTACAGGGGAACCTTATCTACCAAGAGAATATGGAGCTCCACATGAAGGTAAACCTCCTTGATCAAGAACATATGGAACTACATAAGAAGGTACATTAATTAGAAAGCTGGTAGACATACACACTCAATCTAAAAACTCCATCAACAATCTTGTAGAACAACAAAAATTAATTTGTCTTGCACAAACTAAGCACTCAATCTTCTACAGGTTTATGAAAAAAGGGTAGACAATGGTGACAATAGAGACTCAGCTATTTTATATGGTTTCAGCATTGCGGAGGAAGCAAATGCATCCAGTCATCTTGAACTAAATAGGCCACAACAGCAAGCAAACAGGGAACAAACTGGAACATCACGGCTATGGTAACCTTTCTTTCCAACACAACAACCTCACAGGTATCAAAACCTAATGTTAACTGTACAATGTTCAACTGGATTTGTGGCAGTCTTGGATTGCAATAAGGAGATGGTTCAGAAATCAGGGTTGGGTGTGTGCTCTTCCATCATAATCATCTGAAGAATTCAACAATGTCATTTGATCGATCACATTTGGTGTTTAAGGAAAAGAAGCATCAATTGTAATTATGCATATCATATGACAGTAAGGTAAGCTTTGGCATTATGGTAAGAATGTTGATACTTGATATACAACTTAGGTAAGTAGGGTGAATCATAGGAACAAACTCTCAATTTGTAGGGGTAAGGTTGTGTACATTGGCCCTTTTTCACACTTGGCAATGATAGTAGCCTCATGAACCAAGCTACTTTTTTATATTATTTAATTAGAACTACCTATTTTTAGCAATTTAACAGAATAAAGTGGTGAAGACGAACCAGGTAGTTAAGTTTAATAATTTTGGAAGTAGCGAGTTTGCTTTCTCTTTTTCTCCTCCAATTAAACATGACAAATACCACAAAATACCAGTTCAGATTGCCACAATAAAAGAACATTAGTTTTTGAATGTTTCTAGAAATTGAACAAGTAAAAGCTTGGCACACAATTTCATGGACAACATTACTCATCAAGCACCATGAACACAAAAAACAAGAAAGTGAGAAAGTTTGTTTACAAAATAAAGCGCAGCAAGAAGTGTTCAATAATAATTCAATCAGACAAAGAGAAGAAATTAATAGAAGGCTAGGTGGCAACCTTGCTGCATATAGGCAATCCAGTCAAGAAGACTCTCTGAAAACCAGTTGTCAGCTTTCACAAGAGAAATGCCAGGTCCTACCCACAAGAAGAAGACCTAACAGATTTGCAGGCATGTTCCACTATCCTTTAAAGCAAATTAAAATTTAATTCACCCAACTACTTACAAAAGCTATTGAAATGTTGGAGCTCAAAAAGGGAAAAAAAAGAAAAAAAATACCCAACTAAATTGCTCGTCCAGTCAGCAGTCCTATCAGCCTCCCCAAGAATGTGCCCGATATTAAAATCTAGAAAGCTTTTTACTGAAATCATTTTAAATTTCAATGGTATCTAAGACAATCCAGGGATGTTCAGAGTCTTTCACCCTGGAGATAGGAGATAAGTGACATGGATGCACCAACAACTGATTCTTTTGTGCCTAGTTCAACGAGTAAAACTCTCTGAAAGGTAAAACTATTTCATTCATCCTCCTTGCTTTATATAGAACAGAAAAACATTGTCCTGTATTGAGATCACCACTAAGAAAGGTATCTTTCTTGTGTCATGTAATTCACTAGTCACAAATAGAATCCACGTATATGAAGAAAAACATGCGCCAGGATTCAGTAATTTCCATGCTTGAACAAAAAATTAAGGAATATTGCTATAGTAAATGCACGAGGACCATTTGCATTATAAGCAGGATTATGAACAGAGCATCACAATTCACAATACCCTTGACATGCCAATGCAGTACCATCGCTTAGGATAGGTGCTTGCAGGAACCACGCCCTAGGTTAGTGCAACTGAATTCCCAGTTGCATTGTACAGTATCAGTCATTGCTAGGCAACACACATAGTCCATAATGCTCATTATGTTTTGGACCACTCTCAAAGAAATTGGACTGCCTAATCTTTCTTCTAGAAGCTGACCCCTTCACAGGTTCCCCAATGTTTTAAGAGAATACAAATATGGTAAGCTTCTCTTATAGTAGAAAATTATGCAGTATAGCAGGTCTTTTATGGCTTAGACATTTCCTGGTCTACCATGAGACTGAAAGAATGAGGGCTTATCTAGTGCACGAGTCTCCTGCCAATATGGGGTTTGGGGAAGGTTAATATATGCAAGTAGTTTCTGTGATTTGAGTCCTGGTCTCCTAGGTCAAAAAGGGGCAATTTCACCATTGTATCATAATGAATCTACACCTACATAAAAGTTCTAATTTTCAGCTTCATACTACTAAAATTTACACATATTATCCAAGTTAAAAATTGATTGCTAACTACACCAAAAAAATTACAATATTTTATGAAAAGTTCAATATTTCAGAGGCTTCTAGCAAGCTCGGAAGCAAGCCTGATGGGGTCATCTAGAAACATATCCAATGTTAGCCAGGGCCTTTGCAATAAGAAATTATTAAAAAGGACTCCCAAATTATAATCTAAGTTTGTGTTTTCATGTATTCTAACTATCTGAAGCTTTAAAAAATATAATTCTTTAAAAATGGTAGACACTTCATGCTTATGCATATCTGATGGGAAGAAATGTAACTGAATATTCACTAATGTAGTCAGAAACTTGGAGATTGCACATTTTTCTATTACTGTATTTCACAAAAAATATTGAAACTTTGAGTTTATACTAAACTTGGAAGTACTTATTGAGAATAAATAGCAAAGAACAGCTTCTAGGACTTTTATTATAGAGAAAAACACTCCAAGTCAATATTCAGTGATGATTTTAAAATCATAAATCAAGAGACAATTAAACTTATAATTTAAGAAGTTACAAATAATGATTTAAAATATTTCATATAAATTTTACAAACAGAAGTAAAGGAATATAGACATACCATAGAACTTCCTGCAAGTTATACAGTTGTTGCCTCAAGCTAGTTACATCCTCTTACCAGAACTAGACAAGCAATCAACCAAATTTAGATACTTGACATAGATAAAGTGCAAATGGCATCCTTATGAAAAAAACACTGTTTCTAAGTTAAGCTATAAAGTCTAAGTGCTCATGACAAGTCAAATGTAGACAATAATTTACCGAAATAAGTAAAGAAAATAGATATGCTTACTAAGGTTTTCTATTAAGATAATTAGTCAGAAAAACAAAGAGCAAATCTGACAGACTAAACGGGGATTTTCTTGACATATCCTAGAGATATGTACAATTAAATTATAATTGTATTGAGAGGACTGTGGCCTCAAACCTGTTACTTTGAAACTATTCATGAAAGCTTCAAATGAAAGATCGACTCCATTGAGCATAATTTACAACAACCATGAGATGAAGAATCAAACTTTTAAACAATATAATGTTTGCACCATGGACAAAAGAAGCAATTGTGATGGCATAAAATGTATTTTGATTTGATAAATAGTAAAATGTATCAATACTAGTTGAATATTGGCACACATTCATCCGATAATTTATTTGCCCATTAACTAAATTATCTAGGTCAGATATTCATGAAAGAGTGCTGTTTATGCTGTTCCCCTTTTCATAGTTTGACAAAGACCCAAAACATATCTAAATCAAATGAATTTTAGTTCCTCAATATATTGCACGTTAGAAATCATGTTCAATGGGACTGAGAATCAGTTGGACCATAAGTTGCTACATAAAATACATAGCAAAAGGTATACATAGCAAAAGGATGTATTTTATTTGTAGATCAGTTATATCATTCTATACGTATATGTATGCCTACCCAGAACTTGAGTTTTTTCAGGGGATTGTAATACTTGATGCAAATTTGATAACAAAAAAAAAAAGAGCCCTTACGCACAAAGGACTCCACAACATGCTACCCTCATTTACATAATTTTAGTGCGTAACCTCATCCATCAAAGAACAATGATATCCACGCGGCCATTGAGCAGCGATGGCGCAGATCCTACAATGCGAACACTAAAGTATTCCCCGAACTGTTATCGACCCTAAAATAACTCAAAAAGGAAAAGAAAATAAATAAATAAAAATAATGGCTTTGTATCGCAACCCACAAGAGATCAATGAGGAGATGTACAAAACTTCAATCATCAGGAAGGGGATGGGGGGAGAGGAGATCCGCTTCTCACCTCAGTTTCCACCAGCACGGCGTCCGCTCGTCTACGAGCAAACTCACAATTGAATCAAGAGATCAAACTCGAGACGGGTGCAAGAAGCGAAAGAAGGGTGGAGGAAGCAGATGGGTTTGGCTCTGGCAATTGCAACGATAAATATCTTCTTCTTCTCGAGGAGGCGCATAATATAATAAGCAAAAGAAAGGCGAAACAAAGGGCTTAGCAGAGATCCACGTCTCCGCCTCCAATAATATATGTACTTCCGGTGCTTTTTATGTATCCATGCACTATTCGTTAAACACACCAATTAGTCGATCGATCAACTAATCGGTCGGCACGTTACATCAAGGCATATGTTCCTTTGGATATAAACAAGGGAGACAACTGGGCTTAATCACAGCCGTCCACGTAGTTTGGTTGATTAATAAAATACTGGCCTCGTGATATAAAGAAATATGTTCTATTAGATACAACACGGGGGAGATTTGGCTTTATCACAGCCGTCCACGTCGATTTGATCACTTAGTTACTGGAGACGTCACATCAAGACAAGTTTTTGCTCCCTTGAGTAGAAACAATGCGGGAGAATTGGACTTCATCACGGCCATCCACGTGGTGCGGTTGATTCAATCGATCTCTGGAATGGCGACAGCACGATGCGTTAGGGGAAAAGGGCGACACGCCATATCCTTTTTACCTTATTCGACCCGTCTCGTCTACCTATCCTGTGACTGGAGGAAGAAGCAGAATTCTGTGGGTCCCTATTGTACGGACGGGTTAGGAGTTTCTGCGATCGCAGTAGAGGAGGTTTTTATAATAACTAAAATTTAGAGAAATAAATACAAAACCGGAAAAGAGAGGGGTTTGCAACCCTAAACGGGACGCGAACGGCTCTACCCTCGGATGAGCTATCTCGTCCGCCTCTAGTCTCTCCCTCGCGCTTCGTCTTCGCATAGGTTGGTTCTCTCCACGATCTCATCATCTTCTTGTCCTGCGTCAGTTATATGCGTGTTTAGATTGAGGCAAATTGAATGAAACCTGAACCTCTTTAGCGTGTATGTTTTGTTCACTGAATCCATTGATTTTATTTGCCTGTATTTTCTTATCCAATCTTGATGCTCTTCTTCTCGCTCACTGTTTACCCTATTGGCACAAAAATTAACTTTTTGCTCATACACATAATTGAAGAGATGCTGTATGTGCTAACTAATATGTTCATCACTTGTTCCTTTTCTTGGCCAGGAGAAAGCAGCAGTCATGGTCAAATCGAATCTTGCTGCTGAAGTTGTATATGATCTTTCAAATTCTCGTACTATTAAATCTCGTTCCGGATCGTATGCTAATGAAAGACGGAACTTCATGGTATGACACGATTCTCTTGTTCTGAATACTGAAAAGAACGTTAAATGCTAATTTAGATGCTCTTTTTAGGAGTTGATGATTGTAAGAGTTATCTGTTCTTGAATATTCTTATGCTTCATCAACTATTCCAGTGAGACTAATTGGTGATGCACCAAATATAAACCTTAAACTAACTATATTGTAAGTCTTCTATCTACTTCTATCAAGATTCATCATTTAAATTTTCAATTAGATTTCATGCATTTGTACTTTCTAAGGTTCATAGCCATTGTTTAATTATAGACAAGTTGGGGTTCATACTATGTGTAGAAAATGTGGTTTTTGAAGCACTTAGTGAGCTATAATTAGTGAAACAAGGGGTCTTATGAATTGATATGAAAAATTCTGATTTCCTTCGAGCAAAAATTACACAATTTTTGGTGTATTTTATGTATGACCTTCTTCTTTTCTTGAATAACTTCATGATTCAATTTTAGATGTGACTAAAGTTTGCATCAATGATTCTTTTCTTGTTGCTTATAATGGTGAAATGTAGAAGCCAGCAACATTGTTTCTAGTATATGCAATTTCATGCATTAATCATGTTCACTTATACGATCCCAATTATTAATTTATTCTTTTAATAAATTAATTTGATTTCGTCTGCAGTCAGGAAACCTTGCAGATATGTACAGGAAGCCGATATCTCAAGAATCTGATGATCAGTCAGACAGTGAGAATGAGAAGATGGACATTAGGAAAATATTGAAAGATGTTGAATACTTGGGTATGTAGTTTTATAATTTCAAAATTAAATCATGTAGTTTACTTCTCAGATCTTTTATGAGGATAATCGTATGTCGGTGGGACACTGGCATATTTTAAGTGGAACTTTTGCATGTATATATAGCAAGCTTTTAAGCTCCAGTAGAAATGATTTGTGAAATATATTTCCACATGTGATTTTGGTTGGGCATGTATTCAATTTGTATTTTTTAAATTTGGTAATAAGCTTGGTGACAAGAAAAATTAAGCTTGGTGATAAAGCTTCATTTTTGTGATAAAGCTTTTAAGAAAAATTAAATAGACACCTCAGCAAAGTCACCTAGGTAAATTTTATATTTATTTTGTCAATGCAGATAATTTTGTTGCTAATATTCACTTCATTTTTGTGTTATTTGTTGAAATATTCTTCACCTTGTGCTTGTGGAAACATGATTTAGTTGATTCTTTATCTTCTAGATTTTATATTTTAGAACTGATTTTTTCTTCTTTAATGATGGAATTTTATCCTATCTTCTCTCCTCTGAAGGGGGAAAGTTTTTATTTAGAAATGCATATTTCAGAGTCTACACCTATGCTTATTTAGATTTGTGTTAAATTTTAGCTTTTCATCAGAAACAACAATGAGAAGAAATGGTTTTATCTGAGATTTGAAACCTCGTGGTGATGAACATAGGTCTGACTATTACAGGTTGGGGCATCTTGGGGATCATAATGTCATGGTGTCATCCTTTTCTCCTTGTATGTCTTGATCTAAGAATGTACATCTGCAATTGATCTTTTTCTGAATTGAATTACATATTCCATCTTGGGGATCATAATGTCATGGTGTCATCCTTTTGGCCTCGTATGTCTTGATCTAAGAATGTACTTCTGTAATTGATCTTTTTTTGAATTGAATTACACATGCCTTCTTATACATAGATCTGAGTAAATGTATAATGGTCGATAAAAGTTCATACAGATATGTGTGTGTTTCTGGATATAGTTCACTGGGAAGCTGTTAAAAAATCTTGATATGTTGACCAAATTAAAAATTTACATATTTGCTATTGTAAGATAGGCTGCTACCATGTATAGTCATGCTTCTAGTAGTTCTGAGTCTATGCCAGTAAACTTCAGTAATTTGAAAAGATTAATAAAATGTTTTGATTAGGTATATAATGCAGATGAAGTATCGCCAAGTAGAAAATGCAATTTAAGAATCATGAGTTTCACCTTATGTTTCCAATAGATCTTGTTCTTGCTCTGGGTTGCATGCTTACATCTGGGCTTTTCTTTACCCTGTTTGTCTTATTATAGAAAACAGATGTCTGATATTACTTTTACCCTTCTTGACTAAGAGTGTCCTGCTCTACTGAGTTCTGCATAGAGTTGTTAGTTTCAGGCTGGGTTACTATTGATCAGCGGATAATTTTGAATCTGCATATTTAGTCCTTGAATTGTCATTGCAGCTTTTTAAAATTAGAAGTTATTTTTCCATCCTATGCTGTAATTTTACTTTTGCTGCTCTTGTGTTTCATTAAGGTGCATCAAATATGTCGTGGAAGGAGAGGAAACAGCATGAGAACCGAAAAGTGGTTAGCTTAGGTGGAAAGGTAAGAACATATCAGACATCTAGTTGTTTCGTTAAATATCTGTGACTTCATTGTCTTCTGAACAGCCTCCTAAGAAGCATCGAACACCATTAAGTGTGGCAAAACCAGCTATGAAAAATCAGAAGAAAAGAGAAGAGAAGAAAAAGGAAGAGGTGGTATTTTCTTTTTTCAGTATATTCTTTCTGTTTGACCTAATGGGATTCTGATTCATAAGTGATATTTTTAGGAGCTGATTCTTGGCCGATTTGCGCTGAAGAGTAACAGTAAAGCCAGGAAGCCAAAACCAGAGGGCAGGGGGTTGAAAGCAACCGAGGGACATTTCAGGAAAGGCGTTCTGAATGTCAAGCATCTTTTGGCTCCCACCACATCCAAAAGTAGGAATACTTTTGACAACAAGAAGGGAAAGAAGAAAGTTACGGGTAAGAAGAGTAAAAGAAACGGACATTGATTGAATGTGCTCAAAAATTTTGTTGTGCCAATGATGTCTTGCAAGGAATTTTTTTCTTTTATATGTCAAGGATTGCAAGAAGCTGTTCATCATTTGAAGCTTTATGTACGTTGTTTTAATTAGAATTCTAGTTTTATTGTAATTATAGACATAATATCTTGGACAGGAAAATTCACCTAATATCTTTTTTCTGTTTCTGCAAATGCCGGTGCTGTTACCTGAGTTGTTATTTCTAATTTCTTTAAATGAAAAGTGTTACTAGTTGTTATTGGCATTATCGAACTGTTTTTAATGATTACTTGATTGCTAAGGAAACTTCTCCGACATTTTTGCTGAATCATAATTTTCTCTTTATTTTCTCATTGCTGTGTTTATCCAATGAAGAGAGCATGAAATGTGTTGTTTAGTGAGTATGTAGCACCAAACTAATGGTATTTCAACGGTAAGTGTTTCTCAATAATCCATCTATATGTTTGAGGGTTTTGTGTATATTTAATAGTATCATTTGGTGTATACGAAGAAGGTCCAGAAATAAGGTGCAATAATAAAAATTCATCAAAAAAAACATATCATCATTTTCTTTAAATTTGAATATGCTTATTTACAAAATAAAATTAAAAAAAGGGGGAAAGACATGAAGATGATGAGTTCTTCTTTTCAACCAAGAAATAGGATAACTCGAAGAGTTCGGGGATCACATATTCTTCTGTCACGATGATATCATGATAGACAAGCAACCAATAAGAAGAAGTCCATCTGCCACCTGTCTATTGGATAGTGGACAGAGGTTGGGTGGCCAAATCACTTGGCATTTTGAGGGGAGGCAGCAAAAGCAAGACCAATCTGAAAGCCGGAGAAGGGGAAGGAAGCAATCGCCGAAGTCAACAGCGAGCTCCATGGCGGCGACGGCGTTTGCAGCAGCGTCCCCTCCGGCAGCGGTGCTCTCTGGATCTCGCCTCCCCGCGCCCGCGCCCGGTTCAGCCTCTCACCGGGCCCCAGTCCTCCTCCTCCCGCCGCCGCCGCCTCGCCGCTCCTTCTCATCTCCTCCCATTTCTCTTTCCTCCTCCCAACCCCGTGGTATCCTCCTCCATCTTTGAGATTCCATCTTTAACCCACAAATTAGTACAGGTCCAGTGGTTGGGTAGGCAAAAGAGGCATCGACTGATTCAGGTTCTTGATGGCAGCAGATCATTGCAGGTTCTCTTCGCTACGGGCGAGAGCGACTTCTTCATCGGAGGAGTCATCTGGGTCTGGTGATGAGCTGCTGGCTGATTTGAAGGAGAAAGTATGTCCTCACAGCTCCTGCATATTAGCATTCTTTAGTGATCTCTCTTCTCCTAATGGATTATCTGATGTAATTGTGATAACAGTGGGATTCGGTCGAGAACAAATCTACTGTCTTATTGTATGGAGGTGGTGCAATTGTTGCGGTGTGGCTATCTTCCGTTGTTGTTGGTGCCATCAACTCGGTTCCTCTGGTACCAAAATATCATATTGCCTGGATTCCACATTGCATACTTGTATGAACTAACAGTGACCTGTGCCAGCATTGTTGAGCAGTAAAAGACAGAAATGTTTGTGCTGTGGTTCCCTTTCTTGTCTTGAATTAGTATTTGTGACCTTATTTGTGAGATTTTTCTGTATTCAAGACAAGAAATTTGTTGCTTTTTTATTTTTTTCTGTCTAAGGTCATGATGCTTCAGTTGATGTAACTCAAAACTGTTCTCTTGTTCTTACAGCTTCCAAAGATCATGGAATTAGTGGGTCTCGGATACACTGGATGGTTTGTATACCGTTACCTACTTTTCAAGGTAAGCTTAAGATTTAGATGTTCTCAAGAATGTTCCTGTTTGAGTCAAACAATCCATCTTCTATAGCAGTTTCTGATGCATTTGTCCTGTTAGATTTCCCAGTTTCACTGAGCATTGATGTAGTTGATGATTATAATTATCATTGAATTCTTTTGTAAATTAGCCAATATGGCAGTGGTATAGGACTTCAAAAGAGGTTCTACTAAAAGAATATGGCGATGGTATAGGACTTCAAAAAAGGTTCTACCAAAAGAATAGACATGAACATCATCTGTAAATAGGCTATATCGCAACAGCTAAAGTATGAAATATTTATTCATGTAAAATTTCATACATGTCTCTATTCTTCTTTTGGTGCTATGGAGGACAAGAGTTAAACCAAGTGAGATTTCTTATGTTCTCCTCGACCCCAGAATGTTCATGATTGATTCCTTTAAATGAAATCTGATGGAACATTCCCGAACGAAGATAACTCAGATCGACAAATTTTTTGTTCTATCTGATTCTCATAAAGATGTATTATGCTTATAATCTTGCCCTTCTTATTCTTTGTCATCATTTTTTTGTTCCCTGACTAGATAAACTTGTCATTTGCAGGATAGCAGAAAAGAACTAGTCAATGACATTGAAGCTTTAAAGAAGAAGATTGCTGGAACAGGGGAATAATTGAGTAAGCCTGCAATTGCAATCTCTTGGGATTCTCTTGATGACCTGTATAGGATACACTAATATAGTATATTTATCAGTGTTGTATGCTATTTCTTGTATTGAGAAGTGTCCTCCTTGTAATGCCAATAACTATTTGTGATCAGAAGTTTCCGTCAGGAAAAATAAAAGAGATTATTGTTTATCCAGTTATTGTTTTTTAGATCTTCCTTCCAACTCTTGCCTCTCTGACTTTTCTTACTTACATGTACATATTCACTCTAATTAATTGTGTCAAAAACTTGATTTTGTGTTGTTTCTCGTCGATAAACCCTATGTTATTTATTTCTGCCATGTTTTCTAGAAATATTAGTTTTAATAGACAGCTAATTACTTAGTTAAAATAATAATAATAACTGAGGAGACTAAACCAACTTGAGTCACCTTAGGCACTTGATGCAAGAAAATAGATGATGCTTCACCATTTTGCTGCATGGGTTAGGTTGGGATGTTTCACATGTACCCAATTTGGGTTATGTTAAGGTTAATCTAACTCAACCCTGCCGAAATCCTACGAAACTACATATTAGAATGTGCACGTAGTTATGATCAAAAGCATAAAACATGTACAATTTAGAATGAATTACTTTCCAAGTATCACACTCTTCTATATCTCTATTCTGTTCTTCAATTCTAGTAGAAACCAAGATCATGAACACAAGCACTATATGCATTCCTCATGCCTCATTGAGATGTCAAAAGTTAGGACAAGAAAGCACACAGCAGAAATTTACTTGATATCAAACTAATTACTCTTTGGTGAATTTGAACCTAGATAAAAGCATCATCGAAGTACATGCATGGTCTTTGTTCTAAATCCATCAACAAACTAAACAAGTTCATTCCAAAGATTTTGTTTCTAGGACTGCAGGAGAGGGTTCTATAGTAGTAAAAGGGTTGTTGGCTCTTGGGCAACAATGGAAAGAGTTTCCATCATCCTGTGCTTCTTCTCAGCCTTCATCTTTGTTTTGTTGTTCTTGCATTGCTACTAGAGGTCTGCAGCCTATAACCTGTTGAAAGCATCTTCAAAACAAATCCATGATCCCTTTTTAGGACAAATAAATTCAGATAAATGTTCTCATCCCTAAACATTTTGATCACAATCTGAAAATCAATTAAGACATTGAGGTTATTTATCTCGCATAAATGTAGGTAGTTCTTTCCTTGAGAGGTGAGATCATTCACATCTCTCAAAATCTCATCAAACAATATCATTAAATCTCCTCAATTTGAGGAAAAATTTAATGTAGTACTACAGACTTCTTTTTTGTTATTAAAATTATTGGATAAATTTCAATAAAACTTCTCCTTTTAGGTTTTTTTTGAAAATTGCTCCTCATTTTCAGAATTTCAAAATAATATTTTTTTACTTAATATCTAAAATACGTCCGGTCATCTACCTATTTTTTTTCTTTTTTTCTCCTTTTTTTTTTATGGACCAATCTATAGGGTGAACTAATCTAGTTACAGTATTTTTACATTGCATTACAGTATTTTCAGAAATACCAAAAAAATATTGTAACACAGTACAAAAATATTATGTTACAGTATTTTTATACTGCATTACAGTATTTTTTTAGTATTGCTGAAAATAAAAATATTATGTTATAATGTATTTTTACTGTATTATAGTGTTAATAAGTATTGCGGAGAACATTGTAATGTTGTAAAAAAAATACTATAAATATAATATTTTTATAAAATTAGTAAAAAAAATACTATGTTATAGTATTTTACTAATATTGCTAACAGTACTATAACATAATATAAAAATATTATAATTGAAACGATTCATCTCATGAATCGATCCATTAAAAAAATGAGTAAAAATGACATTTCACTTATTAGGCAACAAGAACCATTTGAGAATTCTTAAAAAAAAGTATATTTTTGAAGAAAAAAATTGCAGAAATAAGTCCAAAGTTATTCAGTATCCAGTTGTGTGGTTTCAAGGCAATCTTTTAAGTATAAAATGATTCAAGGAGAATCCACAAAGCTGACTACTGGTGGGATGCTGCCTACTCTCCAGCAGATATGCAGCACTAGGAAGAAAGAAAAGAAAAGGCTGAAAGGCTGCTTAGCTCTAACTTGAGAGTCAAAGGTGGCTGAGAGGCAGCAATCTTATATTTTGAATGCCAGCTTTGCACTGCAAAAAAGATGTTCTTCTAAGCTCTCAAATGGCCCATTAAATTGTATATCCTGGCTTCATGTGAGACACACATCAACTAAGAATCTGGTCAGTTTAATATTCTTCTCAGAAACATCAAATCACACATTTATCTTTAATTTGAATGTGAAAAGGTTTTATGAGACAAAAAGATGTTATTTATCTTTTAACTCTTTGGGATAATATTGCTTGATATTTAGTTTTGGGTGAATTTTTGAAAGAAAAAAAACTTTTAGTTTTGAAAAAAAAAATTTAGAGCATCCTAATTTTCAAAAATTCTCACAAAGAGAATATTTTTTCATAAATAATGATTTTACCTCCGATCACCTCCGTCGTTGGTCGTCTTCGTGCGCCGACCACGCTTGTGCCACCACTGCTGGGTCATGCCAACCTTAGTCGCCTCCACCACTGGTCGACTCCGCGCACTGCCCACACTAACCTGACCATGCTTGTGAGGAAGGAGGGGGTGGTAGCGGCAGCGCTGAAAGGCGGAGGGAGGAAGCGGCGGTGTTGGCGGTAATGGCGAGGAGGGGTCGCATCTCTTGCGATGGGAGCAGAATGAGGAGGCTACGGGTGGCGCTGCTAGCGATGGGCGGTGGTTGGTGGGCGGCGCCGCTCACGATGGGTGACTGGTGGAGGATGGAAAGGGGTTTTCGTCCTATCAATCAAAATAGGGCGTCCCTAAGTAAGACCTAATTGGGCGGGCGTCATTAGATAAAAGCTCAGATTTTAAGATTAACAGAGAGTTCAACCAGTCACTTGAAGACACGTGTCCGCACGTCATTGGATCATTGACCAGATGCAGGCGAGTTGTTTCATGCACATTCAAAGCGAAATTAGAAACCAAATGGAAGAGGCGAAGGGGAAGGGGAGGAGCGTCTCGCGCAGGGGTTTCCGTCTTCGCCTACCGATCCGTTTCCAGAGAGAACTTTTCCTAAGCCTTTCGCTTCGGTTTCTTCTTCTTTCATTAACCTTGCAATCAAATTGGTCCGATCTTATCGTAGAAGGTGCGCTTGTTTCTTGTCATGGGTCTTCTGTGTGAGGTTACTTCACCGATGTTCTTGTCTCATTCTGATCTGTCTATTTTCTTGAATTTTTCATCGTTTTTGTCTTTTTCTGTTTCATTTCAAAGGATTTGAAGTAAATGTTCATCTGAATCGGGAAATCCTCACCCCTTCTTGATATCCTTTCTATGTTTTCATTTTCCTTTTCCGTTTGTAGGGACGGTTCTTTTCTACTTTTTGGCTTATACATGAACTTTTAGATTGATGATGTTATTTCGTAAATATGTTTCTCTCCTCCTCTCCCTTCAAATATCAAAACTAGTATTTTTTTTTATATAGATCAACATGAAACTAAAAGCTGAAAAAAAAAAATTTGTCTTTCTGTTTGTCAAATGCAATTTTTGTGTTCTTTGTGAAGAGAAAAGAAGAAAAATGAATCTGTTTCCTTGCAGAGTTTGTAACAGAGTAGTTCGCTAGATTAGTAAAAGGAGGGAAGGATGTCTCCAGCCGAATCATCCCGTGAGGACAATGTATACATGGCCAAGCTGGCCGAGCAGGCTGAGCGCTACGAGGAGATGGTGGAGTTCATGGAAAAGGTGGCGAAGACTGTCAATGTCGAGGAGCTTACCGTAGAGGAGCGCAACCTCCTTTCTGTTGCCTACAAGAATGTCATTGGGGCTCGCCGGGCCTCATGGCGCATTATCTCATCGATTGAGCAGAAGGAAGAGAGTCGTGGGAACGAGGATCATGTTTCCCTGATCAAGGAGTACCGTGGCAAGGTCGAGGCTGAGCTCAGCAAGATCTGTGATGGCATTCTGAAGTTGCTGGATTCTCATCTCGTACCGGCTTCCACCACAGCTGAGTCCAAGGTGTTTTACTTGAAGATGAAGGGCGATTACCACAGGTTCCAGAAACTAACAGAGGAGGAGTTTAGTTTGCATGGTGACATTTATTTACCTGAAGAGCCTAATTATTTTGCAAAAATAGGTATCTTGCGGAATTTAAGTCAGGAGCCGAGAGGAAGGAAGCCGCTGAGAGTACACTGTTAGCCTACAAGTCTTCTCAGGTTTGACCCTCATTCTTTTCAACATGCAAATTAGCTAAAACCTCTTTTATCTAGATCTGTTAATCATTATAATTTTCTCAGTACTCGACGT